>OX419347.1:1660000-1737371 GCA_948470475.1 Galaxea fascicularis
GGATGACCTACCCACTCTAATCTCAGCTCCGTTTAGTCTATCTGCACAGCAGCCCCTTCTGCTGAGTATGCGCACTTCAGCCACAGGCTGTTCACTTTGCAGGTCTACTCTCCACGAGGGGTTGGTAGTTGCCGGGTTATCCTCAGTGTGTGCACATTGCCTGAAATCACTACTCTTTACCCCATCTACTGCATATCTTGAGAAGAGCGACCTTCGCCTGCTTGACTGACTTGTTGGCTTCAAATGGGCGATATTTACTTAAACAAAAAAAAAAACAAATAAAAAGCAAGATCAGATTATTTCACAGATTTTACATAGTCCTTTTTGTTATGCCAAAATTCCACAAAAGTTTACAATTTTTTTGACCCAAATAACAACTTTGGAACATTTTGGCACCAACAACTACATTACAACAACTTAGTCACTTTATTTGCATTAACATATAAAAGTTCATTAACAGCTAATATTGTATTCTTGTACAAATTGAATTAAGGCATAACTTATTGAGCCTTAATGTGTAGCCCTTGTGTTAATGATTTAACTTACTGAGCGACCGGTGGTTGCATGCAGACAAGCCTTGCTATTAATGGCGATTATTTCCAATTACACGAAAAGATTGAACTTTTAACTCCAGAGATCTGATTACTAATTATCCTTTCTAGCTGCTATGGAGGGTGTTCACTCACGTGACCAGGGGCCATATTGGGTTTTTGAAACAAAAGGAAGATTTTGCATAAAAATAGAGTTCATGGAATTCTCAGAAGACTGGTTTACTCCCCCAACATGGTCGCCGTTCCTTTGTTTTGCTCCTCCAACATGGCTGCCGTGACGTCAAGTGAACTCACTCTATACAGTTCCTTGTATATTAGTTAAAAGGTTTTGGGATTATATCAAGAATTATAAAACCCTCTGTTGATAAAATCAATTTGTCCTTTCTCGTCACCTGTTCGCTGGACAATTAATGTACCGATATTAAAGGGAGATTATAGTTACATACTAATCGCTTCTGGGAGTTAAAAGATTAAAGACCATGTTTTTCTCTGATTTTACTAACAAAAAATCCTCTGCTGCAGTACTAACATGTGTTTAGGTCACGACTTTATATGCTGCACAAAATTTCATTTTTTGTGTGTATTCCAAGCTTTTTTCTGATTTAAATTCACATCTCAATTAATTACACTGTACACACAGACAATGACATTAAAAGTGGTACAAGAATTCCTACCACAATCAAAACTAGGAGTATTCCTGTCACTACAGTTAAGGGTTAATTTAATTTAATTTTCATGATAGTTCATTAATTGCTTGCAATCCAACACTGAAAACTGTACACTGTACTTGAGAGAGATCTTTCACTTACAAAAGCCAAAAAATCTACTTGTCTTTTTACATGCAAACTTCATAATTTGTGACTGTAAATATTAAAGCATAGCAAATTCCATAATAATTTGTTATATTACTCTGTATAATGTACCCTCCACGTTTTAACAGCTGCATGCATGTGTGCACATAATAATAAACATAATAAATAATAGTAAACATACACTGTAATGTCCATGAGTATCTTTCCTTGCAATTTTTGTCCGTTTTCACGTAGTAAAGCTAAACTTCCACACATTAAATAAGGTTAAATGCAATTTAACTGAGTTAATTAACAACTAGGAGCAAGTTGCTCTGTTTGTTTTGGTGTTGCATGGCGTTAGCATTGGTGTTATTTGTATTTTGGGGGTGTTGCCTGCAGCGTTTTTTTAGCATGTGCGTGTGTTATTTGTATGTTGGGCTTCTCCGTGGCGTCTTCTGGCAGTTCGAGCGGTCAGCAGTTTTTTTGCACATTATGTGTGGGCCTTTGCATGTCCTCGTGGTTTTGTTTAGCTCAGCGTTCGGTGTGTTGGTGCTCGCGGGCTTTCAAGTATTTCCCCTCCCTCCTCTCCCTATAGTGTGACGGGTGCTTGATTTGGGGTCTGGTGTGTTGGGCAGGGCCTGTGGCTAGGGTTACAGGTAGGGCAGGCTTATGGGGTGTTCCACCGACCGGGGGTTGGGTCGTTGGTACCAGTCCCCAGGTCCTTGAGCACCCAACCTCCATTTGTGACACAGCTGTTAATTCTTGATTAGTCTGAAATATCAGCCATCTCTTCCCCCCAGCCCTCAGGGTCGTGGGCGAGAGAGCTGTTTGAATTCCGAGTGTTTTAATGTTGTCTGGTAGTGTCACATAGTTAATTGTGTAGATATGGTAGGTAGTTTTTGATTGGTTCTTAGTATACTGATACATTGGAATAGACCCTTCTCAAAAATGTCAAAATTGAACTGAATGAAAAACTGATACCAGAAATAGGTAGAGCACCTTTACTTTAGTAAACCCTGCAAAGTTTCACCATATCAGGTGTTAATCAGCTGAGAAAAATAATGAAAGTTGAAATTTGACAAATTTACAGATGTTTGTATGACAGGGGTAATTGGCATACATACCCCCAGTCATACAAACGTCTGTAAATTTTTTTTAATTTTTGCAATTTACATTTCCTCAGCTGATATAACACCTGATATGCTGAAACTTTGCAGGGTTACTAAAGTAAAGGTGTTCTTTCTAGTGCTGGTGCACATTTTTAATTTTAACTTATTTGAATTTTCAGCTGCAATTTTGGAGAATGGTCTATTAGATAACCTTTATCATTGGTTGAACACATCAATGGTGACATTTGAAGCAATAGTGTGGAACTTCTCAGTATTGTGTTACACAGTTTCCTCTAGATTATTTTATTCCATCCTGGTGAACACACACGACGATTTCAACACAATTAATACTGGAGTCATGTTTGCAGAGACTTTTAGACAGTAAGAGGCTTGGCTTAAGAAAATTAAAGGATGAACAGAAGACAGCTAGCATTGCTTTATCTTCTTTCTGGGTGTTTCTGTCAGCCTTCAAATCAGCTTTGGATTATTCACTAATTACTTATCAACAACTTGAACCTCTGAATGACTGTTCCACCAGAATAATATTTCCTCCTCAGAGTTCAGACCTCTCTCTCACCCACGCCCCCTGTGGGTTAGGGGGAGGAGACGGCTGAAATGTCAGACTATAAATTCTTACAGTAATAATTTCGCCAGTAAGTGGCTGAGTTTCCAAAGGGGCCTGGGCTCCATCTGGTCCCACTTGATGAAATTACAGCTCCATCATCACTGCCATATGTACTACAACTTAATTCATTCTGAATAGGTGTACACCTAACACTTTGGGTTTGCTACTTATTCATACATGTACATTTATGCTATTGTTGTTCAACAGTCTGCCAAAGTTGAAGTTCTGTTGAAAGGAAACTCTTCAAAAGACTTTAGCTTTTTCTTCAGGTTTACAAAGCACTTGATACAACACAATAACATTTTAATTTTTTGGTCACTCCTAATCAAAATGGCTGTGAATACTGCTAAAGTAAGTACATAAAAATAAAATACATTTACAGCCTCAACATGGCAGAAACCACGTAAAATCAAACTTTACCCACCTTTACTCCTTGGCACTCCAAATATTTCAACACGTAAACAAGCTCCACCATGATTACTTTCAACAATAAAACGCACGTATCTAGCAACAATTCCACTGTACAAAATGTGTTTAACTGCTGAGTTCCTGTCATAGTTCCCTTTGAAGACCTAAATAGAAATAAAAAGATAAAAATATAACATGGGGAGGATCTCAGGTGCTGGTAATGTATTTTCCAAATGAAATCACACAATTTACATTTTGATCCCACTCAATCTCTTTTCTAAAAATAATTATTATTATTATAATCAAATAAATATCAGGTCTTCCACATTTTTCAGTGCTCACAAGACATTTTCAGGTGAAACCATTAATTTTTTTCAGATTGAACTACAGTAACTGTTATTCAAGGTCCAAGGTCATGAATGTGTCTGATCATTAATAATTGTCTAATTGTTTGTTTCTTTGCTTCAATGTTTGTTCATAATAATTTATCTGTATTTTATAGTTTAACATACACTATATACAGTATACAGCACAGTAGCACTGTCTGTGTGTGCATGGTTTATAATTATACACCTATCAATGTGTAGACGGAGAGGGGAGGGGTACGTGCAAAGGTGCGTCATTTGAATTTTCTTGCAATTTTTTGGTCAAATTCCCGACCCTTGGGACTGGAAATACTGTTTAACAATCCTTTATAATATTTGAACTTTAATTAGTACAAGTGGTCAAATTCCCCAGAGAGGGGACAACAGAAGTGTTCAAATGCCGCATCTTTGCCCCCCCCCCCCCCCTCTCCGTCTAAACATTGATAGGTGCATTACTGTCACAACCATTTAAAGGTGACAGGGAGCAGATTCATGCTACTAGCTGAGAACCATAGTGCAATTGAATGCAGAGGTGCAGGATTACATGTTTGTGACAGCAAAAAAATGTGCTATAAATTGTTTATACAATATACACTAGTGTGTACTCTATGTGACAACATGTGGTAGTATGCGAGGCCTACGCTTCTTCAGTTTGAGTTGATACTGTAAGTTGACATCATTATTGCTGTGCAAATATGCACCCTTCAAACATCAGGCCTTGTATAATATAAATTCAAACTAAAATGTTCAAAACACCACTAACTTAAATAAAGCCAGTCAACATACACAGACGTTTCAAGTTACATGTACCTTTTTGTTACTTTGACCATGTTCTTTATAATCTGTCCAGGTTGTCCCATCTGTGGATGACTGTAGGGTGTAGGTCTTCACCCACTGTTCTGCTTGTGAATTCCCCTGAGTGGACACAGCACAGATGATGTAAAGTGTCTGTAGATCAATCTGTAGGTATGGATTACTGTCAGCTGTGGATGCACACCATGATGATCCTGCTGTGTAGTTCAATCGGCCATTATTGGCTGGTGTACTGGCATTATGCTGTGATGAAGCATTTAGGTAAACATATCCATCTGCTATTCCCACGGCATCCTGTTCGCATGATGCTAAAAGAGTACAAACAATTTACAGACGTTTTTTGAGGTTGAACTCGGTTGTAAAAAATTCTGTCAGTTAGTGACCATGCAGTTACAGACGTTTCTGAGCTTCAACTCGTAAAAAAGCCGGTGGTAAAAATTACTGTGAGTTACACAGTGACCAGTTAATTAAGTGTCATCAACATACAGTAAGAGGAGTGTGTATATTTAAACAACAATTCCCCGAGGTGGAGGTGGTCAGTCGAATTGCTCGGAGGTGAACAGCACAGTAAATCCGGAGTTTGAGTAGCCAATCAGCGCGCGCGTTCAACGCTATCCACTGTTTTAGTACCGGTATATACTAAAATTAACACAGGAAAGACAAGTGGCATATTCCATGGTCTCTTTATTGTACAGACGGCATGATATGTCAAGTCTCCTTGCTGAAACATTACCGGGGTAATTGCGATCTAAGGAAACGTTTCCGTCAAGATGTGCCACAAGGTACGCAAAATTGCCATCAGCGATAACAGAGGAGATTTTAGATTCAGACCACCTTTTATTGAAGACAGAAGTAAATTATGTGTAACCGTAGCACGGAAGCTTGGTCACCTATTTTTTACATACAGGACTTTCGAAAAATAAAAATAAAACCTATTTCAAGATAGACTGCAAGCATTCTTTCTTTTCCTCTGAAATCTGTGGAACGAACAATAATGTAGAGCGGCGAGCCACGAAGCGACGAAGCCGGCAATTTTTTTTGCATTGCGGAACGCGCCAAACGCGCTGCTAAAGTCGCCACTCGCATGTCGTGCTCGCGTTCGTTTCAGGTTTTAGAGCAAAAGAGAGACTGCTCGTAGACAATTGTTAAGAAATTTGCTCACGCGGATGTAAAAAAAAACTGTTTCTGTCACAAAGGTAGTCTTTGGAGAGACTGGGGTTGGCAAGTTGCCCCAGTCGAATAAAACTCGTCTATTTTTTAGTCACAAACATTATTAGACATACGGGGCTGGGCGAGGGGGGGCGGGGGGGGAGGCATACATACATACATACATCGTACATCGACATACCTCCAAATATATTTACAATTTGTCTCATTTCATAGCAATCATGCATGTATGTGCCTTATATGTTTGGAGGGATGGGGGGGGGGTAACAGCAGCAAAACTATATTTTCTGTCGACATTTTCAGAGTTGGGAGTTGTTTGAACTCTTTATGTAAACCTTCAAACAGAGATTTCCTTTCTTCTTGATAAACTGTGCAAGATTGGGACTAATTAGTATCTTTCATCTTCCGGAGTCTTTCTTACACAAATCATGTTACAGGAATATTCCCAAGAACAGTCCACACAAGGAAAACAAGTAATTTTCATGCAAATGTTCCCTGCAAATGGTCCCATCAACTACTGAAACAAGTTTAAATTCGTGGGGAACAAATTTTGCTCCCCGCGGTTACATTTTTGCTAGTTTACAAGAAGGGACTTGGTACCCGCGACCGTTCTCTGCGAATATTTCCCTCGTGTGTAGCGACCCTTACTGTCAAAAATTAGGTTTCGAAAAAAATTATGCCCGTGTGGAAGCAGTACTGCTCATTGGTGAACTGAAAGCTATCGCAGTCAACTGTGATGAGCCGGAAATAAATTCGATTTGAATAATTAATAAGTAAACGCTTGCAAATTTACTGACTACTGAACTTTGTCTTACCCCCTGAAATAATTAATTGGTCGTTTTTATACTAGAGACGCATTATCCCTCTGGACGACTTTGGTCAAACATATGTACTTCGTCTGGTTATGCGTCTCCAGTATAAAGACGGGCACAAGACGCATTAGGCATCTCAGACGAACTAGCCTTCGTAATTCGTAATTCGTCTTGAAATTCGTGACGACTTTCGAACGAGAGTTCGTCTGGACGCATGAGTCGTCTTGTGCCCGTCTTTATACTGGAGACGCATAACCAGACGGAGCACATGTGTTTGCCCAAAGTCCCGTCTTTACACTAGCCGGATAAAATGGATGACGCAGAAGTCGTCTGAGCTGTGGCCGTTTTTGTCGTCAAGACGCATTTGACGTCTGACACGTTTAAGTCGTCTGGTATAAAAACGGGACGCATAAAAGTAGACAAACTAACGGACAAAAAGACCAGGTTCTATTCTCGAAAGAAACTGAGACGAGACAAACTCGGCACCAAATAAACGTTAACACACGAATATATGAGCAAATAAACGTGGCGGAATTGCAGCCTCTCAAATTTGTCTCGACGTCGCCTAGAAGAACAGATGCAAATATTTTTGTAAGAAAAGTCAGTCTAGGAATCAGCATTTTCTGGCGATGGACGAGGAAGTAGATGTAGCTTCGGCACATAGCTTGTTTGTCGTGTCGACCAGGAGAGCGAGGAAGGAACGAAGTGCAGATGAACAAAGGACTCAAGGCTAAATGCGTCCCAGGTAGGACGTCCCCTTTTTATACTAGACGCATTTAACGTCTGAGATGTTAAAGTCGTCTGTTAAGTGCGTCTCAGCAACGCACTTAAAACAAGACGTTAAAGTCATCATACGTTAAATGTATGTCTTATTTACCGTTTTTATACTAGACGTTAAAGTCGTCCGAAACCGACTTCAACGTCTCAGACGACTTCAACGTCTCCAGAATAAAAACAGCCAATGCATCTCTAGTATAACAACGGCCAATTTGCCATTTATTTCCGTACTTAATGCAAAATTAATTCAATTATGTAGTAAGAAAGCCTTAACCTAAAAAGAGTTGCTGAACAAGAAGCAAATACTCCTTTGAATGATTTATGAAAGCTGATACCGAGAATGTGACTTTGCTGTGCTAAGAACTTTGTGTGGTTTACAGTATTCATTTGTGAATGTAAAGCACAGTTAGATAGTGATCAATTGAAAGGAAGACGGGATCGGATATAACCGTATAACCGACTTATGTACACAGAAATGTTACCACACAAACACACTGTGATGTTTCAATTCGCCATTGATTTATAATTACCTGAAACCGAGGTGTTTTTTTATGCCAAATATAACAAACACCACTATGAAGACAGCGCTTTTCATTGCCACTGAGGTTCAAATGACTCTTCTGTGAGAAGCAGGTTCTTGTACGAGAACGTCGCACAATCCTTTGGGAAGCAAAAAATTCCTGATCTTTTAAGGGCGAAAGCTTGACTTTTGGCACCCGTAGGAATAACTTGCATAATAACCGGAGCAGTGTCCAGCGCTAACGGAAATGGTAAAAGCCCATGCCCATTCCACCTTCAGCTAAGCCGATTCGGCGTGGTAGATTAGTAAACGTCAACTACAGGGGTGTTTACACGACAGAGAAAAAATGGCACGGATCCGACAAAAACTGGAACGATTCCAACAGTTTTTGCAAAGAAATGGTGAACTTTTATCCGTTCGGTGTCAGGTCCAGAGGCGCCTATGGACCCGTTGCGGAACGGATAAAAGTTCACTGTTTCTTTGCAAAAACTGTTGGAATCGTTCCAGTTTTTGTCGGATCCGTGCCATTTTTGCTGTGTCGTGTAAACGCCCCTTACATGTAAGGGAATGTGATAGCTAGGAAATCGAAGTGTTATTGCTTCAACGTTAGCTTCTTGTCTTTACTTTTAAGATAAATTAAAACAACTCAACAGAAATCATAGAAAACATCGTACTTGCTAGCTAGCACTAAGTCTTCGCTGTTTAGTTTAATTTGCGAGTTATGGCCACGTGTTTCGTTTTCTGTTTCCTTTCATTCTGACTCATACAACCTGTACACCGATCTTTTTGTTTAGGCGATGGATTTGGTTAAAGACAAATTTCATGACTCCGTTTTTATTCTAAAGTGACCATGAATATAATTGACGCTAAATAAATTAATTTTAGGTCAAACCGAAATTGGAAACATCACACTGGATACGCAGCACCAAAGTCTTTGCTGCTTTAGTTTTGTGAAACAATTGTGTCATTTGACAAGCCAGTTTTGTGTACTGGTCAAGTCTCAAAATTCTGTGCACAATGTAGGACATTATATTACAGGACAGCCATGAATACATGTTCAAGTTATCTCATTGAAAACTTGTGAATGAGTGAACTTGACAGTGGACAAAACTTCCATGACTTGGACAGCTACTGATATGCCAACAAATTACAGTTTCAATCATGCATGTTTGTGGTTCAAATGCATACACGTATTCGTTTGCAGACATGTTTGTGTTCTCAGCTGTAAGTGACATCATGCGTGGAACTTCATTGTTCAGAAGGCATAAAATTGTATGAGTGAACTCCTTTGAATACAGGGAAAAACTCTAACAACTTGTCACCTGTACAGTGTACTTGGTTATTGTATAACTGTAAAACTCTTGAATAATTTATGAAAGCTGATACCGAGAATGTGAGTTTGCTGTGCTAAGAACTTTGCGTGGTTTGCAGTATTCATTTGTGAATGTAAAGCACAGTTAGATAGTGATCAATTGAAAGGAAGACGGGATCAGATATTTATAACCGTATAACCGACTAATGTACACAGAAATATTACCACACAAACACACTCCGATATCTCAATTCGCCATTGATTTACCTGAAACCGAGATGAACTTTATGCCAAATATAGCCAACACCACAATGAAGACAGCGCTTTTCATTGCCACTGAGGTTCAAATGACTCTTCTGTGAGAAGCAGGTTCTTGTACGAGAACGTCGCACAATCCTTTGGTAAGCAAAAATTCCTGACCTTACAGAGCGAAAGCGTGATCAGTTTTGGCACCGTAGGAATAACTTGCATAATAACTGGAACAATGTCCAGCGCTAGCGGAAGTGGTAAAAGGCCATGCCCATTCCACCTTCAGCTGAGCCGATTCGGCGTGGCAGATTAGTAAATCGTTTCTATCGTATTGCAAATTCATTGCTTTGATGTTGGTGTGGAAGTAGCCAAAATGTAGCCAGCGTCACTGTATGAACTTACATGTAGATCGGACAGCTACCTGTATTAACTGGATGGCCAGCTATGCCTCCGTAACGTCAACTACATGTAAGTGAATGTGATAGCTGTGAAATTGAAGTGTTATTGCTTCAACGTTAGCTTCTTGTCTTTAGTTTTAAGATAAATTAAAACAACTCAACAGATCAAGAAATCATAGAAAACATAGTACTTGCTAGCTAGCACTAAGTTTTTATTGTTTAGTTTAATTTGTGAGCTATGGCCACGTGTTTCGTTTTCTGTTTCCTTTCATTCTGACTCATACAACCTGTACACCGATCTTTTTGTTTAGGCGATCGATTTGGTTAAAGACAAATTTCATGACTCCGTTTTAATTCCAAAGTAACCATAGATATAATATATAATTATTGACGCTAAATAAATTAATTTTAGGTCAAACCGAAATTGGAAACATCACACTGGATATGCAGCACCAAAGTCTTTGCTGCTTTAGTTTTGTGAAACAATTGTGTCATTTGACAAGCCAGTTTTGTGTACTGGTCAAGTCTTAAAATTCTGTGCACAATCTAGGACATTATATTACAGGAAAGCCATGAATACATGTACAAGTTATCTCATTGAAAACTTGTGAATGAGTGAACTTGACAGTCGCCAAAACCTCCATGCCTTGGACAGCTACTGATATGCGAACAAAATACAGTTTCAATCATGCATGTTTGTGGTTTAAATGCATACATGTATTCGTTTGCAGACATGTTTGTGTTCTCAGCTGTAAGTGACATCATGCGTGGAACTTCATTGTTCAGAAGGCATAAAATTGTATGAGTGAACTCCTTTGAATACAGGGAAAAACTCTAACAACTTGTCACCTGTACAGTGTACTTGGTTATTGTATAACTGTAAAACTCTTGAATAATTTATGAAAGCTGATACCGAGAATGTGAGTTTGCTGTGCTAAGAACTTTGCGTGGTTTGCAGTATTCATTTGTGAATGTAAAGCACAGTTAGATAGTGATCAATTGAAAGGAAGACGGGATCAGATATTTATAACCGTATAACCGACTAATGTACACAGAAATATTACCACACAAACACACTCCGATATCTCAATTCGCCATTGATTTACCTGAAACCGAGATGAACTTTATGCCAAATATAGCCAACACCACAATGAAGACAGCGCTTTTCATTGCCACTGAGGTTCAAATGACTCTTCTGTGAGAAGCAGGTTCTTGTACGAGAACGTCGCACAATCCTTTGGTAAGCAAAAATTCCTGACCTTACAGAGCGAAAGCGTGATCAGTTTTGGCACCGTAAGAATAACTTGCGTAATAACTGGAACAATGTCCAGCACTAGCGGAAGTGGTAAAAGGCCATGCCCATTCCACCTTCAGCTGAGCCGATTCGGCGTGGCAGATTAGTAAATCGTTTCTATCGTATTGCAAATTCATTGCTTTGATGTTGGTGTGGAAGTAGCCAAAATGTAGCCAGCGTCACTGTATGAACTTACATGTAGATCGGACAGCTACCTGTATTAACTGGATGGCCAGCTATGCCTCCGTAACGTCAACTACATGTAAGTGAATGTGATAGCTGTGAAATTGAAGTGTTATTGCTTCAACGTTAGCTTCTTGTCTTTAGTTTTAAGATAAATTAAAATAACTCAACAGAAATCATAGAAAACATCGTACTTGCTAGCTAGCACTAAGTCTTCACTGTTTAGTTTAATTTGCGAGTTATGGCCACGTGTTTCATTTTCTGTTTCCTTTCATTCTCATACAACCTGTACACCGATTTTTTTGTTTAGGCGATCGATTTGGTTAAAGGCAAATTTCATGACTCCGTTTTTATTCCAAAGTAACCATGGATTTAATTGACGCTAAATAACTGAGAATTAATTTTAAGTCAAACCGAAATTGGAAACATCAGACTGGATACGCAGCACCAAAGTCTTTGCTGCTTTAGTTTTGGGAAAAAATTGAGTCATTTGACAAGCCAGTTTTGTGTACTGGTCAAGTCTCAAATTTCTGTGCACAATGTAGGACATTAAGGACCTTACGCAACGACGACGACGACGGCAACAACTGAAACGTCATTTGAAAATGAAACTTTCCGTTTTGCCCGTTTTTGTAACTCTTTCGGGATTATTGAAACTTTTTACCTTAAAAAATGCTGGCGAACTCTACAGGGTCTCAATTGCTCTGAACGGTGTTAAAGTAAAGAAAAAGAAAGATATATTGGCTGTTATGCGGTCACGTTCTGGCGAAAACCGAAAATTTGGTCACTGCACGTTGTCGTTTTGCAGATGACAGCAAAGAAATGTA
The DNA here is from genome assembly GCA_948470475.1 of Galaxea fascicularis. Lineage (NCBI taxonomy): Eukaryota > Metazoa > Cnidaria > Anthozoa > Scleractinia > Euphylliidae > Galaxea > Galaxea fascicularis. Next base: position 1,672,202 of record OX419347.1, read on the forward strand.
CCAAAATGTAAAACGCATGTGCAGAGTATTGTTTTGGCTCATTAATCCCATCAGTTATGTGGTGTTCTCGTTGCCGTCGCCGTCTTACTTGCGTAAGGTCTCTATTATATTCCAAGACAGCTATTAATACTTGTACAAGTTATCTCATTGAAAACTTGTGAATGAGAGAACTTGAGAGTGGGCAGAACTTCCATGACTTGGACAGCTACTGATATGCGAACAAATTACAGTTTCAATCATGCATGTTTGTGGTTTAAATGCATACATGTATTCGTTTGCAGACATGTTTGTGTCCTTAGCTGTAAGTGACATCATGCGTGGAACTTCATTGTTCAGAAGGCATAAAATTGTACGACTGAACTCCTTTGAATACAGGTAAAAAATCTAACAAGTTGTCATCTGTACAGTGTACTTGGTTATTGTCTAACAGTAAAACTCTTGAATGATTTATGAAAACTGATACCGAGAATGTGACTTTGTTGTGCTAACAACTTTGTGTGGTTTGCAGTATTCATTTGTGAATGTAAAGCACAGTTAGATAGTGATCATTTGAAAGGAAGACGGGACAGAATATAACCGTATAACCGACTAATGTACACAGAAATGTCACCACACAAACACACTGCGATGTCTCAATTCGCCATTAATTTACCTGAAACCGAGATGAAGTTTATGCCAAATTTGACCAACACCACAATGAAGACAGCGCTTTTCATTGCCACTGAGGTTCAAATGACTCTTCCGTGAGAAGGACGTTCTTTTACGAGAACGTCGCACAATCCTTTGGAAAGCAAAAATTCCTGATCTTTTCAGAGCGAAAGCGTGATTTTTGGCACCGTAGGAATAACTTGCGTAATAACTGGAGCAATGTCCAGCGCTAGCGGAAGTGGTAAAAGCCCATGCCCATTCCACCTTCAGCTGAGCCGGTTCGGCGTGGTAGATTAGGAAGTCGTTTATATCGTAACACTGTAAGCCAGTCTATATAGGTTAAAAAAGCCTGAAATGAAACACAGCTTTAACTTTAATTTATTTCAGGAACAAGAGTTTTAGTTTCGCCTCTCTACTGAACAATTAGTTTAAACAATTAGTTTGAATTAGTTGGGCAGGTGCCCAGTCACAGCTTTTTGTCTTCCTGGCAGCCTTTACAGCAATATCATATTTGTCAGTACGCCAGTTGAAGTCATCTTTGAACTAGCAGATCGAGGTCTCTACCGTAAAAAATAATAAAAAAAAACTTAAAACTGGTTACATTTCAAGGTGAACTAAATTCTGCGAAATTAGAAAAAAAGTGAAATAAACATACATACTGACCTATTTTCTAGTTAACGATTACCGATCGATGAACCATGACATTGATATACAAGGAGAACTTGTGGTACAAAACTGATTTGGAAAACGTAGCTATTTCTGGCTTTTTTTTTTAATTCATGTAGCTGTTTAAACTTCCCCATATAGCACCAGACAGAAGGAACTGTTCAAACGTCCTTGGTGTTGAACTTTGACGAGCATAATTTCTCTACAGGGCCTCTCTAATTCATGGAACAATCTTTTCAGTCAGGGTGGAATTGGGATTTCTACCGTTAAGGGGACTTTTTAGAATAATGCTGATTACTGATTATCAGAGCACATTAATAATTATGTAGGTTTTTACTTGCTATTGGTCTGTTTCTAATTCAATATTCGGAATATTTTTCTATTGTAGCCACTAGCGTGTAAATTTTGTTTTTGGCTTGTAATTTAGTTTTTCCATCTTGTAAATAATACTGAAAAATGAGCAACTTGGGAGAATTATATATAACTGCATTTTACTGATTCATAATGTTATTATTTGATTTATTTGCTTAATATACCACAGCACTATATAAATTCTCCCAACTGGGTATTTCAGAATTAATTTACAAGCAAAACTAACACTGCAGTGTTGATGTCACACTCGTGCACTCGGCTATCGCCTCGACTGTGTGGCAGTTCTTTCTTCTTACCACAATCTGCGATCTATTACTGAACAGACGCACGGCATCTAGTATATTTGTAAACATTAAATTGCATTATTTACAACATAACTTGAAACAATATATGAAGCCGATAAGCTAGCCAAGAAGCCCGCATTATTGAATAAGCTTAATTAAATGAGAAGCTTGAAATAAAATAAACCTTACTTGTATCTCCTTTCAATAACTTATAAGCTTTTAAATCTGCAGCTTTTCTGTGTCCTGGATGTCTGTTCTTTTTGCTAATACCATTTCGAAGATTTTAGGCGAATTGTTTCATGTTTAAGACGAAAACATAAACAAAAAATGAACCTCAGCATATAAATTCAGACGCAGGCGGCGCAGGCTGCACATCTGCCGCAAAATGGCGCGAAATTGAAACTCGTCCCAGGCTTCATCCTTGATATGTTCTTCCGTCTCAGTCATGTAAATTTATTGAAACCTTTAAGGTACTTTGAACATGCTTCAGCACAGGGTATGAGGGAGGAGAGTTAATTCAGTTAAAAAAAAAGAAGAAGAAGAAGAAGGAGATTCTCCCCGTCGTCCCCGAGTGTCCACTTCGCGTGTTCATAACGCACAACAATTCGGGATAGATCTGTGAAACGTGATGTGTTTAGTGTGACTGTTGGGATGCGTAATTTGGCGTCATGGTTAGAATGCAGAAGGTCTTCTCTGAAATTCGTTTGTTTCCGTGTGTTTTTCTACCTTTGTCTTGCTCATTTATCGTCAGGTAAGCCGGCTAAACATTTTTATTTGTAGACTTGAATGTTGGTATTCACACATATGTAAGGACATACTAGGGTGAACTCACGAAAAAATTGCGAGTTTTCTTTGCTTTTTCCGGGTTAGAGAACAGTGCAACATGATTGTCCCTTCGCTATCGTTTAGTTTCGAACCCCGCCATTCTTTCTTTTCTCTGCTGTTAATAAAGTGCACTGATAGCGTTTTCTCCGTGTATACAGTTGGTCTTTTATTATGTTTTGCAACCCGATCTGTACTAATGTAATTCAAACTGTCCGATCAAGCTCTCCTATAATAGCTATAGCTACAGCTGAACCAGCCCACTAAAATGACCAAAAGCCATTTTGCCGAGACAGTTTGCAAATTCATTGTTTTGATGTTGGTGTGGAAGTAGCCAAAATTTAGCCAGCGTAACTGTATGAGCTTACAGAGGGGGGAGGAACAGGGGAGTAAATCTCCCTTCTCCCTCTACTTTCTGAGCCAATTTCTCCCTCCTCCCTACTCATCCAGGTCCATCCAGTTCAATTCTCCCTACTCCCAACTTTTCTTTTTCTTCCTCCTCCCTACTTTTGCCCCATATTTCTCCCTCCTCCCAACTTTTTTTGGGCCATTTCTCCCTCCTCGCTATTCTGTTCCTCCCCCCTCCTTACATGTGGATCGGACAGCTACCTGTATTAACTGGATGGCCAGCTATGCCCCCGTAACCTCAACTACATGTAAGTGAATGTGATAGCTGTGAAATTGAAGTGTTATTGCTTCGACGTTAGCTTCTTGTCTATAGTTTTAAGATAAATTAAAATAACCCAGCAGAAATCATAGAAAACATTGTACCTGCTAGCTGGCACCAAGTCTTCATTGTTTAGTTTAATTTGCGAGTTATGGCCACGTGTTTCGTTTTCTGTTTCCTTTCATTCTCATACAACCTGTACAGCAATCTTTTTGTTTAGGCGATCGATTTGGTTAGAGACAAATTTCATGACTCCGTTTTCATTCCAAACTAACCATGGATATAATAATTATTGACGCTAAATAAATTAATTTTAGGTCACACCGAAATTGGAAACATCACACTGGATACACAGCACCAAAGTCTTTGCTGCATTAGTTTTGTGAAAAAATTGAGTCATTTGACAAGCCAGTTTTGTGTACTGGTCAAGTCTGAAACTTTTGTGCACAATGTAGGACATTATATTACAAGACAGCCATTAATACATGTACAAGTTATCTCTTTGAAAACTCGTGGATGAGTGAACTTGACAGTGGGCAAAACTTCCATGACTTGGACAGCTACTGATATGCCAACAAATTACAGTTTCAATGCATGTTTGTGGTTTAAATGCATACATGCATTCGTTTGCAGACATGTTTGTGTCCTCAGCTGTAAGTGACATCATGCGTGGAACTTCATTGTTCAGAAGGCATAAAATTGTATGAGTGAACTCCTTAGAATACAGGAAAAACTCTAACAAACATCTGTGCAGTGTACTTGGTTATTGTCTAACTGTAAAACTCTGAAAACCACGAACACTAAAATTAATCGTATTCTGCAGATGATACAAGCTGATGGCTAAACTGCAGAACAGAAGTGCAGCTCCTTTTTTTCTTAGTCGCTTTCCGCGGTCATACATGAGATGTTACACGTGACCTGGAGTGTCCTTGACATAATTATTGTCTATTCTGCAGGTATGACGTCACAAGCGCTGATTTCAAAATTATCTTTCATTTTTCTTTTATTTCAGACGAAAAGAGCCGGGTTGTCTTGCCCAAAACGTCCGAAGAGGAAGACGACACAAGTTACATCAATGCCAGTTATACTGAGGTGCGGCCACCAAACAACCCAATGATTCAGTTATATTCTTACTCGTTCGTTCTTTCGTTTCTGCCTGCATGCGTTCGTTCATTGACGATGTCATTAGAACGCAACGAAAATCCACCGAAATTGCAAAGTCTGTCAGCTTCAATTTCAATACCCTTCATTAAATCTCGTCTTAATCAAAGTTCACCAAAACCGTCAAACTTGGGAGACGGACTCAAGTCGCAAGTTTCGGCTGATCTTCAAGAAAAACATTGTTATACAACAAGGAATCTAAGCAAGTGTTGTTGAAATCCAACCAAGATTGATGGGAACGACTCATCTTCAGGGACCGTCAAGCTTCAGTCTCGTAAAAAATGTTATATTATAGATTCCTATTCAGTTTTACTACCAATAAAATTTGGATTCCAAAAGCCTTTGCGCGCAACATTCAACTATGTACTACGAGGCGCCGCCCTTATTCATTGGACGCTTTTACTGAAATAAAGAATTAAGAACACCCTTTAAGGAGGCACGTAACAAGAAGTAACTTTTTACTCTTTATGAAGGGCTACCAACAGAAGAAGGGCTACCAACAGAAGAAGGCCTACATTGCAACACAAGCACTACTGCGGAACACGGTTGGTGATTTCTGGAGGATGGTGTGGGACGAGGTGTGCTGTATTGTTATGTTGATAACACTCCAGGAAGACGCAGAGGTGGATGTAAACGAATCGCCCTAGTCAAACCCAGCCTTCAAAATATTACCTTTTCGATGACTAGTTGGCGAGATGAGGAAGATCCCCCTGACTCAAAAGAAAAAAGAAAGAGAAAGATTTGGAGTTCCGCAGCACCAAACTAGTGTAGGGGCGATGTGCTCAACATTGGTATTGATAATGAACTGCTCAGTTCTTGTTACTCTGAAGTTACGGTTAAGCCCGTAGAAACTCTGACAAATGAATTTCAAAACATTTTCGACACTAATTTATAGAATATTTAAACGTAAAGATAAGAGAGAACAGTATTAGTATCTACACGTAGACACTTATTAAATGGGAAATAAAATACCGATATCGGTAATTAATTAAGGGCCGGCAGCCACAAAGAACTTGTGTGTACTTCCTACTGTACGATACGTAACCTTCCGCCTTCCTTGTTTTGGTCGAGTGTAGCAGCACGGCCTCGTGTATCGATACTCTAGCACAGTCAGCCTAATCTATGCATTAATTCATTCAGTTTCGCTTCTCCTAAATGGGATTATTGTATATCTCTTGCAGGTACCATTTGTTGACTATTGGTCAGAAGTGGAGGCCACAATGCATGGTTCACTGTCCATTGAAACAACTGATTTTGACAACAAGGAAAACTACGCTGTGCGAAATGTAAACCTTTCCGATACGAAGGTACGTGTGTAATTGCTGTCACTGAAAAAGGATGCTATGCTTGTCAAGATGAAATAAACAGCTTAAATAAGTGTTAAGCTCCAACAGGAATCGCACCGGACCTCTTTGAGTTACCAGATTGACTCTCTGGAAATTCAAAACGTTCTATTTTCCGAATAATTTCACCTGTCACGAACATGCCATCCTTCATCATCGCGAAAATTCAAAACCTCATTTCCCGACAACTCTACAGGCTCTAACCTTAACGATTACTCCGTAGTAAACTTTTGCTAAGCTTGGCTAATGCGTTTCATGATATTGCAATATGTTCTATGCAATCAGTTCAACTTCTCACACATTCGGCCGTTCGTTTTTCGTTCCACCAGTAAGTTAGCTGTGCAATCTTTAAGGAACCTCTGTAAAAAAGAACCTTTTTGTTTTGCGTTTTTATGCTGTTAATCGTAATGGTTATCAGCCCTGCTTTCAAAAAAAAAAAAAAACAGCGAGTTACGTTACCGTGATGCTTATATAACAAACTCATTCCGTATGTGCGCTTGGTGTACCTTTTTTTTTAATTACTATTTACAGACAGAGAAGACCCGCAAAGTGACCCAGTACGCAGTCTCTAACTGGCCCAAAGACGGTATCCCTAGTGACCCCATGGCTGTCGTAAATATGATTGGTGCAGTGCAAAAGATACAGCAGCAAACAGGAAACAACCCTATAGTGGTACACCGCAGGTAATAGCCAATAGTAAAGGTAGTTAAAGAGCCAGTCAATTTGTCACTGTTCGAAATATTTGAATCAAAGGAACAGAACAAAGTGCAGGCTTAATTGTGGAGGTATTCCTGTCGTAGAGCTGTGGCGTACATGAAATTTGGTCTCTCTAGGAGCTAGTTATCGCGAAATGCCCCGTATTAAGGTGCAACACAGACGGGAAGGTTGTAATTAGTGGGTACCAATCAGCAGCCCTGGTCTAAATTGTCTGTATTTCGAGGACACATCGCTATAATAATCCAATTCCCATGTTGTGTTTGTAGCGATGGTATCGGACGTACAGGAACTTTTTGCGCCATCGTGACGTTACTAGAACACATCAAGCTCGAAGACTCGGTGGACGTATTTACAACAGTGCGCATGCTCAGGACGCAAAGACCAGGAATGGTGCAGACACTGGTGAGTGATTTGATGACTCGGTAGTTCCTTGTAAGAGTGGTTTTCAATTGAGTGTCGTAAAACCAAAACCAAAGCAATTGCTCTGACCAATCCCATGAACCAATCAGAATTCGAAGCAGTCACATATAACCGGTTGACAAAGTACAAACTGCTATTTAAAGGGTGCGATTTGGCCGTCAAAAAAGTGCGAGCCTGCGGTCAAAAATATAGGACGACCAAAAAAAGACGCGTTTGGCCCCCCAGATTTACCAGTGGCCATCAAAACCAGCGCGAACGGCCGTGAAAGAAGCAAACGAGGTGGCCGTCGACAACCGTTTCGCGATCGGTTGAACGTTCACAATTTTTCTTGGAAACGCTGGTTATTCCTGTGGGAAACATGAGTAACATTTTATTGAGTTAACATATAAAAGATAGCAAAATGTGATCGCGTTACAATACTAAACTCTACAAAATAAGCTCTTGCTATTTGTGTTACTTAAAAAAATGATCTAAATATTTGTTTATTTTTACCTATCTATTTTTCTATTATTTCTCAAAAATTCAATTTACCAAATTGAATTTGCTATCAGTATTGCTACACAAAAAGTCAAATATAGAGTGGATAATACGAATATCAAACTCGGGTAAAAAACTCAAGACAACTCGGCGCAACACTCAAAAGAGCTTAACTCTTGAACAGGGAAAAAAATCTATATTGCAACTGAATTAAACTACGGGTAAGTAAGGTAAGAAATATAACAAGTTCAGGATTTAAAATTAAATGTCTAATTTAAATTTCCTTAGTCTCATAAAACATGATCTCGTTCATTCCTCTAATTCCAGTTTAACCATGGAATTTAACGTTTCGTCATTACCAAAATATCAACGCTAACAAGACTCTTTTTGTTCCATGGTTTTGTGGTAACTACATTTTCCGTAATTTTGACGCTAAATTAATAAAAAAATACTCAAATTCTACAAAAATATTTCAGTTTAAAATTACGTCACACTTTTCCAACTTAAATTGTCATGCAATGTTTCATTAGTTCGCAGGTAAGATGTAGTGTACAATTCTGCGGCGCTACATTTCAAGCAACAGTTGTTGCATTGAAAACCTTAAAGCTTTGTACTACTTTTCAAATCCCAGGCCGAAATCACGGCCTTTTAAATACAACTGTCGCATTTTAAAGCTTTGCAAGCTCATTACACATTTGCAGTAGTAACTTAGTAACTGTGCTAAGTACTCCAAGAGGAAGAAATATCTAACAGTTAACACCGATTCTTTGTTTTCCTTCCCTCTCAGTTGAAATTGGCATAGTCGTTGAACGAGTCCAGGTACTTCTGTACAATATTGTAGCAGAAAACATACTGGGCCTATTACGAGAGAAAATTAAAGAACATTTAATTTCACTGTCAGTATTTTCACGAGCGCAAGTCACCATTTTAACAAAGAAAAATTTTAGCAAGCTGTTAAGGAACCAAATTCGTTTGAGAGATAATACAGGACAAAGTCTCTTACCTTGCTGTTGACAGCCCTCGGTCTGTTAACTCGAATTACCTTGACTGATTGCAATACGTCGATCACTTGCTCTGACTTAAGCCGTTCTATGATGGAGAGGATGGCACAGAAGGTACCACTCCTACCAACACCATCACTGGAACAAGAGTTACGTGAATTAAGTTAGAGTACTTACAATATGATTATCAAAAAACAAAAATCTATACTCAAGCCTGTTCCAGCATTAAGATAAAACAGGCAGGCACGTTCGGAACTAAAGCGAGTCTCCCTCTACATGATCAAAGACAAACAACACAAACTACTGTACACTCTTATAACAACAACGCGCCTTAACCAAGAGTAACTGAATGTTTCTAATCGTCTTTTTTACCAGGCATATATTTGATCATGATTTAGTGTTGCAAATATCAGTAATGACTATGATTGTTTATGATGGCTGATTGTTTATTTGTAACTAAAATATGTACTTTTATCTTGTGATAACTAAAGACATTTGTATTAACAAAACAATTATTATATATCTGAAAAAGTCATTCTCAGGAATAAAGGGGATACTATCCACAGAATTGATCCCCAAACATGAGGAAAATATTGTACCACACTAAAATATTCCATCATCCAAGATCAAAAAGGATAACATTCTAACCTGCACTGGACAACAACTGGCGCGTTCTTGGTCTTCCTCTGCGCTCGTTCCACCATGTTTATCAAGTCCAAAATGCAGTGTGCATTTTTAGGGATGCCTTTGTCAGGCCAGCCTGTCACTTGATAATGCTGAACGTTACGAACTGTGTTGGGATTCTAAAAGGAAATAAATGTACACGTCTTTGTCACGTTGACCATTTTGCTGTACAGTCAACTCTCCGTCTTAACTGAGGTGTCGGGCCTATAGAGAGTTTAGTTGCCATAATGTGACCGAAAAAGGGCAGGGACCAACACAAGGTGTACGACTTATAGAGGTGTTCGTCAGTTAAGAGGGTTCACCGTTTACCAAAAGTTATACACTTCTGCTGACCAGAACTTCACATCACTGATGATGTTTTGATCGGACATGAGAATCTCTGTAGATCTTCCTACAACTTCCTAAAACGGTTCTATCTTTCAAAAGTGTCGCAGACAAACCTTTGTCAGGGCCAGTGTGAATTCTCTCTCTGAAAAGTCTTGAAATACTTCGTGTGAGGTTGTTGTAATGACGAATTCACCAAAAGTTGCAGATCCCTCAGATGGCCAGTAAATGGGATAAACCTGTCAACAGAACAACCACGTGAAGTAATGATCACAAGAATAGGCAAGGTAGAATAAACCTTTCCTGGAACAGGAAATTGGCGTTCGGGGATTAGTTAATCAGATGTGTCCGTTGTTAGACTACTGTGAATCTGTGGGACGTTAAAGAACTCTAACGAATCCTGGCTGTGACTACCCGTAGTGCTGCCCTAGGGTTAGTGCTTCACATAGGGATAACCTCATTACGCCTTTACCCGTTGGATAGAATTGCCCAACAAACATGAGTATGAGTATGAGTATGAGTATGAGTATCGTAACAACATTACCTGTCCTTTCTCATTTTGCTCGTTCAACATGACGATTGTTCCGACGTTATAATCCCACACCATCTTCCAGAAATCCTGAATGGTGTTGTCCATGGGAGCCTGAGTCATTATGAATGCATTGCGCTCCCTAAAGGTCTGTAAAAGGTGAAATAGGACAGTAACAACTACAGCAGCTACACTACAGAGCGGATTTTAACACATGATTATACTAATGATCAGTTCCAACAGAGCACATCCAGTTGTGGGGGGCAAAACTATAATTTCAAATTACCTCCAAAAATGGCCGTTAGCCGCCACAAAGAACAACAATAATATTTATTTATATCGCGCAAATTCAGCATAGTATTTTCAAATGCTCCTTGAAAATCATGTTATTGATATTTGCAATCATAACACACTAAATGCTAAAAATGCAAGTCCTTAGATTCCGTTTAAACATGTCAATGCTCGTTCTGCTCCTACCCACAATCCACTTGGGCATTATCATGAGAAAAATAGTGTATTGTCTATTGAAAGTAATTCCATGTCAGGATTTCCCCCCTCGACTATGTATTCAGGAAAAAAAACTTAAGATCTCATCCTCAGCGTAATCTCTGTATTCAAGCCCAGGCCACATCGTGCCACAATGTCAAACATCGAACAGTCTTCCTTATTAAAAAACAATATTAATCTGCCATAGAATGATACACGGTTAAATGATTAGTAACTGTACTGACATCAACAAATGAGGCGTTGATGTAGTTGTTTTTGTCGTCTCCTTTAAGAAACACTCTGGATCCATCCACTGGAATAAAGAAAAGAAAATAGATTCAATTTCAAAGAGAGCAGCAAGAAATATTCACAAGAACACGAAAGAATGTTAACACTACTGATTACGTCTGAAAAAAAAAAACACCTCTTATGGTTAAACATGATTACTGAAAGCCGAATGACATGCTAAGTTGTCCATGTTCGAAACCCCGTTTGAGCAAGCGGCGAATCCCTGGCAGTGGTGACAAAAACCATTACAAAATGAAGTTGCGGAATACATTCGCAATGTAATTAATGTGACGAACGCCTCGCAGGTAGTTTGCTCCACAAATTTGTTCAGAATTCTACAAAAAGTACACTATTCTCTGAGATACAAGAAAGGAAAAAAAAATCGGGAAGTGAAATGCAAAGCAAATAATGAAAGATCTTACGAGGCACAATGTCGGAGAATCTATTTTTGGCAGCATTCTGAGGTCTGCGACCAACTTCGTCTTCTCTGTCAGCAACATCATCTGCAGTAATAAGATCCAACCGCTACAAAGAGAATAAACACTTAACCATTAGCTTGACCTTAGAACTGTAATGATCAACCGACCAAACTAACGTCCAACTCACACGAAGATGCTCGATCCTGGAAAGTAGCGCGGTTTATCAGACCAACAACCAAAGAAACAACTCTTTAAGCCTTACGGTGCATAACTCTCAAATGTTTTTCATACATCTCTTATGAAGCTCGTTGAGAGAGGTTGTGTTACCATCAAAGAAATATTATTCAGTAAACCACCCACCCACTCACCCAACCAGCTCTACCAATGTTACCTGATATTCAGAAGCCAGACCAGACAGTTTGGTTTTAGGGTTGACGGCTGCGAGCTTCTTCACAGCGATGCGAATGTCATGTGCTGGGACTTCTGTGTTACCACAGGTTAGCGCTTCAAGCAAAGCCATGTAAATGAAACCGTATTGTTCCTATGATAAAATCCTTGCATTAGAGAAGGAAAACCAAGCACAGTAAAGGCCGATTTACATGAGACCAAACTTGCACCTTGTCAAAATATCAACACTATTCTGAAATTGAAAGTATGCCAAGATGCCAATACAATACATCCTACAACAGACTCTCCAAATTTAAGAACCTTGAAGCTATCTTTCTGAGTTACCGCTCATCCAATTTTCCCCGCAGGTAGAACAGGAATGCTTCTTGTCCCGAGTTGGTCATTTGAGGTGTCAAATGACCAATGGATGTCATGTTAAAGTAAATAATGGTGGAAATAATGTCGTTGTGTTTCAATGTAATTAGGCAATTGTGTACTCGTATTTGTCGTTTGTATAAAGGGGGTAGTTTCTAAAGAAACTGTGGGGCTGCGTCGGTGGGGAAGTAGTACACAAAAATTTGGTATTATCAACAGAGTTGATAAATGTAAATTGACCACCGTACAGGGATTCTAAAAGCTGACGTTTCGAGCGTTAGCCCTTCGTCAGAGCGAATCCAAAGGGCTAACGCTCGAAACGGATTTGTCGTTTGTAGCCGCACTTATTTTGGATATGGTGTTGACCAGCCCGATAGACAATAGCTTCTCTGGTAACTGTGCACTCTTTCATTTAGCTGTTCTTTGGCTGCAATATATTTATTTTTCTTTCAAAACCACTTTCTGTATAATTGCCATAGGGTTAATAAGAAAAAATGTAGAAAGTGCAGAATTCCATAAAAAAAGTAAACCGTCAGCTTTTGTTAGTCATCACAGGATGATACTTCCGCTGCAATTCATCCCTACTGCAACGTTTTAACGTGTTTTGGTAAGTCTGGACAAGTCCTTTAACGGAAGTGAGTACAGTGCAGTAACACTGCTTTGATGGCTGTCATACATGAAGCCTCACCTCTGTTTGGACCATGGAAATTCGATTCTTGCGCACCAGCTGAACGTAGTTGAACACGTCCACAACTTTCTTGTTCTGCGCACTCTCCATCATAGCATCAATTACAACGAAGGCACCAGTTCTTCCAACCCCAGCACTGGAAAAAACAGATTCAAACACGTATCCACTTACATCAAAGGAGCGAGGACAAGTGGCACAAAACAACAACAAGAACCAAAAACTCGAAGTAGTGAATCCGTTGCAAAAACTGCGATCTGCTTATTCTAAAAAGCTGGCCTTTTACTATGATTTCAAGATACGAAAGGGCAAACTTGTTGCAAAATTTTAGTCCTGGAAAAGTCTTCGTTTTTTTGTACGTAAGAAATTATAGCACCCGAAATTGGCCCGAAAACTTTCGGGAGTTTCGAGAAACGCGCGCCTGGTTTTCTCTAAAGTAAAATCAGCTTTTGGAGCACACGTCCTCACGTTCTCGGTCAACAAAATTCACGAATCCGATTGGCTTTCCAGTGGTTCCGGTGAGGAGGTCAACTCGGCTACACCCCGTGACTGTTACATACCTGCAATGTACCACCAGTGGAGCTTTGTTGTCCGTGTGCTTGGCGCGAACCTTCCTTCTCAGGCCAAGAACAGCGGTAGCATGACGGGGAACGCCTTTATCCGGCCAGACGAGGAAATGAAACTGCTGAACTTGACGTCTTTTCTCTGATCCATTCTGGAGTTCAAAATAATAGTGCATGAAGAATCGTGCAGCTGGTTCATTATTAAGCCCGGCTGCGCCTGTTTTAATCAAATAAATCTTTGAAATCGTAATGAGACACCATCGCTAATCGCTAATGGTCAATGCGTCGGTCGGTTAGTCAGTCAGTCAGTCAGTCAGTCAGTCAGTCAGTAGTGTATCAACTTATTCTTGATATGTTGGATGTTATGCTCTACAAGGTGAATCCACCGCGTTTATTACGTAGGACAAAGTCGCTGTAGCTTTTCAGAGTGGAGAAACAGATGGAAGGCGTCTAGACGGGTTCATACGTTGATTTGCTCTTGTATCCTTAGAAACAGGTGGGTAATATATGATAGGAAAAGGACCACATCTCTCTCACCTTGCATAGCACAAATGTGCGTATCGCATAGTCAGCAAAGGTTTCTGTTTTGTGATTGGTAACAGTGATGTCATGATAAGTCTCTGAGTTCTCCGGCCAATACTGGTGACACTTGGTCTGCAAAACGACAAATTATCAAAATTTATTCCACGCCGCATTGTGAAGATTTACGGGGAACTTCTTAGACTGCTGGAAGTGTGTTTTTGGACAGTCAAGCGGACACGTGGAAACTCCGTGAAGCGAAACGTGAAACGTGAAGCAAATGAGACGAAAGGGACTGGAGGGAGGCGGGGGAGGGGAGTGAAGGGAGAGGTGCCTCCCCCTCTTTATTTTTTATTCGCCTCAGTCTCCCCACCGTGTGATGGCTTGCTCTTTTCGCTTGACCGTCTACAAAGGGATAGTTATAGTCTAGACCTAAACGATGCCTTACCCGGCCATGTTCAACAAGCCTTGTCAGCATCACAATAGTGCTCACATTCTCCAGCCAAATCATTCTCCAGAAGTCTTGAAAAGTACCAGGTACCGGGCCTGCCAGAACACAATTTCAAATCAAATTCAGTGTATACTCAAGAATTTAACACCTGTTCTGCAGAAAACCACTCACCTTGACAAGCAATGTAAGTCTTAGGCGTGCCATCATAACCCTAAGGAATAAATCAGAAGTTAATAATAATAACTCTAAAACTTATATAGCGCATGCTTCATGACAGAATGATCGCATGCACTTGAGTTGATTTTCCCTCAGTTTCGTTTGTGCAAGAGATATTGGTGGTCTTTACACTAGCTCTCAAGAAACAAAGAAACGTCTCAAGTTCATTAATTTGTTCCTGCTTAACGCTTCACTCGCAGCTCTTGCAAATACCTCAAGTTAACATAGGCTATGGGGAAATATCACGAGCAGACACCTTGTATATAATTAATTATCTCGGCTGACATGCTTGATCTGCCTCATGCAGCCGTGACAAACCGAAGACAATAGAAGAAACTGCAACTGGTGTGCGTCTCTCAAAACCTCGGAAATCATTTTAGGCCCCAGTAGTTATCAAGTCGCTTTTCTATCGTCTGCAACAAGCTTTTTAGGAACAAACTATCCCAATGTATTTCGCAACTTCGTTACTTGCTTTCTTAAAAATATTAGAAAATAGAATTCCGGGTGATGAACCTTATATACGTAAAATAGTTTAGAGGAACGCGCCTGGTTCGTAAAGATCGTTTTTAAACCCTTACTTGAATCCTTTATAGAGGTAGTGAGTCAAACTGCTTCGGTTTTTTTAAGCCTTTACTTTTGCTAAATAAAACTCAACAGGTCCCTCGTCTCCCTTGGGAACTTAGTGAAAGTAAGTTAAGTTTTTATTTAACGAGGGAACACAATCTTAGTGCCAAGACTACCCTTGATATTTAACTAAGTAAGTCGAAACAACGTCTAGAGAGTATAAAACTTCGTGTTGGAAAAGACATGTTCACAAGAAAAACAAACACTCTCAGGGCTCGATCTGTATACTTACATCCAGGTAATTTGCATTGTGGTAATCCGAGTGTTCAACGCCTTCAATTAAAGGAAGCACTACACGAGAATGATCATCTGCAAACAGATTCAAGCATAAGAAAGGAGAATTTGCGCTATCAACATGTGTTACAATACTTTTCGTTAAGGCAAAACTTGATTCGATGATAGTTAAGATAGGGTGGTGAGAATGCGAGAAAGGTAAACAAGTCTCAAAGAGAAACTTATAGATTCGTCAACAGCGCCTCCAGTTAATGAGTGCAAAACAGTAGAGGAGGGAGTATCAGAAGTACTATAGTCCGTTGAGGTTTTAGTATCCCATTGGCTACTCTTCACCTTTGTTGCAATGACCTAAGACACCTTAGCGCATCAGCGTACTGCAAAAAGGTTTTCACTTACAGGCAATGATGTTTCCATATCGATTTTTGCTCTTGTTTTCGGGTTTCTTGGCAACATCCCAAGCGAACTGCTGGCCAGTCACAAGGAGCTGAAAAATAGGGAAGGATCACTGATTAATTGACTGACTGTCTGATTATGACCAACTGACGTATTGACGGATGGATGGACGGACTTACCGACTAACCGACTGACTGTCGAACTGACTACCGGACTGACCGACCGACCTACCGGCCGACCAGCCGATCGACCGATCGGCATGACTTACTGACTGACTGACTGACTGACTGACAGACCGACACTTGCCAAACAAGTGCACCTCAGAACTACGCAAACATTTGTTTTTGTTGTTTTGTTGTCGCTCTTGTTGTTACTGCTGTTGTTGTTGTTGTTGTCGTTATGTGTTACCTAGGTACATACCTTATACTGACTCGCAAATCCAGCGTTCTTGTCTCTCTTCAAGCGAGTAACATACTCGGAGAATTGGCTCACAGGAATTGGCTTAGGCGTATCATCAGCCTCCTCTGGCGCGGTGTTGCCGTATATTGGTTCACTTGTTTCCCGCAACGTCTCGCCTTGAAGAAAGCAAAAAAGCGACCATATACAACTTAAACTCTAAATTGTTCGGGAGGTCCCTCTGAAGGCCGTCCTTACGATCTACTTGTCTTTTGATCCGAATCCACGCACTACAGCAGCCCCCCCCCCCAACTCATCCCCCCCTCCCTCGCGCGGGAGCTCCCTCTGAAGGCCGTCCTCACGATCTACTTTACTTGTCTCGCATATAATTATGAATAACTGCTCTTTTTGATCCGACTCCACGCACAACAGCAGCCCCCCCCCCCCCCCCTCCCGCGTCCACGGTAGAAAAAGCTATGCACACCATCCGTTCAAGCACTAGAAAAATATAAAAATACCTTCTGCGTCTGGCTCCTCTCCTTTGGGGGTACTCTCTCGAGAAGCTCCACCATCTGGTACCAAAGTATCATAGGCACCATTAACATTCACAGCAGTCATGGCGTGAGTTTCACTTGATTTTGAAGTGCGCTCATCTGTTCTACGGCGCCTGCAAACATTATCAACACTGGCATCACGTCCCCAAAAATCATATTTTGTTAGGACAACAAGACCTCACAGGATTGGTCGAAAAAAAAAAAGACAAACAATCAAAACAATGGAACCTGACCGTGAAACAACAGAGCTGTACCCTATGAAGATCCAATGAAATCAGGTGTTATAGAGGTGCAGTCAATTGCCACGCCACTGTCAGAAACCTCTTATTTCATTGGTTCTTATTAACACGAAGCTCCATTGTTTCAGGGCTAAGCTCCATTGTTTCTGTTGTTTGTTTATTGTTTTCTCAGCCTATCATGTGAGTTGTTGCGAGAGCTGCGTGCCGCCTCGGTGCAGTCCTTCACAACACAGTGGGAACCACGTGAACAAAACAAAGAGTAAAACAGAACAAGGTTACCTTCTCCAGAAAATTACACCGACCACGGCCGCCACCAAAACCAGAATTAAAACAACAACAACTGAAGCAGCTATCGCAGCAGTAGGTGCTCCACCCTGTCCCTTGGCAGTTGTGTCTAAAACACACAAAGACGTTTGCTAAGTAAACATAATTAAAAAATATATGAAAGAGCTTTAGAAGACCTTATTATACAGAAAATATTCAAGCTCATTAATCCTCCCCGGACTACCTTACAGTGAACTATTATTCCGTTGTTAAGAATTTTACGAATAATGGTTTTTGTTGAATACTCTCAGTAGGATTTTGAAACAAGAACATTGAAGACCTTAGAATAAAAATAAGAGATATTGAATCCCATTTACCCTCTGTGGCAGCCTTAAGAGGGGACGTCTTCAATTCACGAGAGTGAAGCACTATAACAGTGGAGCATCCCGTTATATCGACTCGAACCTAGAATTTACTGTTCAAACGCGGCAACGTCCGTTGTCAGTCACATCATGCTTCATGTTAAATGTTCTCGACATGTCTTCGAACGACTTCACAAAATGGCGGTTATTACTCAAGCCTCAATATCAACATGTTTATTCTCCTTACTACTGTAAAAACGTTTCTTTTAGTACAAGTGGAAAGAATTTGTTTAATATCAAGATCACTTATTGACACTGTGATTACGTTGTCTCTTTCCATGATAAGGTAAATATTGGGACAGTAATACACCACGAAACCGCAAAAGGAATTCGGTTCTAGAGTATGGAGAGTTTTCAGTGAATAAACTTAAAACTATGGAAAGGCCAATACGGTTGTGATTAAAGTTAAGCTAACTGTGATAGTCACTCACTAGATTTGAAAGCTCATGTTTCGGTACTAAGCAGAGAAGTCACGAACAATTTCGCAAGGATCCGCCAAAACTGAACGCGTTTTTTTCGGTTAAAGCGATTTAATCAAAACAGAATCGGTTTTTCACACCTATTACTGTAACTATAACGATGTACTGACCTTTCTCCACCTCTATCTTGGCGATGAGTACTCCTTTGCTGACAAGAAATTGGTCTTCAGTAGAACGTTTCTGAAGAATGGAAAACAACAGTAAACAATTGCGTTCCACAACTGTAACAGAATAACAGTTATGGATTTTTTTTCTCTATTTCAGCGCACGTAACAGAAAAAAAGGTACTTTAAGATAAAACAACGTAATCTAATTATTTTACAATAATCGTAAGTTTACCGATTATACTAAAATATTTCAACAAACAGCACCGTCACTGATTGGCAAAGAGCCAAAGGCCTAAACTTTGTTCATGGATTTTCTACAGTATATGGCACAGAAAAGCAAGTTAAAGAGAACAAAAAACAACCGTAAATGAAAAGCTGAAAGTTTAATGACATCAAGAACTTTAGCCATATTTCTTTCACTCTTCAAAGACATTTCGAAGTTTTCTTAGATTGTCTGTTATCTCGTCTTTCTTCTAGGAAGTTGCTGTGTCACGTCTCTAGTCACCCATCTGCTTAAACTGGATTCCAAATGTACAAGATACGTGTTTCAAATGAGAACCGTAAAAAACAAACACACACACAAAAAAAACAACTCTGGCCAATCACAAAAAGACGCAAACAGCGAAATACGCCAATAAGAATTCAAACTTATTTCATGTAATCGAATAAACAAAAAAACGAAACCTAAAGTGAAAACCGCTCTATTTACTCCAATGAACTGTTTGCCAGTTTGCTAAAGATAAATAAATAAATAAATATATATATATATATAAACAACATTACAATTAAAAACTGATAGACCTGTGGCCTTCCCAAATGTAAATCACCTCAAATCAAATCAAATGTTGGTTTTTGAGGAGAGGGGAAAACCGGAGTACCCGGAGAAAAGAGAACCAACAAACGCAGCCCACATATAACGTATTGACAATGGTGGAAGGCGAGCGCTCTTACTACTGCGCCAACCCTGCTCTCCCAGATAATAATTAGAAAATCATTTTAGTCATTTCTGACGTACAATGTACCATACCTTCGACTTGAGAGTTAATGCCCTGGAGTAGATATTATACTTTTGTCCACTCGACAGCTCCTTATTAACAAAACCATCGTACTCCTTTCCATCTCCAAGAGCAAAAACCAGAGACGGATTCACATCACCAGAAGGAATTTGAGCGGCAATATAAAGATCTGATCCTAAGTTGGTCCAGTCAGTCACAGTGTCAGTCGATTCCTCCACAAGATGCACCAGAACTTGGTAAAAGCTGCAAACAGGAAGTACCAACCATATGTAAGGAAATTGTAGGATCAAACTAATGCCTGCATTTCAGTCTTGTGATCGACAACTGAATATTGTTGCCCACTGAAACCAGAGAGTGTCGGCCGATTGAATATCGGCTGATAGTTGCTCGTCGGATATTTGGTGTTATAAAAACAAATATGAACCTTGTTGTTGTTGGAGCGCCGAAATTTAGAGGATATTATAATTGTTTGGACGGCGAAAGACAGTGAGTAGCAAAACGTCTTCAAATTAAAGATAAAATTCCTCACTTCAGCCACTTCGCGGAGAAAAGAACGCGTATTTTATAGCCGAGTAGTAGCACTAGTCTTGTTATATCTGCAAAATCTAAAACAAGGTTCTGTTACCACTACCCACTGCTCCCGCTTTCAAAATTCTGGCAGCCCTCATGCGCGCTGGGGTTTTTAATCAATATCAGTGTCTGGGCAACTGTGTACCTACCCCTCGCCTAACCCAACATTAACATTAACTCACTAACTTAGGGGAGGGGTAGGTGCGCAGTTGCCCAGATACTGACATTGATCCAGCGCACCTACCCCTCCCCTAACCCAAGATTAACACTGATTTATTAACTTATTATAACTTGTTGTGTTAGGGGAGGGATACTAGCCCATGACTGACATTGATCCAGGATTTTTAAAACTTCTGGAGTAGAGTAGTATTAAAACGCTTCGTTTCATGGCAATATCAAGTATTAGTATATACCACACAAGTGAATAGTGCCTTTCGCGCCTTCTGATTGGTTAACTCGGAGGTGATTAGCAAAGTACTATCCACCTCCGAGCAGCCGAAGAGAAGCAAACTGGCTTTCCGTTTCAGTTTCCGAAGAGGAAATTATCTGAATACACGCTAGTTATTCATCTTGTGTGGCATATACTAAAACAATTCATGATCCACCTCAGTGTCGGTGAAAGTGGTGAATATGTAAATATCCACCACTATTCACCTTCACTTCGGTGAAAGTATTATTAAAAATTCAATACTAAAACAACTTCCATCCAATCGAAATCTTGACATCACTTGAATGATAAGATACCTAATAGGTCCATTGTTCTGAGGTGCAGCCCTAAAAGTCACATTGACAGGTAAATCAGTTACAGTGAGATCCGGGGCCGGTTTACTAGGAACTGGAGGAAGGGGGACTGCAAGTAACAACGCAATAGATCAGGATAAGCACAGCCATCGATAACGAGTAAACGATAACAAAATCTCTCATTTAAGATTTCCTAGAAATATTAAATCACCGGTCAAATGTAATGTTCTTGGTCAAAACAAAAATACACAGCTAGAAGATAATTTTGGCAAAAAAATTAATCAACCTCAGGAGTTGAATGAGTCTTTTCAGTTCCACTAAATTCAGCATATTACTCTGCATAATCAAACCAAAAGAGATGCACTGTGTGATAGTTATTGCAGTTTAAAAGTGACATATCATGTTTGGGAAGGATTCACCGATAGCTCATCTGATTTTGAGCATCGTATCGTTTTGTTTTGTAGTGCAATAGTGATGCTCCGTGTACAATGCTTCTGTAACAAAATGACTGTACGTACCGACGTTTGACACTGTAATGTTACAAAAATCTTCCACCTACCATCCTTTGGCGTTTCGCTTGATACCATTGAGCTATTTTCACCAGGACCACAGTGTGTTGTAGCAATTATCACAAACTTGTACTTTGTACCCGGATACAGGTCCTTAACCGTTGATGTCAAAGACTTCGTTTCTACTTTTCCAGCATGTTTGAAGTTCGGATAATAATCTTTATTGCCTTCATAGATAACCTGGGGCATACAAGTAGAAAGATAAATCCCATGAATACTGCTGAGATAATTTTAAACCCAGACCCCTTCTAGGTGAGCGCCAGGGCGGTGTTTTTCAGACGCGGAACCCGGGGATTTTATTAACAGAAGGGCCAAGGGGACTGGTTGACACCATGTGAGACAGTTCTACCTTAAAGTAATGTTTGCTTGTTGGTTTCTTGTTTTGGAAACACGAAAATCTTGAAACATCCATTTCTACTTCTCGAAAACTTTGGTTGGATGGATTTACGCAAACGATCGAGATTTCGTCTGAAAGGAGAAACGTCTGACGCAAAGGAAAAGATCTATATTCATCACCTGTGAACCTTCAAAGAATGCTCAGAGGATGTAATAACAAAAGTATACTACAATAGTTTCGTTTGCCTGTAGATCGCCGACACAAACATCATATTACCGTGTATTTCTCCACATCGTTCCCGTATAGCATAGGTTTATTCCACAGTAAGGTCACGGCTCTTTCCTCTGTGTTTTCAGTTCTGACGTTACTTGGTGGACCAGGGGCTGGAGAAATGAAATGTGTATCACGTGTTACGATAACCAAGGATCAAATGTTTAGAACCTAATTCAGCTCGTGAAACAAATCCTTAGCTGTGGCCGTCAAACAACTACTCACTTTCCTCGTGAACGTTATGCAAGGCTATAATAACAAATGCCATTTGGGCTATAGGGGTGTGTTGGTTTTATTTAAGAGTGATCACGGTTCACCACAAAAAGCCTGAATCAGGATAGCTTTTAATTGGTTATATTGTTGCTATGTTAACCTATCACATCGCGAAAATAACCATAGATTGGGTGATTATTTGTATACCACTGTTGTAGCATCAACTAATAAACAGCGGTATTATTGATCTATTTAAACATAATAAGTGATGGAAAAACCCAATTTCACCCACATTTCTGTGGGTATGATCACCTTAAAGAAACCTATGGATCTGCCCTGTCTTGTGGGGATGGGTGCTGCACTGTAAAAGGTGGGTTTAAAGTCTTTGACTCTATGAAGTTCAGTTATATTTCTCAAATGCGAGTGGTATTTACTTAGCAGCATCTGCCCGTCAAGAGGGTGCTGATGAAAACGATTTAGAGTGGGCTTGACGGCAATTCATACATGTATAAAACCTATTGAACATTTGTTTTTCCATGCTCTGCTTAATATGGTTGGAAAACGAATGTTCCTGACTTTCAAATTTATTAATGGACCCCAGCTACTTGAATGAAACCTGTTCAAATTTGTGTTAGGTAGCTCTAATTATTTGGTGCATGTGTCAATTAGTACAATACAGCAATCCTATTAAAATCTATCAAACGTACTTTCAAATCAAGCGTAACTAACCTGTGGTCATGATAGCCACAGGGAGACTACCAAAGATTCCAGGGCCAGCCGAAG
This sequence comes from Galaxea fascicularis, assembly GCA_948470475.1. Classification (NCBI taxonomy): domain Eukaryota; kingdom Metazoa; phylum Cnidaria; class Anthozoa; order Scleractinia; family Euphylliidae; genus Galaxea; species Galaxea fascicularis. The sequence continues at coordinate 1,694,917 of OX419347.1, forward strand.
TGTAAGCGCGTACTTTGACCTTATAGGTAGAACAAGATGTCAAGCCGTGTAACACTGCAAATACTTCTGTTGTGTTCTTTAACACAACTCCTGCTGCATTTCTCGAGCTGGCAACCCTGTTGCGCTCCACTTCATAAGCCTTCACATCACCGTTGCTCTTTTCTCTGGAGAGAGGATCCCAGCTTATTTTGTATGTCGTCTCGTTGATTCTTTGTGATGTGATGTTCTGTGGTGCAATGCTTGGTCCTGAAAAGAAGTTCACGATTTTTGTCATAAATGGCATTAAATACAGTTGGCCTGAATGCGTAAATAACATCTTGATCAAAATGTACATGGACAGGTCGGACAATGGGGCCTTGTTTCTTACGTGCACAACACGACATAAACTTGAATTCTACCCACTTGATTGCGGGTACAGTTAATCAATTAAACACCTCACGGTTAACAATCTGTCCTGTGGGAGGGAAAGCTGGGTGTATATGACACGTGGACTGCACGCTTCAGTCTATAATCGGACGTGACATCAGCAAATAAAATAGAACGACAGCAAATCGGAAGCTCGATTACGTGTCTTGGTGTTTTGCACATGATAAACGTAACAAACTTAGATCACGGCAAACAAGGGAAGATTATGTCAACTTTCCCTACAATGACATATGAATAACAACATGCCATGATCTAATGCATGCAGGCAAATCAGAACCTCACTTACTGTACACTGGTACTTGCTTTGCCCCAGTTGCATTGGGGCCCGGTTTGATAGTTTCAGCCCTAACAGTGACAGTGTATCTCAGTCCACCAAGAACATCAAAGCTGTAGCTCAAGGTACTACCATCCGTGGTGTGTTGACTTGACATGACCTTGCCATCATAGTTGTAGCTGTGCGCAAGTGTGTATCTTTTGATAACACCATTTTCTTCAGCAGGTTTGTCCCATGAGACCGTCATTCGTGGTCTGGTGTTTTCAGTCGGTTTGATAAAGTTAAACTGGAGATGCCGTGGTTCAGAGGGTGCTACAAAGAAGTTAGAAATTAATACAACAAAACTTAAATCACATATGAGTTTATTGGATATTCAAGCGGTCTAAATCTATGTTAAGCTGGTTACTGCAACTTCCTTGAGAATCATGTGCTGACGAAAGAGTCGCAAATAAAGACAGTCGTTACAGAGCTGGCCCAACAACCAAAATGTAGGATTTTGCTACAAGGATCGAAGTGAGCTACAGCTTAAGATGAAATATAAACCGGCGTGGATAATTACTCTTTTAATTTTTTTTTTTGGAGGGAGGGGGGAGCAGAAAGCAAAATTCCACAACTTCCTGGTTTTAATTCTGCAGGACAAAGTTATTACTTTTGATGCTCAGGTTACCAGTTAGGGGTCATACAGGGCAAATCATATCAGACTACTGAAGAAACACTTTTTTCTCTTCGATCGCTTCTGCGATCCACCGTTTTTCAACAATTACACATAACGATTACCGGACCCTGTATTCTGTGAATGAGTCAGAGGCATGCACAGTCAGGTTCGATAATACAACACCTATCAAAAATCAAACTTAAATACTATGCAACTAAATTCTCATTACCACAAATCAATTTTGAAAACTAGAAACTGCAGCAATAGAAAAAGCTTTTTTGTCAACTATTAAAAATGAAGAACTTACAAACAACAAAAGTGGACGTTCGCCTTGAAAACAAAAAAGTCCAACCTCTCTTCTTGGATGTTTTTTTTTTTAAGTATTCCGTCGTAGAAATCCCGGCCGTAACTCTTCAATTCTCTTAAATTTAATCCCATTTTAACGAGAGAGAGAGAGCTTATAACCTCCAGACTGGCATGAAACGGTTATTAATAATAATTAGTAGTTTTATCAAACTTGTGTGCGCGATACGAGTTACAGTGAATCAACTGTAACGTGAACAGTTAAAGAACCTGCCGGACTTAACTGAAATAACAAAACCTCGGAGACTGTATTCTTTACACTTAGAATCAGAAGTCAACGATACCTTCTAATTTGATCATAAGATCAATACATGAAATAACTGCAAACGAGTAAACAAATTGATAACTTACCGTCCTGATGTGTTCGGGTTTCCTTCTCAGGACTCCAAGGCCCGGGAAAGTTCCTGTTACGCACACGCATGTTTACAAAGTATTTAGTCCATATCTTCAGATTCTGTATTGTGTGAGAGGTTGCTGAATCTGGTACAATTACTGTCTGGTTTACAGAGGTCCCTTCTTTTCTATAGGCGATGGTATATCCAGCAAGAGGCCCGTTTAACTTATCAAGGCTGGGTTGCTAAGACGTGAACAGAATAATGAAAAACAAAGTGTTTGACTATTTTGACCCGACTTCTCAACTATTTGTAACTGCACTGAACAGATGTCAATTGTAATTATATATTTCTTTTATAAACCGATTCTGCATAAAATCAAACAGCATAGTACGTGTATGTAACGCAACGCGTTCCTTTTTGTTTCAAAGATTACAGCAGATATAAACGACACACATGCTACGCACTTTTACACACTGACTCGAGCCGAAAACCGACTGTAATGCCAAGAAGGATACTCCGGATATCAATGGACGGGGATGATCGAATGGGGGAAACCTTCAAAACCCCCCCAAAATCCCTAGAGCTTCCAATACGACAAAAACATTACCCCCAACAAATGCCACACTACCCCCTGGGCACTATCACGAATCTTCAGATTGTTTTGAATACCTTAAAAATCCCTACTTAAATCCAAGCCATTCCCAAAAAAAAATACTTTCCAAATTTTCCTACCCAAAAATCTCTCGGAATCAAAAATGTCAAACCCAAAACAATCCTTCAATTATAAAAACCGCAGCCGATTCTAAACCACAGTATTGAGCCACATTGATACAATGCTACTCCTCTTCAACAAACGTTATCACATCGAAAAACAAAGGTGCAATATTCCAGTTGAAAATGTCAAGAGTTTCTAACGCAAACGGTTTGTTATGCATGTTTACTTATTCGTACTGAAATAAGTGGTTACCGTCCATTTGACGTAAATTGAACGCGAGGTAACGCCTGTCACGTTGTCAGCTTGGACAGTAACTTCTGGAACTGAAAAGAAAAACCTTTAATCAGGAAATCAAACATAAAATACATAACTAATGAGTAATCTGCAATTTTGCTACTTGGTAATATGCTAGTCACAATATTAAATATTGTTATAACTTGGTGAAGCACAATGGTCCGGGTACACCCTGTAGGTAAACTGTAATTTTAAGTTTAGAAAAAAAATCCAAAAAAACAAAGTCCGGGTGAGTGTAGTTCTGAGAAGGACTGTTTAAGGTGGCATCCATTACTGATGTTTTCAAAACCAGAGCGGAGGTCATCACCAGAGTGACGGTGATTTGTGCAAAGTCAGTAGATAGTATGTATGCTCTGAAGCCGGGTCAAAGAAGCCGTGATTTTGGTTGAAAGTCTCCTAGTTAAGCCGTGTCCGGCACTCTGTCGATTAATTTTAGTAGCCATTTCAAAATATCGTAAACATTTCCAGTGAAAGTCCATTGTAACAAACGAATAATAATAAAAAAGTCAGAGATGGTAATTTGGTTGAAGTTTGTTGCTGACTCAACATTCACTTTTTAATCTGCATCACTACTTACTGTCAGTTGATGTTCTGAAGTTCAAGGCATTGCTCCACTCCCCTGTTCCCAAGGCACTCCTGGCCATCACATTGACACTGTAGTCTGTATAAGGCTTGAGATTGTTCAATTGTTCACTTGATGCGCTACCAGTCAGGGGATCAATATCTCTGGTAAAAGTACTATTTCGATACTGAAGAGCAAAGGAGGTTACTGGTGTTTCATCTTTTCCTAGGGTGTACGACCACCTGACTAATGCTGATCTTGCCTGGATATCAACCTGATTTACAACTGGTTTTCCTGGAACCTCTGAAAAGAAGGCCACATAAGAACGTCGTCATTCATTTCTTTTAAACAGTCTGCTATTCACCGTAACGTCCATGAAACCAGTGAGTAGTAAATAACTCCTACAAGAGCCAAATGATGTGTACGGCTACGCAACCTCCAATTCACTTTCCAGTTGAGATCGTCAATAGGTTTCAGGAGGTGCAAAACATACCAAACCGCTTACTGGTTTATCTTGTGGTTAAGTGGTTTTTCCAAGCGAGTGACATAACTGACGACATTTGCTATACTACTTAGAAATAGTTCACGGGAGCTTTACAGTGTTCAAGGAAAACTAAGAATTAGAAATTCATTGACACACAGAACAACAAGAATAAAGAGCTATCTAAAACCTATCTGGGATGGAGTCCATTTTTGTTTGACGTAGTTGTGCAGAGTGTCACTTGGTCAACAGTGCTATTTTAGTCGACCATTAGGAACTTAAAACAGCTGCCAAAATCCCTTGAAGAGATAATTGTAAGGGAAATAAGTAAACTAACTCTAAGCCCAGTTACATGCACTAAACATCTATCCTTAAATTGACAATTGGTTCTTGCGTCAACGTGTGTTTGAGATAAGAAGAACGCGGAAAGTTGGTAAGCACGAAAGATGCGTAAGAGTTGCTCGAGGCATAGCCGAGAGCAAATCTATCTTCTTGTTTGGTTCTTCCAGAGCGTTTTTCTGCAAGGATACCCATTTAGCATTGCTTGCTTGTTCTCGTTTTTCCTTTTCTTTGGGCTTTTTCGGCCGTTAAAAACTCCAATCCCAAAGAAAAATTCAGCAGATCTTCTTCGTCAGCTGGTTTGAAGTTTTCCCACATTTCTGAATGCAAAATGCCGAAGTAGTCAATCACGGAAAAAACTTTTCCTCTGACGTCATCAGCGTGCACAATGGAAATATGAAGCGCGCTCGTGTAATTGAATTTGATCACACGAATTTACTAGCTATGCTATAATAACAGCTGTGACCTACTCAGAATGACGGTCAGATTTCCTTTTGCGACATCTCTGATTTGAGGTAAGTCAACCAGTGACGCAGAACACTGATACGTTGCGTTGCAGTCAACATCACGAACTGATGAACTTTTCCTAGCACACTGATAGTTATTCATAATGTCGGTCGCGTTGGTGTAAGTTATCGTTAAAGAAGAGCTTGATCCAGCTACCACTGCTCCATCTTTTTGCCATTCATATGTCTGTGCAGGCGGCCGCTGTTTGCTGAAGTTAGCAGCACAGGTTAGTGTGACAGATCCAGCAGAAGAAGGTGACCAAACAGCATCGTCAAGTTCAACGAAGAGAAAAGGAACTTGGACTGAAAAAAAAAAAACAGCACAAAACGGGTTTGTATGGTCCACCAAAACGGTGACTTGTTTGGACACAATTGTTGTTGCTAGAGTTAGAGGGCCTCTGTCGTGCTATGGTTAGGTTTTGCTTTAAAAGAGCATATTATTGTACAAAACCTACTGTTGTTACGGGTCTACTGATGTTCAGTATCGATGCTTCAAAAGCAGTGTTCTCAAGGCATCTCCAAAATTTGAGATGACTCGCTTTCCCACCATGCAAGTCATTTGATATGTACATGTACCTCCAACAGTGGTTTTGCAAAATCACTTCATGCATGCATACACTGAACGGATATTAAATAACGAAAGTCCTGGAGACGGTCAAACCACCATAGCAGTGCCCTCTCTGTTATGGATTTGAGAAACTACAGTATGTTCCAGTTGTGCAGATATTCCAACATGGTCTTTTTTAGCGGGTAACACCCAGAAACACAACATCCTTCCAGACAAACTACAATAGGATCCGAAGTTATTGGAACACATGAACGAAACCGTTACAACAAAGAAGGGATTTAAGAAAACTTTACACCATAGAAGTCACTACTGACTCCACCTCACCCCCCCCCCCCCTTCCCCTATCTTCCACCGTTGCGGCATTCAAGCATTTGACGCTGATTTCAATCACCACAATGCGTACAATCCCCAACCTGGCCTGGGAGGAGGAGAAGGGGGAGGGGGGAGGGGGGGGGGTTGAGAGAGTGGCTGCAAGGACGGAGGTTAAGAGAAACAAAATTTAATAAAAATCGTTGTGAGCGAAACATTATCGACTACTTACAATTTTTGCAGACAAGTAAGTCTACTCTCATGCATATCCCAGTTTTATACGCCTTTGGTAGTATTCTAATGTACTGGGCTGCAAAAGGTGAAGAAAGGAAGTTCACAACAATTGAGCCTCTGTTGGTGTTTCCAGTGAGTACCTGAACAGACAAATACAAAAAAAAAAACATTTGTTCAGTGATCCCATAATCTATTTGCAAACAAGAAAGGTATATTCCCGGACAGAGAAAATTATATATAGAATGGTACACGACGTAACACACAACTGGGGAAAGATTAGAGATATCACGATAATTCCTATTCTTTCCACAACATTATTTCTTGACAGATTCCAACAGTTTGGAGCTGTTTCATAACCACCATTCCATCCCGATACCTTCTCTTGGTCCAACCTCACTAGATCATGTGAAAAAGCCCACAGTACAAAGGCTTTTAAAGTATATGGAGGTACAACAAACGATGCACAACACATACAGTCATAAATTGTTCTTGCATGTTTAACTAATAATAAATAAATCTGGCAATTTTTCTTGCATTCATTATCAATACAACACCTTACCGCTCCGCCTAAATAGTCCAACCATTTTTGCCCATCATATCCATAGCTGATTGCATAACTTGTCACCCATTTGTCCAACACATTATCTCCCTGAGTAGCAACACCACTGACTGTAATCACTTTTTTAGCATCAAACTGCAAGTATTGTGGGGGCGATACTGAAGCACTGCACCAAGAATTCAGACCATAAAGGCGGCTCCATCCAGCGTTATGGTTGGCATCAAGTTCCGAAGATGCTGTAGTTCCTAAGGTTCGGACTACAAATCTTTCATTTCCAATGGATGAGAGGCAGCCTGTTAAAACGCAGCAAGATTGCAGACATAAATGAAAATAATTAAAATAAATCATAATATTTACCCAGGACGCTCCACTCGCCGAAGTGGTTTACAGGGAGGTCCTATCTAGATTGAATTGGAATTCGAGGGGAAAACCAGAGTACCTGGAGAAAAACCTCTCAGAGCAGAGTAGATAACCAACAACAAACTCAACCCACATATGAACGTCGAGTCCGAGAATCGAACCAGGGCCAAATTGGTCAAATAGGCAAGTGGTCTCACCACTGGGCCAAGCCTGCTCCCAAAAACATGTTAAACGACTTGTTTACAACTAACTGTCCAACTGCAACTAAAGAGTTGTTGTACTGTGGGATAGCACCAAAATAGCCTATGAAAAATCTAAGCTCATGGCGAAACCCATGATTTAAAAAACAGTTTTCTTACTTGTAGAGTGACCCTCCTGATGGATTTTCAAGCACTACTCTGTTTCATGGTCAAAATTACCAAAAAATAAACTTTTTCTTACGAAATAGGAAGCAGCCAAGTTTTCCCCACTTTTTTCACCCCGTTGGAGGAAGCTCGAAACTTGGTTAAGTACAAACATTCCTACCCTTTTGATGACGTAAGACGAGCTTAAATATATTAGGACTCTGGCTCTGTGGGAAACGTTCCGTGAAAAAAAAAAACATGTTTGTGTAGCAATTGGATGATCCGTATGAAATACCTTTTTCAAATAATTAGTTCTGTAAACAGTTGAAGCCATAACATAGGATTCAAATTATTAGCTTTTGCCTGACTTTCTTTCACTTGCCTCCAATTGTTCCCAATGCCTTCACAGACTAGTCAGTACTAATCTGTACTTTCAGTGGTCAGTTCCCACAGATTTTAATTCCAACTAAACACTACATTTTGTACGACGTTTGTCCCAATTCCAACAAATGTTTATTACAGCGGCACTGACTTCATGACCAACTGAATAAAGGCACATTTATCTCAGGGCGGAGTGATCCGTACGAATAGATCATAATCAATTCAATGTACCTTGCAATGATCCATACACTTCCACTCTCAATGCTTTGTTTTTGTTGAATAACACAGGATAAAAACGAATGAACTTTGCAGCGACTGGTTCGTAAAGCTCACTTCTAACAACGCTGTTCTGATCACTGTTACCGGTAAAAATCTAAAAATAGAAGAAAATAAACAACGTTAATCTGTCTGTTTTTGCTTTTTTTTTTCCCAGTCAAAGACACCTTTATCAGCCAAAGGACAGAGGCTTAAACCTTTTTAAGTTACTTCGAGTTTCTTCATCAACATGCGGCTGGTTCCATACTCTTTCTCGTGAAAAGGAATCATATCCAAATCAAACCGACATCCATAATGAAAAACTTGCGTTAAAGAGCAGCCTAAACTGGACTAGGAAATGTCATAATCTAATCTAATCGGCCAGAAAAGCTTCAGAGAAAACAAACGTTCTGACAAAAAGTTCGAATAGTCAGCAATAGAATCTTTTCAGGTTGGCCAATTTACCTTTATCAAGTAGAACGCGGTTGATAAAATCAAATTCTTTACTTGAGGCAAGTGATGGGTTTACTGGCACCGACAAAATATCATCACATCGTAAATTTGAAAAACATCGAGCATTTGTCGCAGGTAAAAACGAAACTGACATTGCTTTAGTTTGAATCAACTTTCAAGTAACATTCAAATAAGGGAATGACAATGTTCAATTTGATGAATTTGAAGAACTAACGTTTGCTTCACATTTCACTGATATCTCGGTCATCATATTAAACACCGCTAGCTGTTACCTTTTCCACATTATCTTCAAAGTAGTTTTCCCAATTAACATTGTTTAAGGACGTCCCTATTTTATAAGTCTTTGTCCAATCATCTGCGCTTGGATTTCCCTGTGTAGCTACACCACAGACAAAGTAAACTGATCCCAGGTCAATCTGCAGGAAGTCACTGCCATTACTGTTACTGCTGGGTAACCACGCACTGGATCCTGTCAGACGCCCATTTTTAGGGTTACTGCTGGCACGGGTGGAGGAAGCAGAGAATCTCTGATCAAGAATGAGGGAACTGTCTGAGATTCCAACTGGGTCACTCGAGCAGCCTGTCAAAGTTAATTTAACACAGTTTTTCTCCAATTACAACAGGATGGTAGGTTTGTCAGAGCAGAGAAGAAAGTACTTTGTTTATCGATTTTTAACAACGCACTCCCTCACAAATTTGTCACTCAACATACTCTCATTTGAATATAGCTGGGATCAATACATTGCTTCAAACCTTCCAGAATAATAGCAAAGACTTAGGGTCTCACTCGCAAAACCAACCACAGACTTCGAGGACTTCGTTTTCCGGGCATATTGGAGCAACATTTCTCTGACTTGTTAACTGAACTCGACTTAAATCAGCTAAAACTAAAATTCCAAACTCTCGCAATTTTAGCTAATACGTACACAGTATTACAGTCCGTTATCATTTCCTGGAGGATTAAGTAAAAGATGAACCAACTCTTATCGTTACAGCCGATCTTTGCCCATTACTTGAGTTGTCTTTGCAATATATCAGATTGCATTTGTCACTGAGCAATTGATGCTGCCGCTGTTGATAATGGTAATGTTGTTACAGAAGAGAATAACAATAAAACAACTATTTCATTCTGAAAAAAAAAAAAACGTGTTTTTTAAAGAGAAAACGCTATGAGCAGTAAGAACTGAGAAAAACCTGAGTACCTTTGACACTTTGCGTTATGGAATAAACTTCCACCTCACAAAGGGTGAGAACTTTATTGCTTCCCGGTATACGAACGAAGACAAACCGACCAACAAGTACAGGTTTACAGGAAAAAGACTTTGTTTGTCCACCGCTCAAAGACAAGGTCCCTCCACAACTCGGGTTTGTTTCGCCTCCGCTTTGGTTGCGATTACCTGTAAAAATAAAGGCAAAGAGTTAACATCTCACTATGAATTAAAGAAATAAATAGTGTAAAATACAAGAACTTAAACTTCAACCGCCTGTTGAAGTGTTGGAGAGAAGGTCACGTAAAGGTAGCAATAGAAGAGGCAGGAATCTCCTCAGAAGAGGGGAGGTCACTATGACAACCCATTCACAGCCGACTTACAGGCACCTGTCAACCTGCCAGGTAAGGAACTATTATATGCGATAGAACATATCTGCCACTTGTGAGGGCCACGCTCTTTGTAGCCACGTAACGTTTTCAAGTCCCACACCAAACCTTTCTTACGTGGAGGCAGTTCTGTTCGTGCTGGTGTTTAACTTGGTCGAGCACTAAAACACAATGTTTGGAACATATACTTGCTGGCATCACTGACTTCATTTTGACTTTGCCAAAATTCCCCTTTTTGGGTTCATTAAAGTACAATAATTAAAGCTGAGCTGCTGAAGACAGAATAAGCTGATTACTACTTGTGGCATTATGTAAATTACAATTTCTTGAGAGTTTAGTCACTAACACAGAGAAACTTATCACAGGATTGCAACTAACGTTTCCGACTAAACACTGTACACCATTATAGCTCATTATGTAAAAGGTTTTAACAGTTGCTCAATCTTATTATCTCATTTCTTTTTGGTTTACTCTTTGCAACTTTGTTCCTATATTCCATATGCATATGCGCGTATTTGATTACTTTATTTCGTTTCCATTGACTAACTTACCTATCCTGATTTCAAACGAATTCAAACGTGATTGACATTCAACACCACAATCTTCCCCTCCTCTGTTGACAATAACGACTTCAGTCACAGGAACAGATGAGCCCAGGTCCACTCTCCACCAAGGATCATCTGTTGTTGTAGTATGTGTACAGCTGTGCTGGGTGTAGTCTGTTGAAGTTCCCCCATCCACCGCACGTGATGCCACTCCACTATGACCAGTACTAACCTGATAAGCAGGCTGATTGCGGGCCAGGTCTGAAAAAAAACGTGATAAAACGTGATGAAATGTTTTGGTGCTAATATCTTTAACTTAAAATAAAGTAAGCAGTGGAAACTTTTTTTGTGATATGACACAGTTCGCAAGCCAACGTAGAAAATATTCATATTCCAGTGACGACAGAAGAGCAAACCAATAAACTCTGTAACTTTTTTAACTGTGTTCACAGACAAAGTACACTTTGTATTCGCGTTCTCCTGCGTCATGCAAAGTACGACAGTCACGTAAAAGTAGGCATCTAAATTGGCCATTTTGAAATATGCTGTCACAGAAATGATATCATTATGCAAAACTGTATATATAGGATACAGTGGAACACAATACGCAGCAGTTCAGGTCTCAGCTGATCTAACATTATTTTTTGTTTGAAAAGTTTGCATCCAATAACACAGTTTACATTTACAACTAAACTTTAAAACGATAATCCTTACTTTTATTATTGTACTTCGACATACAAAACTGAGGATTCCCGACGTCTTGTCATTTTGCAAAAGCGTGTTATTAGAATTTCCTTGCTCGTGCATACAGACCTTGTTTATAAGGAACTTGGTATTCTAACCTTTATGGTGTCCATTATATGCAACTAGGTCAATTTATGTATTCTTACAACCACTTTCATCTAATCTATTGCTACAACACTGGGACCTCCTATAGACTTCTGTTTTACCCTATTGTTAAACCAGCATTAAGAAATTTTCTATTGTTTTCCAAGGACCGAACTTCTTTAATTCTCTTGCCGGGGAAGTCATCAACTCTAGTTCCTTATACCCCTCAAGGAAACCACTTAACCCTAAAACAATAGACAAGGAGACCCCCACTCACCCTAATGAGGGACATCCCCTTAACCCTAGAACAATAGACAAGGAGACCCCGACTCACCCCAATGAGGGATACCCCACTATAACCCTACAACAATAGACAAGGAGACCCCACTAACCCTAGACAATAGAAATGGCCGCCATCTTGGATTTTTGGTGACGTGACCCCGAAAACAAAAGAATAAGGAGATGCACTCGCTCCTGATTGGCTACGATCTGGTTAAGCCCCTATAACTACTAACTGACAAATATAATAAGGTTAAATGCAATTTAACTTAGTTAACGACTAGGAGCAAGTTGCTCTGTTTGTTGTGGCGTGGCGTGGCGTGGCGTGGCGTGGCGTCAGCGTTAGTGTGTTATTAGTATTTTGGAGGCGTTGCCTGCTGCGTTATTTAGCGTGTGCATGTGTTATTTGCATGTTGGGCCTCTCTGTGGCGTCTTCTGGCAGTTGGAGCGGTCAGCGGTTCGTTTTGCATATTATGCGTGCGCCGTCGCATGTCCTCGTGGTTTTGTTTAGCTCAGCGTTTTGGTGTGTTGGCGTTTGCGGGGCTTTCGAGTATTTCCCCTCCCTCCTCTCCCTATTGGGGATTGTTTTTTTCCATTAAACTTATGGTTCAGTGTGACGGGTGCTTGTTTTGGGGTCTGGGGTGTCGGGCGGGGCTCGTGGCTGGGTTGCGGGTAGGGCAGGCTTATGGGGTGTTCCACCGACCGGGGGTGGGGTCGTTGGTACCAGTCCCCAGATCCTTGAGCACCCAACCTCCATTTGCGACACAGGCGTTAACCATAAATAACGGTGCATTAGACTCAATTACAAATCGCTTACTAAATAGATTTAGTCCACTTTTTGGTTTCTTCGCCATTTGTATCGCAAATTTACTTATCACAAGTTCAGTTGCATAAATATGTAAATAAACGTGAATCAAATAATATCAACTGTCAAATGAAGAATGATCGTCGCAGTTGTGATTGCAATTTTTACAATTGCGTAAAGAAGCCTAAAAAAAATTCAGGACTTCAACGGGGCTTTCAATTTGACCTGCTCCCAACGTCAGTGGCTTCATAGTTCAGTTGGTAGAGCATCGCACCGGAATCGCGAGGTCGCGGGTTCAAGCTCCGTTGAAGTCCTGATTTTTTTCAGGCTTCTTTACGTAATTGTAAAAATTACGATCACAACTGCGACGATCACTCTTCTTTTGATTTCATATCCGCAGTTCACATAAGATTTCTTTCATATGCATCACTCAATACCAACTGTGTTGACTAGCTAGGACATTTATAGATCGATCACAAGAGGTTTTTTCATTTCTTTTGTACTGTATGATAGCAAAACAGGAGTATTTGGATTTCACTGGGTAGAGAACTCTAAACATGCAAATACATATACGCCTAAAGGTCTATTACACAATTTTCCACTGAAATTGCATAACATCTCTGAATTCCCACTTGCAAAGATTATTGCCACATGATTTTGGACAAACAAGTTCAATCTAATGTTTCTCACGAATTCCCGTGTTAAAAAAAAAAACTAACGAAGGAGTTCAAAGGTGCTATTTAGAGTGTGGTATGAAATTCATACCTGCAACTGACTAACATCAATAGAAAAATAATCTTCAACACGTGATAATACCAAGCAAGAATGTTTACTACAAGCAAACACTTACTTATTCTAGATATGTAAGTAGAATAAACTTCAACCTCACAAAGCGTCAAAATTTTGTTGTTGCCAGGTATCCTGATATAGACGTATCTGCCATATACTCTTGGAATGCAGAAATAGGATTTTTCCTGTCCAGCTGGAATGTTAGTAACACTATCACAAAGACGGTTTGCTGCTCCTCCATTTGCATCTGAATTTCCTTGATGAGTGAGAAAACAAAGGCAAGTAGTAATAATTAGGAAAACACTCTCCTGTATTCCTCAATATAATGGAAAAAATTCATAAATGAATAATGCCAAGTGGTCATTCGACAGTATTCTGAAAACAAAAACAACGATTAATAGTATTGACAGGTAACAATACTTAAGACTGTACTCTTAATAATATAATGCAGTGTAGTTCTTAATAAACAGGTGCATGGTACACATATTTTCTCACAAAAATAAGTTGAAATGACGATACATTAATCAGTGAATCATCCACCAGACTTCAATTCCTAATATTCAGCTTGCTAGAGTAGACTTCAAACTCACTCTTGTTTAACCCACCAGAAAATAAAATTGTGTCTGCTTTGGAAGGCTAATTATTTGGCTGTGAAGCCAATTGTATAACAGCGTTTCTAAAAAATAACCATTGCTCATTCTAGCGGTTTTTAAGAAGAAATTTGGAAGCATTTTTGGCCTTTTAACCATTCCTGAGACTTCAGCCACACTTAAGAGCTGAAAAAAATCTTTATTTTAGAGTTATTATTTTTTGTGGAAATGCTTAAACTTGGTGATCTTGAAGACTTGCATGGAGCTACATGTATACAGAGAGTCTTTAGTTGTTTCCAAAATTGGGTGCATATGTTGATAAACTGAAAACCAATATCCAAGCCCTGGTTGTTCAAACATTGGATAGTACTATCCACTGGATAACTCACTATCCAGCGGATAAGTACTGGGTATTGGGAAAGCTAATTGCACTATCCACTGGAGAGATAATATTTATATCTGGCCCTGGTTGTTCAAAGGCTGGATAGTGCTATCCACCGGATAAATATCTATCCAGTGGATAGTGCAATTAGCTATCCCAATACGTATGTGATGGATAGTGATTTATCCGGTGGATAGCGCTATCCAACGTTTGAACAACCGGGACCTGGTGGATAGCGCTATCCAGCCTTTGAACAACCGGGGCCAGGGCTGTTCATCATTTAGACCACTTGAGTAAATAAAACCTTAAAACATTTTAAGAAAATAAATCCCAAGTCATGTAACGAGCAGGTAAACTGAGTATAATATCACTACAACAGGGGAAACCATGTACCTTTCAAGGTCAAAGAAAATAATGTATTGCCGGTTCTGTCTCAATTTGTCACAATTGAGTCATCACTACTAATAGTACAAAATATAATTAAAATAAAAAAGGTTGACCTACCCACTCTAATCTCAGCTCCGTTTAGTCTCTCCACACAGCAGCCTCCTCTGTTGAGTATGCGCACTTCAGCCACAGGCTGTTCACTTTGCAGGTCTACTCTCCACAAGGGGTTGGTAGTTCCTGGGTTATCCTTAGTGTGTGCACATTGCATGTAATTACTACTCTTTACCCCATCTACTGCATAGCTTGAGAAGAGTGACCTTCGCCTGCTTGACTGACTTGTAGGCTTCAAAAGGGCGATATTTCCTTAAACAAAAAAAAATAATAAATAAAAAGCAAGATCAGATTATTTCACAGATTTTACATAGTCCTTTTTGTTATGCCAAAATTCCACAAAATTTTACGATTTTTGACCCAAATAACAAGTTTGGAACATTTTGGCACCAACAACTACATTACAACAACTTAGTCACTTTATTTGCATTAACATATAACCGTTCATTAACAGCTATTGTATTCTTGTACAAATTGAATTAATAGGTAACTTATTGAACCTTAATAATGTGTAGCCCTTGTGTTAATGATTTAACTTACTGAGCGACCGGTGGTCAGACAAGCCTTGCTATTGGCGATTATTTCCAATTACATGAAAAGATTGAACTTTTAACTCCAAAGATCTGATTATTAATTATCCTTTGTAGCTGCTATGGAGGGTGTTCGCTCACGTGACCAGCGGCCATATTGGGTTTTTGAAACAAAAGGAAGATTTTGCATAAAAATAGAGTTCAATTCTCAGAAGACTGGTTTACTCCCCCAACATGGTCGCCGTTCCTTTGTTTTGCTCCTTCAACATGGCTGCCATGACGTCAAGTGAACTCACTCTATACAGTTCCTTGTATATTAGTTAAAAGGTTTTGGGATTATATCAAGATATAAAACCCTCTGTTGATAAAATCAATTTGTCTTTTCTCGTCACCTGTTCGCTGGACAATGTACCGATATTAAAGGGAGAAGTTACATACTAATCCCTTCTGGGAGTTAAAAGATTAAAGACCATGTTTTTCTCTGATTTTACTAACAAAAAATCCTCTGCTGCAGTACTAACATGTATTTAGGTCACGACTTTATATGCTGCACTAAATTTCATTTTTGGTGTGTATTCCAAGCTTTTTTCTGATTTATTCACATCTCAATTACGCTGTACACACAGACAATGACATTGAAAGTGGTAAAAGAATTCCTGCCACAATCAAAACTAGGAGTATTCCTGTCACTACAGTTAAGGGTTAATTTAATTTAATTTTCATGATAGTTCATTAATTGCTTGCAATCCAACACTGAAAACTGTACACTGTACTTGAGAGAGATCTTTCATTTACAAAAGCCAAAAAATCTACTTGTCTTTTTACATGCAAACTTCATAATTTGTGACTGTAAATATTAAAGCATAGCAAATTCCATAATAATTTATTATACTCTGTATAATGTACCCTCCACATTTTAACAGCTGCATGCATGTGTGCACATAATAATAAACATAATAAATAGTAAACATACACTGTAATGTCCATGAGTATCTTTCTTTGCAATTTTTGTCCGTTTTCACGTAGTAAAGCTAAACTTCCACACATTAAATAGGGTTAAATGCAATTTAACTTAGTTAACGACTAAGAGCAAGTTGCTCTGTTTGTTGTGGTGTGGCATGGTGTTGCGTGGCATTAGCGTTAGTGTTATTAGTATTTTGGGGCATTGCCTGCAGTGTTTTTTTTAGTGTGTGCGTGTGTTATTTGCATGTTGGGCTTCTCCATGGCGTCTTCTGGCAGTTCGAGCGGTCAGCAGTTCTTTTGCACATCATGTGTGCGCCTTCGCATGTCCTCGTGGTTTTGTTTAGCTCAGCATTCGGTGTGTTGGTGCTCGCGGGCTTTCAAGTATTTCCCCTCCCTTCCCTCCCTATAGTGTGACGGGTGCTTGATTTGGGGTCTGGTGTGTTGGGCAGGGCTCATGGCTAGGGTTACAGGTAGGGCAGGCTTATGGGGTGTTCCACCGACCAGGGGTTGGGTCGTTGGTACCAGTCCCCAGGTCCTTGAGCACCCAACCTCCATTTGTGACACAGCCGTTAATTCTTGATTAGTCTGAAATATCAGCCGTCTCTTCCCCCCCAGCCCACAGGGTCATGGGCGAGAGAGCTGTCTGAATTCCGAGTGTTTTAATGTCGTCTGGTAATGTCACATACTTAATTGTGTAGATATGGTAGGTACTTTTTGATTGGTTCTTAGTATACTGACACATTTGAATAGACCCTTCTCAAAAATGTCAAAATTGAACTGAATGAAAAACTGATACCAGAAATAGGTAGAGCACCTTTACTTTAGTAAACCCTGCAAAGTTTCACCATATCAGGTGTTAATCAGCTGAAAAAAATAATGTAAGTTGAAATTTGACAAATTTACAGATGTTTGTATGACTGGGATAATTGGCATACACCCCCAGTCATACAAACGTCTGTAAATTTTTTTTAATTTTTCAATTTACATTTCCTCAGCTGATATAACACCTGATATGCTGAAACTTTACAGGGTTACTAAAGTAAAGGTGTTCTATCTAGTGCTGGTGTACGTTTTTAATTTTAACTTATTTGTATTTTCGGCTGCAATTTTGGAGAATGGTCTATTAGATAACCTTTATCATTGGTTGAACACACCAATGGTGACATTTGAAGCAATAGTGTGGAATTTCTCAGTATTGTGTTACACAGTTTCCTCCAGATTATTTTATTCCATCCTGGCGAACACACACGACAATTTCAACACAACACTGGAGTCATGTCTACAGAGCCTTTTAGACATTAAGAGGCTTGGCTTAAGAAAATATATTATTAAAGGATGAACAGAAGACAGCTAGCATTGCTTTATCTTCTTCTGGGTGTTTCTGTCAACCTTCAAATCAGCTTTGGATTATTAATTAATTATTTATCAACAACTTGCACCTCTGAATGACTGTTCCACCAGAATTCCCCCTCAGAATTCAGACCTCTCTCTCACCCACGCCCCCTGTGGGTTAGGGGGAGGAGACAGCTGAAATTTCAGACTATAAAATAATTCTTACAGTAATAATTTTGCCAGTAAGTGGCCAAGTTTCCAAAGGGGCCTGGGCTCCATCTGGTCCCATTTGCTGAAATTACAGCTCCATCATCACTGCCATATGTACTGCAACTTCATTCTGAATAGGTGTACACCCAACACTTTGGGTTTGCTACTTACAGCTGTATTCATACATGTACATGTGCATTTATGCTATTCTTGTTCAATAGTCTGCCAAAGTTGAAGTTCTTGAAAGGAAACTCTTCAAAGGACTGTAACATAAGTTTTAATGATTTAGCTTTTTGTTCAGGTTTGCAAAGCACTTGATAACAACCCATAACATTTTAATTTTTTGGTCACTCTTAATCATGGTGGCTGTGAACACCGCTAAAGCAAGCACATAAAAATAAAAATACATTACAGCTACAATATGGCAGAAACCACTTAAAATTAAACTTTACCCACCTTTACTCCTTGGCACTCCAAATATTTCAACACGTAAACAAGCTCCATTATGATAAGTTTCAACAATAAAACGCACATATCTAGCAACAATTCCATTGTACAAAATGTGTTTAACTGTTGAGTTCTTGTCATAGTTCCCTTTGAAGACCTAAATAGAAATAAAAACAGAAAATAACAATGTGGGTCGGATCTCCGGTAATTTATTTATTTTTCCAATCAAATCACACAATGTACATTTTGACCCCACTTGATTTCTTTTCTAAAAAGAGATGCCATTAACAGTTAATAAGTAATTTCACATTGTATAAATTATAATTATGCTTTCCGCTCTCGGTAAATTTCCTTTTCGTTTTTTCTTAGACACAATGGTAATTAAAATAAAACTATGACAAAAATATAAATTATGGTAACTCAAAATATTATTCCTTCCTTTCTTTTCTTCTTTTCTTTTCATTTTAATTTCTTTTTCCGCTGGACCGCCAAGATTAGCAATTGCTATTTTGTGGACCAGTCTATTGTAAGACCATTTTTCTTAATGAAATAAAGTTGAAGTTGAAGTTGAAGTTGAATATCAGGTCTTCCACCTTCTCAGTGCTCACAAAACATTTTAAGGTGAAACCATTTTTCCGATTGAATTAACTGTTTTTCAAGGTTCAATGTCATAAATTTTCTGATAATTAATTAGTCTTGTTTGTTCCTTTGCTTTGATGTTTGCTCGTTCATTTGCCTGCATTTTTTAGTTTAACATACACTCTATACAGTAGCACTGTCTGTCTGTGTGCATGGTTTACTGTCACAACCATTGGGCGATTCCAGAAAATATTCATACCTATACCACGGATGGCTTTTAGGATTTCCGAAGGGGAGGAGGGGTTCTTTGAACTGGAATTCTGAAGTAATGGGGGGGGGGGGGGGTTATTTACGATTGGAAATCCGAAGGTATGGGTGGGTTTCACAGGTGGGATTTCTAGAGTAGAAAGAGTAGAGTGAGTTCCTTGAAAATGCTATTGTTGTCGACTTTTGCAGTTCGTAAATAACAGTAAATAAACCACGAACGTATGATCGCGGAAGCAGAAGACAAGCATCGATTGATCAGACACGTATTAATTTTACGCTCATAACTTTTAGAAGTGAACAGTAAAACGTGGGTTTCACATTTATCTTGATGAATTTCTTGTCAAGTGAATAAAATCTGAAAATGTACCTTACTTTAATACCGCTTGCAAATTTCTTGATACTCCCGTCTCGCGCCCGATAAATGGCAAGAAACTCGTACCTGTCCCTTGCCTCCAAGGAACGCCTGCCAGATAATTTAAAAGCATTTGGACCGTTGGACGAGGAAAGATCGAAGGCTCAATGGTATTTTTAACCTTTTCAACCACCGAAAGATTTTAAGTCTTTTGAGCTATTTTGCTTTGTGAACATCAAAACAACACAAGAAATTAAAGAGGAGGAAAATTACCGCAAATGTGGTGTTTTTTATAGCCAAATTTAGAGTTAAAAAACAGGTTGCACAGCCTGGCCACACGCGGAAAGTTTTTCTTGTCGCTGAAGAGTAAAGCTTGTCGTCTGGCGCCGCTACATCACAGCCTTGGGGAGGCATAAATTCATGTTCGTTTGTTCATATAAAGGTTGCGAAGTCGAAAATGTACCTCAAAAAAACCCCGGAAATTCCAAAGGGTAGGGGGGGTTCATGATTATGGAATTCTGAGGGCATGGGGGGTAATGCATTCTGGAATTTCCGAAGGTAAGGGGGGGGGGTTAAAACATGGAAGCCGTCCGTGGTTGGGTATGGATATTTTCTGGAATTGCCCATTTAAAGGTGAGAGGGAGCACTGATTCATACCACTAGCAGAACCATATGCAATTGAATACAGAGGTGCAGGGTTACATGATTGTGACAGCAAAAAATGTGCTATAAATTGTTTATACCTGTACAATATATATACACTGTGTACTCCATGTGACAATATGTGGTAGTATGCAAGGCGACCTTGTTCAGTTTGAGCTGAAGATACTGTAAGTTGACTTCAATATTGTTGTTGATTATCTCTCTTACACATGTGCATATCCCTGGTGAAAATCTTCACAGGATCTTCAAGGATCTTTGAAGATCTTCAAAGACCTGCCAAGGATCCTCAAAGATAAAGATCTTTTAAGGATCCTGTGAGGAACCTTGAAAGATCTTCAAAGATCCTGCATCTGCAAGATCTTGTGTTTCTATCTATAAAGATCCTTGAGGAATTGCTAAGGATCTTGGAAGGATCTTGCAAAGATCCTGGCTAAGATTCCGGCAAAGATCTTTACAAGGATCCTTGACGATCCTCAAGGATCTAATGAGGATCTTTGAAGAATTCTAAAAAGATCCTTTAACAGATCTTGCAAAGATCTTTGCTAGGATCTTCAAGGATTTAATGAGGATCCTTTAAAAGATCTTGTAAAGATCTTAGGCAGGATCCTTGACGATCCTCAAGGATCTAATGAGGATCTTTGAAGAATTCTAAAAAGATCTTTTAAAAGATCTTGCAAAGATCTTTGCTAGGATCTTCAAGGATTTAATGAGGATCTTTTAAGAATCTTGGAAAGATCCTTTAAAAGATCTTTGCCAGGATCCTCCAGATTCCTCAAAGATGTCATGAGGATCTTTGAATAATCGTAAAAAGATCCTTTATAAGATCTTGCCAAGATCTTTGCCAGGATCCTCAAGGATTTAATGAAGATCTTTGGCATGATCCTTAAGAATGTAAGAAGGATCTTTAAGGAATCTTAAGAAAATCCTTGCTAGAATCCTTCAGGATCCTCAAGGTTTAATGAGGATGTTCAAAGACTCTTCAAAAAGATCTTGCAAAGATCTTTCCCATGATCCATCAGGATTATCAAGGACTTTTAAATAAAAAATGAGTATCATTGAAGGATCTAAAAAAGATTCCACTAACAATCTGGCAAGGATCTCTATTAGGATTCAATGAAAATCTTTGCAAGATCCTTTGAGGGAACTTACAAAGATCTTTGCCTGTCAATCCTTGAAGATTTTATGACGAACTTACAAGGCTCCTTACTAAGATCTTGGCAACTGTAACTATACAGATGTTTTTTTTTTATTTCCTGTATTTGTTTGGCTTCATTTTATTAAGAAAGTATGAAATAGTTGCAAGGCATAACCAGAAAATAGTAACAATTAGTTCTCGATAATAAATTGATTATTACACCATGTTGCAATGCAAAGGACAAAAATTGGAACTAATTCAAACACAAACGTCAGTGAGATAGTAATACATTAAGATGATTACACTTAACAAGGCAAGCTTTAAACTTTGAGTGATTACAGCTGACTGATCAAATGAAAGGCTCAAAATTAAATTAAAACCAACCAAGTGTACTAATTGTTGAGAAGACAAAGATTAAAAGCCAAAAAAGTCATCTAAATCATTAAATTTTTCTGATCATGGTAAGTCGACGAATCCTCACTTCTTTCATATTCAGTTTTTCTTGTCCTTCGCTTGCGTTTTTTGTGAATTCTAATTTTCTACTCGTTCTTCCCGTCTTCTACGTTTCTGTCTGATCTTGTCAGTTATTTTTTTCAAATAAGAGTTAGAGCTAGTATCGGAGCTGGAATCTTCGGTTGAACACTCCGATACATGTAATTTTACAGTTCTTCGTATTCTTTTTTTGGGAGACATCTCTCCTTCATGTGAACTCTCATCTTGATCATCCGTCCACTCATCCGAACTCTCATCATCTTTATCTGACTCTTTATCGGAGGTAAGTTGCTCCTGAACATGGAAGATTGGGGAATACGAGCTGCTAGACGAATCCGAACTGTTAGAGTTTATACTCGCCAGTTCATCTGATCAGTCGTTTCCCGACATGATGAATACGTGTGTATTGGTTTTTCAATGAAATCGTGGGAAAATTAACCATGAGGAGGAAAACGAATCCAAGCTGTTAGAGTTTGTACTCGCCAGTTCATCTGATGAGTCGTTTCCCGACATGATGAATACGTGTGTATTGGTTTTTCAAAATGAAATCGAAGAGGAAAATGTCACACTGAGTTGCAGTCGCTTCACGCGTGTCGCATCTAACAGTCACGCGCTCATTACTAGTAACGACCAATAGCATAAAAGATACGTCACGACGTAGGTGCGAACACGTGTTACGGCCGATCGAATTTCTTACAAAACTAAAGGTCACTTGCTGGTTGTCACTGCAGTGCGTCGATTATTACGGGATTTGCGAGGCCCAAGATTAGAAGTCGTTTAAGTTCAGAAGCTCCTCGACTTCATTTTGAAGAAAATGGCAAAAAGCGAAAAGTTGCAGATTCAGAAGCTAAGGGAGGATCAAGGTAACTAGGAAATGCTCAAGATTAGTTAAATTTACGGTCGTTATAAAGGTTATGTTTACAAATTGGAAGCGATTAATGCCTATTGTTTATTAAGTAGTCAGATATTCTTGGTCAATTACAAAGTCGAGGGGGATAAAGTGGAACGAATTCTTTCAAGAGTACAGTGGCTGCGGTATTGTTGTGCGATCTTTTGTCGATCTAGGTAACAAATACTGGGAAGTTCACAATGGACCGTCGAATAAGAAAATAATGCTTCGTTCTTGCAAAGAACACCGACCAAGGCGGGGTATTCTGACACACTGTAAGGCAGCTAAAAAAGAGGCTGATTTCCAGCATTTGCCACAACTTTAAATAGTTTTATTGATATCATTAATTCAACTGAAAATAAGGCCATTAAATAAGCAACGACGTCCGTAAATTCTATTCAAATATTCTCATCCCGGTCATTTCGCGTCGTTTACATAATTTTGGTGACAAGTAGGGGGGTTTGTTTGTTTCGTTGTAGCCTAAATCTGTTGTTTTTACTTCATGAAAATAATCTCAGTTCAAATGTCTTTTACAAGACATTTTCGATTTTGAAATTTTGATTCACATCTATAAATAATTTGAGGAATTTTACTTCACCCATGAATTAGAAGTTAATTTGTAACAGACTAACTACTACTACTACCTATTGTGCCCAGGATTTCCTTTGTGTTCTTTTGTGTGTACTGACTATTTGCTGACTATAGGCTATATTACCAGTTGTCTCATAAAAATCATTTCACTGGTTAAACACTCTAAGAAGCAGAAATCATTTCCACAATTACTTTTGTAGTCATTTTACTTTCTCACAAATGAGACTCTCAGATGAGTCATCAGTTGCTGTATTTAATGTCCCAGGCGTAAATGTAACAATAAAGGCTTATAGCAGGTTTTGGTATAAATCAGATAATGCTAGTTCACTTTGACTGGCAAACTTTGAAAAGAAACTGAGCTCAATCATATGACAAATTTTCTGTTTATTTTAAGGGCCTAAAGAAGATTGTGAAAAGGAGGCCATTGAAAATCTTGTTAATTAAAAGTAAGTATCATCATAGTGGCTTTAACAGGCGTATTATAGACATCTGTGTTGTCGAGTCTCGAGACCTACAATTTAGTCTCAATGAAAACTCAATTTACAGAGAGGAATTTGAAGTTTGTTACCACACGAGAATCCATCTTTTCACCAAAATTTCTGAGATTGTAAGGAAACAATTGAAATGTAGTGTCAATATCTTCATTCCAACTAACCTGTACATGTAAGCTATAAGTTGCTATTTACGCATGACATATGTAGTTTGCCTTTAAAGTATTTTAAGCAAGAGATTTGTTCAAGAGGTTAATAAAGGAACAATAATTGTTATTGTGACATGTCTATAAAGATTTATTATTAGTTTTATTGTCATTGCCTATGACAAATTCAAATTCTTTAATTTGTCTAACATTTTGTTTTATTTTTTTCTAGGATGCATTGTCAAGAAATATTCCCAGAAAACTGTCGATAGACACTGGAATGAAATAAGAAGGGCTATAAACCAAAAGTGCAATGATTTAAGAAAAAAGCATGTACATGTAAATTAATTTTGTATTACAAGATCACTGAATAATCTTGGTATAAAAGTAAAGATTTATTACTGCATATTTCAATAACATGCGGACTCAAAAATTCAAACCACAACTGACAAATGCATTTTTCACTACTGTCAATCAAATGTTCAGCACTGTTTTGTTGGCTGAACTATGCTCAATGAGTTGATTACCGTGCCCTCGGCTGTAGTTGGAAGCTAGGAAGAGCCGCTGAGCACTTGATTGATGGTAGCGAAAAACACATTTGTCAGTTGAGCTTTGAATTGTAGAGTCTGCATGTTATTGAAAGGCGCAGTAATCTACAAACCTTTTCTCTTAGGTTTTTTTGTTTGTAGAGATGTTTCTGTTAACATTCCAGAACAAATGTGGCTCAATTATTTATATATTGTATTGTTACAAAATTGTTACATAATCCAATTCATTCTGTTGCTTTTAGGTGTTTCGCAGCATAGTTTAGAGTGTTGTTCATTAGTCTGCATTGTCCTAAATCCATAATATATTCAGAGACGCTTTTGGAACTTTCTAGATTTACATAAGTATGTAAGCGTGTGAGTTTAGCTTGATATTTGCTCAGAGAATATTGAACGTGCGTTGAACAAGGAATAAATGTTTTGCAAACTGGAGTAGTTGACAGTATGATGATTGGTAAATGAAGGGTGAGAATATTAATGCAGACAAGTGACTGTCCTAAATAAATTGACAGGACCATTGGAGATCGTTGAGGAGCTTTTAATAAAAATTAAAGGAACTGTGAGGGATCTTCAAGGGTGGCAGGGAATAGACAGAGATCTTTGTAAGACCCTCAAGGATCCTATTGGGTTTTGAGAATCTTAGCAGGAATAAATAGGGATCTTGTTCTGATCCTCAAGGATTTGTAAATATCGATCTTGGCAAGAAGTTTGAGGATTTTGGCAAGAATATTGGGGATGTTGAAAGATCTTTGAGGATACTGACAAGAAATTATAAGGATCCTTGAAGATCTGTGTAGGACTTTGGCTTTCTCCTTAAGGATCCTTGAAGATCTTGAAAGGAATAGATAAAGATCTTTGAAAGACCTTCAAGGATCCCTCAAGAACCTTGAAGATCTTGGCAGGATCTTTTTAGGATCCATGAAGATCCTTGAGGATCTTGGCAAGAAGATTGAGGATCCTTGAGGATCTTGGCAAAAATATTGGGATCTTGAAAGATCTGTGAGGATACTGACAAGAAATAATAAGGATCCTTGAAGATCTGTGTGGGACATTGGCTTTCTCCTTAAGGATCCTTGAGGATCTTGATAGGAAAAAATAAAGATCTTTGAAAGACCTTTAAGGATCCTTCAAGAACCTTGAAGATCTTGGAAGGATCTTTTTAGGATCCTCAAGGATCCATGAAGATCCTTGAGGATCTTGGCAAGAAGTTTGAGGATCCTTGAAGATCTTGGCAAGAATGTTGAAGATCCTCAAAGATCTTTGAGGATCTTTGCAAAGATCCTTGAGGATCTTGCTGAAGATCCACAGTAAGATCTTAAAAGATCCTCATGGAGATCTTCAAGGATCTTTGAGGATCTTACAAAGTTTTTCACCAGGGATGGGCCCTTCAAACATCAGGCCTTGAATAATATAAATTCAAACTAAAATGTTCAAAACGCCACAAACTTAAATAAAGCCAGTCAACATATACAGACGTTTCAAGCTACATGTACCTTTTTGTTAATTTGACCATTTTCTTTATAATCAGTCCAATTTGTCCCATCCATGGATGACTGTA
The DNA here is from genome assembly GCA_948470475.1 of Galaxea fascicularis. Taxonomy (NCBI): domain Eukaryota; kingdom Metazoa; phylum Cnidaria; class Anthozoa; order Scleractinia; family Euphylliidae; genus Galaxea; species Galaxea fascicularis. The sequence continues at coordinate 1,720,854 of OX419347.1, forward strand.
GGGTGTAAGTCTTCACCCACTGTTCTGCTTGTGAATTCCCCTGAGTGGACACAGCACAGATGATGTAAAGTGTTTGTAGATTAATCTGTAGATATGGATTACTGTCACTCGTGGATGCACACCATGATGATCCTGCTGTTAAGTTCAATCGGCCATTATTGGCTGGTGTACTGGCATTATGCTGAGATGAAGCATTTAGGTAAACAGATCCAGCTGCTATCCCCACAGCATTGTTTTCACATGATGCTGCAAAATTAGTAAAACACTTAATGTAAATTGATAATGTAAACCTATGTTAACTGCTTATTAACTCAAATGAAGTATGATCCTCACAGTCATAATCAGCCCATGGGCAATACAGGAGAACAATCTCCTAGCACCTGGCCAATCAGAGTGAGAGTTTAACAGCTGTATAAATTATTGGCTACAAGTACCACCAGTTCAATAAACATCTATAGCTTCTGCATGCATGTTACTTCTCGATTTTTTAAAGACTCTTTCAACCTTGTTAAGCCCCTAACAGTGGAAAACTAGGACATGTATTCAGGAGGGAATTGGGGGCAGTGCTCGAAATTAGCAGTGGTCCGGTCATCCAGGACGACCAAAATGTTTACCAGGCAACCAATTTTTTGGTAAAATTAAGAGGCTGGTTGCCCAAGAAATAAACAATGGGGTTACCCATCAGATGCCCTTGACCAGTCTAATCCCTTATTGACTCCAACAACAACAACAACAACAACGCCAGACTGTACAATGTGGACCAAAAAACGTTGGGACACTTGTAAAACTTAAGATAAAACTAGAAAATTCACTATGCATGCTTCCATGCTTCTACACTGTATTCTTTCACAACCTTTCTTTGAAACCAAAGTTCAAAGCCCTTCCCTCAAGTGTCTTAGAAGAAATATATTTCAAAGGGATTGTCCCAAGCATCACTTACTGCATCGCTATCTGGGGATCTTGTTCACCGTCTACATTTAATATTCTGGAACACTTACATCTAAAAGCAGCCAAACTAATTCATAAACTGCCCAGCGAAACTTCTGACACTGACGTTCTTGACCTTGTAAAATGGAAACCTCTAGTCTATATCTATAAACGTAGGATAGCTTCCATAATGTACCAGGCCTATCATAATAGCTTACCCGATCAATTCTCAGCACTATTTGAAACTCGTAACATCAATACTAGTTATACCCTAAGACGTATAAATCACTTCTCACATGTACGGTACAACAGCAACATTGGCAGAAATAGTGTAAGGTACAGAGGACCCATTGTCTGGAATACTATACCTAAAGCCATCAAGGATGCTTCCTCCTATCAACTTTTTAAACAAAAACTTAGACAGGCCTCAAAGATACTGGACCAAATTCAATTCGAAAAAGAGGCCTGTATGATATCATCAAAACAATCAGACTTTTTATACTTTTAGTCTTAAATTTTTAGAAGTTTTATTATTTATATTTAAGTTTTGCGTGTAAATATGAATTTTAATTGAGTTGCTGGCAGGTCCACACCAGCCTTCGGGTTGCCACAAACCGACCTGCCTTACCAAAAAGTATATGTATGTATGTATGTATGTATGTACCATACATTTTCATGTTTTCTGTTGTTATTACTCATTATATACACTGTATACTCTGTTACACTATACATTAACTGTATACTTGTGTAATATTCCAACTGATGATGTCAGAAGAACTGTTGAAACACTTTTTACTCCGGCTTCCTGAGGAAGGCCCGAGTCTAGATCTGTCGTCCGTTTTTCTTCGTCTTTTTTTTTTTTTCGTTATTTTCCACAAACCTCATTTCCGGCGTATTTGCGCAGGCGCTAACGATGAACCGGTAAAACCCGGTAAAAACCTGTTTACGTTTTGTTTACGTTTTGTTTACGCTTGTCTTGTGTGTTGAAAAGCAAGGCACAAAGCAACTGTGGATTCCTCGACGGATTTTCAAAGGAAAAAGTTGACCTGTCTACAGCTATGGCAAATGGTGTCGTATCCAATACGCTCAAACCACTTACAAACGCACAAGCCGTTCGCGGTAGACCCACACTAAATGATGATGGTGAGCGTGCATTTCGAAACGGCTCGTTCCGCGAACTCGAAGCAAACGTGAAAAATATTATGAGATTAAATGAGCTGGATGAGCTATCAATGAGTACAAAAAGTGCATAAAGGCTTTGACTACCGATGAGAAATGTTCCTTGAAGAAGTTGAGTGGAAACTTTGACACGAACAGTTTAGGTGCTGGCGAATACAAGATACCCGTTGATGATGAGATTAGAGGTACAAAGACGAACAGCAGTAGTAACAACAGCAACAGGAAAGCGTCCATGTTGGGTGATGAAGAACCCACGCATCGAAGCGAAGATGCAAGTAACGTTTTTACTTTTATGGCTATTGTCACCAGTATTTCATTTCTTTTGTATACCTTAGATTGTGGATTATCAGCTGTATCAGGTCTGTGTAGTATGTTAGTTTTATGTGTGATCTTGTACCTTCGCGTGTTCTACATGAATGTGTAAGTTTATCAGTTTTATCAACACAACTGTCGGATGTACTAGAAAAATGCGAGGTATTTGAGAAGGCAATGCAGTTATCTGTACATGCCCAACGTGATGCCTTAGTGAAAATAAAATATAGAAAGGAATTCAGATCTCGTTATTTTAAGTTTGTGTATTTTAACGCCAACCGTGAATGCCATGTGCCAGCAAGACGTTGTGATCGCGAGCCCAGTAGGATCACAGAAAAGCAGAAAACTAAGCTTGTTTGTGTTCCCACGGTCCTGTCGTGTTTATTTCCGCTGGTACGCACTCACACAGGCAGCCCAATGCTTTAACGAATCGAGTTTGAGTCACAATATACATGTATAATTTTATATATTAGGCTGTGCGGAAATCATCCACAACATCCATTTGCCACCTCGAAAAGCCCGAGTGAAGGCCATTACGGCCTCTAGTTGTTCTTCAAAAATGCTGTTTTCTTTTTTGATATTTAACAATTATTCACCAAGGTGGAGGATATTTACTGGCAGAACCAAAAACACAATATGACTTTAATACTGAATGTGACTTCCATGCAGTGTTCAACTTCTATTAAGTACTGAACGTTTTATTTACTGAAAGTCAAAAGGACACTGTTGCATTATTATGAATGGCTTCATCTTATGTTTTTTAAGAATCCCACTGAGTAATGTATCAAGACTTTACTCAGATGATTATTTTACTTTGGTTGTATGACCATTCAATACTGATAACTCATTGTGAAATTCACAAAACAGTTCAAATAAAGTTCAGTAATAATTACATTCATTTGTATTTCTGGAATGTTTACTACATTCAACCAATCAGATGTGTGATGAAACCACAAGAAAAAGCAGTGACCCACATTACACCCTGCGGTTTAACCATCGGCTTCTATCATCTGCACGACAAGATTAATTTTAGTGTTCGTGGTTTTCAGAGTTTCACAGTTAGACAATAACCAAGTACACTGTACAGATGACAAGTTGTTAGAGTTTTTCCCTGTATTTAAAGGAGTTCACTCATACAATTTTATACCTTCTGAACAATGAAGTTACACGCATGATGTCACTTACAGCTGAGGACACAAACATGTCTGCAAACTAATACATGTATGCATTTAAACCACAAACATGCATGATTTAAACTGTAATTTGTTTGCATATCAGTAGCTGTCCAAGTCATGGAGGTTTTGCCCACTGTCAAGTTCTCTCATTCACAAGTCTTCGATGAGATATAACTTGTACATGTATTAATGGCTGTCTTGTAATATAATGTCTTTTAAGACTTGACCAGTACACAAAACTGGCTTGTCAAATGACACAATTTTTCACAAAACTAAAGCAGCAAAGACTTTAGAGCTGCGTATCCAGTCTGATGCTTCCAATTTCGGTTTGACCTAAAATTAATTTATTTAGCGTCAATTATATCCATGGTTACTTTGGATTGAAAACAGAGTCATGAAATTTGCCTTTAACCAAATCGTTCGCCTAAACAAAAAGATCGGTGAACAGGTTGTATGAGAATGAAAGGAAACAGAAAACGAAACGCATGGCCATAACTCGCAAACTAAACAGTGAAGACTTAGTGCTGTAGCTAGCAAGTGCGATGTTTTCTATGATTTCTGTTGAGTTATTGTGATTGATCTTAAAAGTAAAGACAAGAAGCCAACGTTGAAGCAATAACCCTTCAATTTCACAGCGATCACATTTCACTTACATGTTGTTGACGTTACAGGGGCTATATAGCTGGCCATCCAGTTAATAGCGGTTGCTGTCCATCTACATGTAATTATAAGCTCAAACAGTTACGCTGGCTAAATTTTGGCTACTTCCACACCAACATCAAAACAATGAATTTGCAGACTGCCTCGGCAAAATGGCTTTTGGTCATTTTAGTGGGCTGGTTCAGCTGTAGCTATAGCTATATAGGAGAGCTTGATCGGACAGTTTGAATTACATTTTATTTAGTACAGATCGGGTTGCAAAACAAAATAGAAGACCGACTGTTTTCACTGAGAAGTTAGTTGCTGTACGTTTCGTTGTCCTAAACGCCATCAGTGCACTTTATTAACAGCAGAGTAAAGAAAGAATGGCGGGGTTCGAAACTAAACGACAGCGAAGGGACAATCATGTCGCGCTGTTCTCTAACCCGGAAAAAGCAAACAAAACTCGCAATTTTTTCGTGAGTTCACCCTAGTATGTCCTTACATATGTGTGAATACCAACATTCAAGTCTACAAATAAAAATGTTTAGCTTACCTGACGATAAATGAGCAAGACAAAGGTAGAAAAACACCCGGAAATAAACGAATTTCAGAGAAGACACGTCCTCCGCCATATCGCTATTTTGAAGTGACCTTCTGCATTCTAACCATGACGTCAAATAACGCATACCAACAGTCACACTAAACACATCACGCTTCACAGATCTATCCCGAATTGTTAAGCGTTATGAACACGAAAACTGGAAACTCGGGAACGACGGGGAGAATCTCCATCTTCGTCTTGTCTTTTTCAACGGAATTAACTCTCCTCCTTCACACTCTGTGCTGAAGGATGTTCAAAGTACCTTGAAGGCTTCAATAAATTTACATGACTGAGACGGAAGAACATCTCAAGGATGAAGCCTGGGACGAGTTTCAATTTCGCGCCATTTTGCGGCAGATGTGCAGCCTGCGCCGCCTGCGTCTGAGTATTTGAATACTATTCTACTTTTTATATGCTGAGGTTCATTTTTTTTTTAATTTTTCGTCTTAAACATGAAACAATTCGCCTATAATCTTCTTCGAAATGGTATTAGCAAAAAGGACAGACCTCCAGGACAGAGAAAAGCTGCAGATTTAAACGCTTATAAATTATTGAAAGGAGATTCAAGTAAGGTTTATTTTATTTCAGGCTTCTCACTACAAGCTTGTTTAATAATGCGGGCTTCTTAGCTAGCTTAGCGGCTTCATCTATAGTTTCAAGTTATGTTGTAAATAATGCAATTTAATGTTTGCAAATATACTAGATCTGATGCCGTGCTTCTGTTCAGGTGATAGATCACAGATTGTGGTAAGAACAAAGAAGTGGCACACGATCGAGGCGATAGCCGAGTGTACTGCAGTGTTAATTAATTTTGCTTGTAAATTAATTCTGAAATACCCAGTTGGGAGAATTAATATAATTCTGTGGTATGTTAAGCAAATAAATCAAATAATAGCATTATATATCGGTGAAATGCAGTATATATAATTATCCCAAGTTGCTCATTTTTCAGTATTATTTACAAGATGGCAAAACTAAATTACAAGCCAAAAACAACCTTTACACGCTAGAAGCTACAATAGAAAAATATTACGAATTTTGTATTAGTAACTGACCAAGTAAAAACCTATATATTAACGTGTTCTGATAATCAGTAAGTCTAGCATTATTCTAAAAAGTCCCCTGAGAGGTAGAGTTCCTAATTTTACTGTAAAGATTGTTCAACATCAAGGAAGTTTGAACAGTTCTTCCTGTCTAGTGCTATATAAGGGAGTTTGAACAGTTCTTTCTGTCTGGTGCTATATAAGGAAGTTTGAACAGTTCTTTCTGCCTAGTGCTATATAAAGGAGTTTGAACAGTTCTTTCTGTCTGGTGCTATATAAGGGAGTTTGAACAGTTCTTTCTGTCTAGTGCCATATAAGGAAGTTTGAACAGTTCTCTCTGTATAGTGCTATATAAGGGAGTTTGAACAGTTCTTTCTGTATAGTGCTATATAAGGGAGTTTGAACAGTTCTTTCTGTCTAGTGCTATATAAGGAAGTTTGAACAGTTCTCTCTGTATAGTGCTATATAAGGGAGTTTGAACAGTTCTTTCTGTCTAGTGCTATATAAGGGAGTTTGAACAGTTCTTTCTGTCTAGTGCTATATAAGGGAGTTTGAACAGTTCTTCCTGTCTAGTGCTATATAAGGGAGTTTGAACAGTTCTTTCTGTACAGTGCTATATAAAGGAGTTTGAACAGTTCTTTCTGTCTGGTGCTATATAAGGGAGTTTGAACAGTTCTTTCTGTCTAGTGCCATATAAGGAAGTTTGAACAGTTCTCTCTGTATAGTGCTATATAAGGGAGTTTGAACAGTTCTTTCTGTATAGTGCTATATAAGGGAGTTTGAACAGTTCTTTCTGTCTAGTGCTATATAAGGAAGTTTGAACAGTTCTCTCTGTATAGTGCTATATAAGGGAGTTTGAACAGTTCTTTCTGTCTAGTGCTATATAAGGGAGTTTGAACAGTTCTTTCTGTCTAGTGCTATATAAGGGAGTTTGAACAGTTCTTTCTGTCTAGTGCCATATAAGGAAGTTTGAACAGTTCTTCCTGTCTAGTGCTATATAAGGGAGTTTGAACAGTTCTTCCTGTCTAGTGCTATATAAGGGAGTTTGAACAGTTCTTTCTGTCTAGTGCCATATAAGGGAGTTTGAATAGTTCTTTCTGTCTAGTGCTATATAAGGGAGTTTGAACAGTTCTTTCTGTCTAGTGCCATATAAGGAAGTTTGAACAGTTCTTCCTGTCTAGTGCTATATAAGGGAGTTTGAACAGTTCTTTCTGTCTAGTGCTATATAAGGGAGTTTGAACAGTTCTTTCTGTCTGGTGCTATATAAGGGAGTTTGAACAGTTCTTTCTGTCTAGTGCTATATAAGGGAGTTTGAACAGTTCTTCCTGTCTAGTGCTATATAAGGGAGTTTGAACAGTTCTTTCTGTCTAGTGCTATATAAGGGAGTTTGAACAGTTCTTTCTGTCTACTGCTATATAAGGGAGTTTGAACAGTTCTTTCTGTCTAGTGCCATATAAGGGAGTTTGAACAGTTCTTTCTGTCTAGTGCTATATAAGGGAGTTTGAACAGTTCTTTCTGTCTAGTGCTATATAAGGGAGTTTGAACAGTTCTTTCTGTCTGGTGCTATATAAGGAAGTTTGAACAGTTCTTTCTGTCTACTGCTATATAAGGGAGTTTGAACAGTTCTTTCTGTCTAGTGCTATATAAGGAAGTTTGAACAGTTCTTTCTGTACAGTGCTATATAAGGAAGTTTGAACAGTTCTTTCTGTACAGTGCTATATAAGGAAGTTTGAACAGTTCTTCCTGTCTAGTGCCATATAAGGGAGTTTGAACAGTTCTTTCTGTCTAGTGCTATATAAGGGAGTTTGAACAGTTCTTTCTGTCTAGTGCTATATAAGGGAGTTTGAACAGTTCTTTCTGTCTACTGCTATATAAGGAAGTTTGAACAGTTCTTTCTGTCTACTGCTATATAAGGAAGTTTGAACAGTTCTTTCTGTCTAGTGCTATATAAGGAAGTTTGAACAGTTCTTTCTGTCTAGTGCCATATAAGGGAGTTTGAACAGTTCTTCCTGTCTAGTGCCATATAAGGGAGTTTGAACAGTTCTTTCTGTCTAGTGCTATATAAGGGAGTTTGAACAGTTCTTTCTGTCTGGTGCTATATAAGGAAGTTTGAACAGTTCTTTCTGTCTAGTGCCATATAAGGAAGTTTGAACAGTTCTTTCTGTCTACTGCTATATAAGGAAGTTTGAACAGTTCTTTCTGTCTACTGCTATATAAGGAAGTTTGAACAGTTCCATGTTTCTGTCTAGTGCTTTATAAGGAAGTTTGAACAGTTCTTTCTGTCTAGTGCCATATAAGGAAGTTTGAACATCTACATTAATTTTAAAAAAAGCCAGAAATAGCTACTTTTTAAAAATCAATTTTGTACAATGACCAGTTCTCTTTGTACATGTATGTTAATGCCATTGTTCATCGATCGGTAATCGGTAACTAGAAAATAGATGAAGGGGATAGTTTCTGAAGAAACTATAGTGCTGCGTCGGTAGGGAAGTAGCACACAAAAATTTGGTTTTATCAACAGAGTTGATAGTGTAAATTGACCACCGTACGGGAATCCCTGTACGGTGGTCAATGATAATACCAAATTTTTCTGAACTAGAAAATAGGTCAGTATGTATGTTTATTTTACTTATAAATTTTCTAATATCGCAGAATTTAGCTCACCTTGAAATGTTACTAGTTTTAAGTTTGTTTGTTTGTTTGTTTTTTATTCTTTACGGTAAAACCCTCGATCTGCTAATTCAAAGATGGCTTCAACTGGCGTACTAACAAATATGATATTGCTGTAAACCGCGCTGCCAGGAAGGCAAAAAGCTGTGACTGGGACCCTGCCCAACTAATTCAAACTAATTGTTTAAACTAATTGTTCAGTAGAGAGGCGAAACTAAAACTCTTGTTCCTGAAATAAATTAAAGTTAAAGCTGTGTTTCATTTCAGGCTTTTTTAACCTATATAGACTGGCTTACAGTGTTACGATATAAACGACTTGCTCATCACTACCACGCCGAACCGGCCCAGCTGAAGGTGGAATGGGCATGGGCTTTTACCACTTCCGTTAGCGCTGGACACTGCTCCAGTTATTACGCAAGTTATTCCTACGGTGCCAAAAATCACGCTTTCGCCCTTAAAAAGTCGGGAATTTTTGCTTACCAAAGGATTGTGCGACGTTCTCGTAGAAGAACCTACTTCTCACGGAAGAGTCATTTGAACCTCGGTGGCAATGAAAAGCGCTGTCTTCATTGTGGTGTTGGTTATATTTGGCATAAACTTCATCTCGGTTTCAGTCAAATTAATGGCGAATTGAGACATCGCAGTGTGTTTGTGTGGTGACATTTCTGTGTACATTAGTCGGTTATACGGTTATATCCGATCCCGTCTTCCTTTCAAATGATCACTATCTAACTGTGCTTTACATTCCCAAATGAATACTGTAAACCACGCAAAGTTCTTAGCACAGCAAAGTCACATTCTTGGTATCAGCCTTCATAAATCATTCAAAGGAGTATTTGGTTCTTGTTCAGCAACTCTGTTTAGGTGAAGGCTTTCTTACTACATAATTGTTGAAAATAATTTTGCATTAAGTACGGAAATAAATGGGAAAATGGCCGTTTTTATACTAGAGATGCATTTTCCGCCCAGACGACTATTGCGTCTTTCATCAGTTTTATCCATGGACTACAGTGTAAAGACGGGACGAACTACATGAGACGCATTATCCGTCTTGACGACTTTGGGCAAACACATGTACTTCGTCTGGTTATGTGTCTCCAGTTTAAAGACGGGCACAAGACGACTTATGCGTCCAGACGATCTCTCGCTCGAAATTCGTCATTCAAGACGAATTACGAAGGATAGTTCGTCTCGTAGACGCCCGATGCGTCTTGTGCCCGTCTTTAAACTGGAGACGCATAACCAAACAAAGTACATTTGTTTGACAAAAGTTGTCCAGACGGATAATGCGTCTCTAGTATAAAAACGGCTAATTATTTATCTCAGGGGGTAAGACAAAGTTGAGTAGTCAGTAAATTTGCAAGCGTTTACTTATTAATTATTCAATTCGAATTTATTTCCGGCTCATCACAGTTGACTGCGATTGCTTTCAGTTTTACCAGTGCGGAGTGGCACTGCTTCCACACGGGCATAATTTTCTTCGAAACCTAATTTTTGATATTATTATACACTGGTGTCACCAGCTCGATTTTGATTGGCTATAAGCACGCGGGTAATTCTTGCTAGCTCTGTTTCTCTTACGTCATACCTACAGACAATAGTTTTATGCATGCAGAAGTGACGTCAACTAATACACTAACCAGCAGTTTGATCAGTTTTGTTATGGCGGAGTCGCCAGTGCAGCTCAGGAATATGCATAATAAAACAATTATTGGATTTGGTTTTCGCATGATAGCGATAATTATCAAGGCCTCAGTTTGTGTTATCCGCCTCAGCCTTCGGCTTCGGCAGATAACACAAACCTTGGCCTTGATAATTATCGCTATCATGCTCAACCTCATCCAATAATTGTTAATTAACGGTCGCTACACACGAGGGAAATATTCACAAGGAACGGTCGCGGAGACCAAGTCCCTTCGTGTAAACTAGCAAAAATGTATTCGCGGGGAACAAATTTGTTCCCTACGAATTTAAACTTGTTTCAGGAGTTGATGGGACTGATTCATAGGGAACATTTGCGTGAAAATTATGGCCGATTTACACGCTGCGATTTGTCGTGCCGATTTGTCGGTCCCGAGAAATCATGAAGCAAATCGCGCGTGTAAATGGTGACCCGATGCGCGCGCGATTTCAGTCCGACATGTCGGCCGATTCGGAAAAAATCTGTGATCACTTCACAGATTTTCTCGCGTCGGGGCCGATTTGCTTCACGATTTCTCGGGGCCGACAAATCGGCACGACAAATCGCAGCGTGTAAATAGGCCATTACTTGTTTCCTTGTGGGGACTGTACTTGGGAATATTCCTGTAATATGATTTGTGTAAGAAAGTACCGGAAGATGAAAGATACTTATTAGTCTCTTGCACAGTTTATCAAGAAGAAAGGAAATCTCTGTTTGAAGGTTTCCATAAAGAGTTCAAAATCCCAACTTTGAAAGTGTCGACAGAAATTATAGTTTTGCTGCGCTTTAGGCGCGTTCCGCAATGCAAAAAAATAGCCGGCTTGGTCGCTTCGCCGCTCGCCGCTCTGCATTAGTGTTCGTTCCACAGATTTATGAGTAAAAGCGAGAATGCTCGCAGTCTTTCTTGAAAACGATTTTATTAATTTTTTTTCGGCGGTCCTTGTGTAAAAAAAGAAAGTGACCAACCTTCCGTGCTAAGTTACATATAATTGGTCTGAATCTTGACGGAAACGTTTCCTTAGATTGCAATGCTCCCGGTAATTTTTCAGCAAAGAGACTTGACATATCATACCGTCTGTACAATGAAGAGACCACGGAATATGCCATTCGTCATTCTCGTTCCCAGAGCCCACATTCCTTCTGGCCTGCGTCAGAGATCGAGAGCTCTGGCTGGTTCCAAACCACGAAGTTCGTGAATCACGGACTTCCGGCTCCTCTGCGCAAACTCAGAAGTTTGAAACAATAGTGGTTGCCAACGGCTACAAAAATACACCTTCGCTGCGACTGCGCATATTTCGGAACTAGCCAGAGCTCTCGATTTCTGCCGCAGGCCAGAAGCTAAGGATCGTGAGCTCTGGGGACGAGAATGGCCACTCGTCTCTTGTGGCAGTACATATTTTAATTTATTATTCATTCAAAATATTTCCCCGTTTCTGATTGGTTAAAACCACACGCATAATTCACCATAACCAGCTGCTGTTCACCAAATTCGGAAAGAAACTTCGTCATATTGAATCAATGACGTCAAAAGTGCAGTCTGCTGCAGATTATTGAACCGATGACGTCAAAATGACGTCAAAAGTGCAGCAAAACAGCATATTAAACCGTTGGCTATACGCCCGTCTCTTGTGTGTTCTTGATATAAAATTATATACACATTCCTCTTACTATACTTTGGTGATATTTACTTAACTGGCCACTTTATCACTGACAGAAATTTTTACCACCGGCTTTTTTACGAGTTGAACCTCAGAAACGTCTGTAACTGGTCACTGACTGTCATAAAGTTTTACAACCGGTTCTTTTACGAGTTCGACCTCAAAAAACGTCTGTAAAATTTCTGTACTCTTTTAGAATCATGCGAACAGAATGCTGTGGGAATAGCAGATGGATCTGTTTACCTAAATGCTTCATCACAGCATAATGCCAGTACACCAGCCAATAATGGCCGATTGAACTACACAGCAGGACCATCATGGTGTGCATCCACAGGTGATGGGAATAAATACCTACAGATTAATCTACAGACACTTTACATCATCTGTGCTGTTTCCACTCAGGGAAATTCACAAGCAGATCAGTGGGTGAAGAACTACACCCTACAGTCATCCACAGATGGGGTAACCTGGACAGATTATAAAGAACATGGTCAAAGTAACAAAAAGGTAGCTTGAAACGTTTGTGCACTGGCTTGATTTAAGCTGGCAGTTTGTTGAACAATACACTCCTTTTTTTTTTTTACATAAGAATATATCTTATAAGATAGGATCTTTGATGTGGTGCAAAATTTGTAAATACAATACTAACTACTTAATAACCAAGAGTGAGGTCGTTACGGGAAAATCTCAAACTGAGGCCTTGCCGTATTGACCGAGCGATAGCGAGGTCAATACAGCTAGGCCGAGGTTTGAGATTTTCCCGTAACGACCGAACTGTCGAGGTTATTAAGTTGTTTATTATATGGCTAACACAACGGTTCTAAGGGAAAAAAAATAGTTCAAGCCCAAGTCGTCGCTTCACGGTAATCTATTCATTAATTTTTTCGAAACTCAGGTCAAACGTTTCACCAACAGTTTTCGTGGTCGTGTTTTCAGTTTTTTGCTCTTGAGGCACCAATTTTCAATGTAAATAAAACAAATGTGGCCTTTGGATGACTTTTTGTTGTTTTTGTTCCTAATTTGCATCATCCGTAATTGGCCCGTGGGCATTACGGGAGAATAATGCCCTAGCGCTTCGCTTCGCGTAGCCAATCAGAGCGCGCGTTATATCGTATACAAACACTAGCCATATAATAAAATCATAGCATTTTTTTAACTGAACCGTTTAAAATTCTTCCTTTTCCTAAACGGTTAAACTAACAAAACCAAATACAGCACTAGTACTAGCCGTATGTTCGATGCTAACAAAATTCAGCAAAGTGTTAGACACCAAACTATTCTAAGTGATCCCTCAATACATCAGTAAAACGAAAATTTCATCCGCTGTAATTTAAGAATATACGCAAAAGTATTTTCAGCCTAAGATCGGCGGAAAAATAAGAATATTCAGCCTGGGCTGGAAAAGCAATATTCTTGTTAAAAGACTGAAAAGAGTGTATACATGCAGTTTGAATAAACAAGGCTTGATGCTCGAGGGACAAATCTGTACACACCAAGAGAATACACTAACATACACTAGGAAGTCAACTTATCTTTTACTGAAGAAGCTGGTCATGGTGTCATATATGTTGTCATATGTACAGTGTTCTGTACGTTGTGTAGATTATAGTGCATGTTTTTGCTGTCACCAACTTGTGACCCTGCATCACTGTATTGCATTTCATTGTTCTGCTGGTAGTATGACTCCTCCTTCTCAGATCTGAACTGCAAGTGTCAGTAAAACCACACACATACAAGTAAACTAAACCGATGTCAAACAAATGAATGAACAAACATTCAACCAAAGAAACAAATAACCCTAATGAAAAAGTTATGACCTTGGATTTTGAGCAATGATATTTCATCTGAAAAATGGTTTCATATCAGAAAAAGCCTTGTACTGAAAAATGCGGAAGACCTTCACTGTTTAAAGATATCTATGAATTGTCTTGTGCTGATAACTAATTATGGAAGACCTGATCAAACGACTGCTGCACATCTTTGTGGTAAGTGCTTCGCCCCATGTAAGGTAATCCGAGAGAGTCGTGGATTCTGGATTCCATGCTGTGAATTTCGATTTCCAGGTACTGGATTCCGGATTCCAATCAGTCCTATTTGGAGTGAATTTAGAGCAACTTGGATTCCGGATTCCAATCTTTTGCGGGATTCCGGATTTCGAGATTTCCAGATTCCAGAACCCAGGATTCCGGATTCCACAATCGAAAATTTCTTGGATTCCGGAATCCAGATTACTTTGCATGGGGCGAGGTGCTGGTCGAATATGGCAGTGTTTCAATTGATATTCATTTGATTATTTTTAGAAAAGAGATCAAGTGGAGTCAAAATGCAAATTGTGTGATTTCATTTGAAAATTACATTACCCAGTTACCCGAGATCCTCCCCATGTTATCTTTTTATCTTTTTATTTCTGTTTAGAGCTTTAAAGGGAACTATGGTTAAACACATTCTGTGCAATGGCATTGTCGCTAGATACGTGCGTTTTACGGTTGAAAGTAACCATAACAGAGCTTGTTTTCGTGTTGAAATATTTGGAGTGCCAAGGAGCAAAGGTGGGTAAAGTTTGATTTTAAGTGTTACTGCCATGTTGTAGCTGTAATGTATTTTTATCTTCTTGCTTTAGCGGTGTTCACACAGCTTGATCGAGGGTGACAGAAAATAATGTGTGTTGTAATCAAGCCAGCAAACCTGAAAAAATGCCGGCAAAACTAATCATAGGCTTTTAAAGAGTTTCCTTTCGACACAACTTTAACAAAGTTTGGGGTTTACCGATAACGCAGCTGTAATTTCAGAGGGAGACCAGGCCCTTTAGAAACTAGCCCACTTATTGGCGAAACATAATCATTAAGAATTAATGTATGGATTTTAGCTTTGCTGCATGAATGAAGAACAAATGAAAGAAAAGATACTCATGAATGGACATAATATTACGTATTCTATAGGTGTATACATGCACGCAGCTCTTAAAACATGGAGGCAGTTGCCTACGTATAGCGCCTAATTTTGCCGGGAATTTGATACACTTTGATACCTACGGTCCAGTCACCGGTATTTCCTGATTTGTGGCCCAATGACCCCCAGCTTTGAAAGAAAGAATGCGTCACCAAAGTTAACGTAACTCAGTCAGTTTGATGTTTCTAACTAAAGACTTTGTAATACTTGCGAAGACTAATAGCATTTTCTGATTCTGGAATAAAACCAAATATTTTGACTAAATGTTGGGGCGTCTCGAAAACTAAGACCCCATTCTAATTTCTCTTTTGAAGTGGCCGGAAGAGCAAAGTGAAGAAAAAGAAATCTCTTTTCCTAAAGCCGTTGTCTTTCAATCAAAAAAAAAAAGTGAAACAATCGTCAGCCGCCAGTCGTCTTCCCCTTTGTTAAAGTATCTGCAGTAACGGTAAAATGCCCAAAATAAATTGTCGAGACCTTTGCAGAGGAAAAGGCCGGAAAAATGTCTCTGACTTGGTTTGATGCTACTCTGGTTTGAAGTTTGATGAATGTAACTTAAAAAGTTACAATTCACGACCCAACGTTTCGACACTCCTGTCTAGTGTCTTCATCAGGGGTGATCTAGTGTTGCAAAAAGGAGCCTTTTATACGCTTACTAATTAACGACCTTTTGTTTTGATGAGGTGTAAATAGGTGTCAGGTAAAAGGCCGCCATCGTCACGGTTTAAAGGAGCGTGGGCGGAGTTGATGTGCCAAGCTTCCAAACAAAGCCGTTGATGGTACCGCCGGTTAGTGGTGATAATTTTGGAATTATCCCACGCTATTGTATGGTTGGTTTGGCAAGCATGTTCCGACAAAGCGGAATTGTCCTTTTTGCAAAGAAAAACTGCTTTTTGATGCTCTTTTAAACGCGTGCCAAGCTGACGCTTGGTCTGTCCGATGTACTCATGATCACAGTCATTGCAAGGAATAGAATAAACAGCGTCAGTTCGTTGTTCTTTCAACACAGGATCCTTAGGTTTGGCAAAAATATGACTCAACGTCTGAAAAGGTTTTTGTGCAACTTTGACATTGTGGCTAGTCAAAACTCTCTTAATGGGTTCTGTAACACCGCGGATGTACGGGATGACGGCAAAACCTGTAGCCGAAACCTCGTCCCCGGAGGTGTTAAGAGAAGGAGTAACTGGTTTTAAGCAGTTACGTAGGAAAGTGTTTGGATAGCCATTGACCTTTAGGACGTCAAAAACATATTTTCGCTCTTTGGCCCTAGAATCACATGAAGATGGCAAACAATCAGCCCTCGTGAGCAAAGTTCTGGTTACGGATTTTTTGTGGCAGATGGGGTGGTGGGAGTCAAATGCGAGATATTTGTCGGTATGCGTGGGTTTGCGATAAACACTTGTCTCTAAATTTCCCCGGTGCGCCCTATAGACATTCAAATCGAGAAAAGACA
The DNA here is from genome assembly GCA_948470475.1 of Galaxea fascicularis. Classification (NCBI taxonomy): domain Eukaryota; kingdom Metazoa; phylum Cnidaria; class Anthozoa; order Scleractinia; family Euphylliidae; genus Galaxea; species Galaxea fascicularis. The sequence continues at coordinate 1,737,141 of OX419347.1, forward strand.
AACGTCTATCATTCTCACGCTCAATGGTGAACTGGATAGACGGCTATGGGTTCTCCCGTTTCTGCCGTCATTGCCAACATGGTAATGGAAGATGTGGAACAAAGGGCTCTGGCTTCCTCACCGATCCAGCCTTTGTTTTGGAAACGATATGTCGACGATGTCATCTCTGCGGTATCCGGAAATGAAGCGGAGCGCCTTCTTTCACATTTAAATTCAGTTGAGCCGTCTATC
>OX419347.1:1737571-1760071 GCA_948470475.1 Galaxea fascicularis
TTATGGGCTCCTGGCATTAGTCATTTGTAAAAATGTTTCTTGTATATTGAGGAATACCGGAGTGTTTTCGTTAATATTACTACTTGCCTTAATTTGTTCACTCATCAAGGAAATTCAGATGCAAATGGAGGGGCAGGAAACCATCTTTGTGATAGTGTTACTCACATTCCAGCCGGACAGGAAAAATCCTATTTCTGCATTCCAAGAGTATATGGGAGATACGTCTATATCAGGATACCTGGCGACAACAAAATTTTGACGCTCTGTGAGGTTGAAGTTTATTCTACTTACATATCTAGAACAAGTAAGTGTTTGCTTGTAGTTCAACATTTTTGCTAATTTGATTGATGTATGGTATTATCACTAGGTAAACGTTATTTCAGTTTCTATTGATGTTACTGTTAGTATGAATTTCATACCACTCATGATCAGTCGTGTAATTAGCCTCTTTGAAGTCCTTTTCCAGTATTTTTTATTAAATACGGAATTCTTGAGAAACACTACAATGAACTTGTTTGTCGTACACTATGTGGCAATAATCTTTGGAATTATTGTCAATTCAGAGATGTTGCGCAATTTCAGCAGAAAAATACAGAGTGCTTTTGTATTTCTGATATACCATCATGTCCAAGTAGTTCGCTCTTTAACCAGTGAAACCCCAAAAAGGTCCTGTTCTACAATAATACAAAATTAAGGAAAAAAGTTTTGGTGATCGATCTTTAAGTGTTAGTGTAGTTAGTGTATTAGATTTGCATTTATTTGTGCAACTCGATGTTGTTATTTGTGATGCAACTCGCCATGCTTAGCCGCTTTCGTCGTAAAAGAATACTAATGCCATTTTAGCATCAGGCTAAAATATCCGCATTGTGCCTCCTGACTGATTAATTCCTATTTCCGTCTGGAGGAATCCGGCCGTTGGTTTCATTTTGGCGTTCGCTCTCGAGTCGATATTTGGGGAATACGATAAAATCCTTTGTCGTTATCTCTATTTGAACGATTGGAGCAGCCAAAAACTGCACAAAAGCTCAGCAATTGTTACGTGAAAACTGCTTCAAGAATACCTTCCACACGTGCTCCGGACATGCGCGATTTGTTTTGTCCTCCAGTTCGCAAAATCACGTGACGTGACGTCAGATCTGAAATGGGATTGTTCTACTCTCTCACATGCAGACACTGTTGTCTCGCTGCAAGACTAAGGGTCCGTTCCTTTGGGGTGATCTGGATCAGGATCAGTGATCCAAGATCTGTCTGTATCATGGTGCATCAAAGGAACCGGTGAATCCAATCTGATCATGGATTCATCGGTTGCTTTGATGCACCATGATCCACACAGATCTTGGATCACTGATCCTGATCCAAATCACCGCAAAGGAACGCACCCTAAAACGCGTCCCATGTCTCACCTGATCTCCTTCTCTGCAGCACGTCGCCACTTCACTGGTCTTGCTACGTCCCAATAAGGATTTTCCTTATAGAGTGACTTATTCGATGGGATTTAAACAATCATTAATGTTAGATCCGCTGAGACCTGAACTGCTGCGTATTGTGTTTATCACAAGTTCCACTGTATCCTTTAGGTACAGTTTTTCCTTCAAGTATTTTATTATTTCTGTGACACCATATTTCAAAATGGCCAGTTTAGATGCCTAAATTTACGTCACTATCTCACTTTGCATGACGCAGGAGAACGCGAATGCAAAGTACATTTTGTTTACGAACACAATTAAAACAGTTAAAGACCTCACAGATTTACTTTCGGTCACCGGAATATAAATATTTCCTGCGTTGGCTTACGAACCGTATCATATCACAAAAAAGGTTCTACTGCTTACCTTATTTTAAGTTAAAGATATTAGCGCCAAAACATTTTATCACGTTTTAATGCGTTTTTTCAGACCTGGCTCTCAATCAGTCCGCTCAGCAGATTGATACTGACTCTGGTGGAGTGGCATCACGAGCGGTGGATGGGGGAACTTCACAAGACTACTCTCACGGCAGCTGTACACATACTACAGCAACTACTGATCCTTGGTGGAGAGTGGATCTGGGGTCATCTGTTCCTGTGACTGAAGTCCGTATTGTTAACAGAGATTGTACTGGCGATTGTGCATCACGTTTGAATTCATTTGAAATCAGGATAGGTAAGTTAGTGTTACACTGTAACGATGAAAACAAAACGGTTTGATGAATTCTGGGAAAATGAAATGTTTTTGTCAAGTATGAATCCAAAATAAATATGATACGACTGAGTAGACTGTGGTTTTGTGTACGTGAAACTCTTTAGTATTTGGAACCTGTGATCAGTCTTTTTAATATGCATGAGTAAACTGTCAAGAGATTTCAATGTCATTTAAAAGTAGTTTGGTTTTTTTCTGAACAGAATATAAAAGAGCTGTGATCAGCTGAGACTGGGTAAAGCGGAGACGTTAACTCCTTTCATTTGTTTGTACAGGTAATCGCAACCAAAGCGGAGGGCAAACAAACCCGAGTTGTGGAGGGATCCTGTCTTTAGGCAATAGACAAACAAAGTCCTTTTATTGTGTACCTGTACTTGTTGGTCGATATGTCTACATTCGTATTCCAGGAAACAATAAAGTTCTCACCCTTTGTGAGGTCCAAGTTTATTCTACAACGAACGGTAATCCAGGTTTTCTCTGTTCGTGTTTCTGGTGATAATCTTTTTCTGTACGAAAAACGTCAGGAAAGAATGTTTGTTTTATTGCTATTTTAATGTGTAACGGCGTTACCAATATCAACAGCGGCTACCAACCGCTTAAAGACAAAATGCAATCTCAGATTGCAAATTAAAGGTAATGAAGGAAGATTAGCTGCAACGGTAAGAGTTGGTTTATGGTTCCCCAATAACAACTTGTTCAATCAAGCCACCAATATTGTGATGTAAGCACTCAACGGCATGTGAGGCCGACTTAAAAACGCTACGACTTGGTTCCACGCAACAGGTTGACAGCAACCTACGTTATGATAAATAAACAAACAAAAAGTAATTCTGTAATTGAAATTCTCACCAAAGGATTGTTCAAATACACCTTACACAAATGTGAAACGTTATATTTACGAGAAGTGGAAACTTTTGTTTTTAATGATATGTATTATTCAAGAAAAAGTACATTTGTGTGAGGATGAATCGATCTAAGGTAAACTGCTGTGGAGAGACAATGTTTTGTCTCTCATTTAACCTTCCAAGAAATGATAACTTACTGTAATACTGGATAGCTATGTATAACATGTATCTAGATTGACAAATCTAGTTTGGAGGGCGTTGTTCAAAGTTGGTGACGAAGTGCTTTCTTCTCTGCACATGCAAACCTACCATATTTTTAAACGTAATTTCAGGTTGCTCAGGTGACCCAGTGGGAGTCTCAAACAGTTCCGTCATTCTTGATCAGAGATTCTCTGCTTCCTCCACTCGTAGCAGCAGTAATCCTTATAATGGGCGTCTGACAGAATCCAATGCGTGGTTACCCAGCAGTAACAATGATGCCAGTGACTTCCTGCAGATTGACCTGGGATCAGTTTACTTTGTCTGTGGTGTAGCTACACAGGGAAATCCTAACGCAGATGATTGGACAGAGACTTATAAAATACAGACGTCCTTAAACAATGTTAATTGGACAACCTACGAAAAGGTAAAAGCCAGCAGTGCGTTAGTGGGATGACCTGAAGACTTTGAAATGTGAAGCAAACGTTAGTTCTTGAAATTCTTTCAGTTATTCCTTTATTTGAATGTTACTTGAAAAGTGATTCAAGCTAAAACAACGCCAGTCTCGTTTCTGCCGATAAAAATGCTGGATTGTTTTCAATTTACGATGTCATGATACTTCCTCTGTGCCAGTGAACACATCACTTGCCTCAAGTAAAAAAGTTTAAACGAATTTGATATTATCAGCAGAGATGATAAAAGTAAATTGACCACCCTGAAAAAATTCAATTGCTGACGATTCGAACTTATTTGTTTTATTTGCACATGATTCATTTTTATAAGAAAGAAAGCCTCATCTTATTCTTTGTCTGATGGTTTTCTCCATGTGTCTCTGACTAAAAAACAAACAAACAAACAAACAAGCGTTTTTTTTTCTTTCCAGAATTTTACTGGTAACAGTGATAGGAACAGCGTTGTCAGAAGTGAGCTTTACGAACCAGTCGCTGCAAAGTTCATTCGTTTTTATCCTGTGTTATTCAACAATAACAAAGCATTGAGAGTGGAAGTGTATGGATCATTGCAAGGTACATTGACTTGACTGCAATCTATTAGTATGGATCACTCCGCTCTGTGATTTTTCTCAGTAAATATGCCTTTCTTCACTTGGTCATGAGAGTCATTCATGCATGGTTTTCGTCATGAGCTTACATGTAGATTTTCATGGCTATTCCATACTAACGCTTTTGTGATATCAGAAGTTTTAGGAGCAAGATTGGCAATGAAGCCCGTGTTCGATTCTCGGACTCGGCGTCATATGTGGGTTGAGTTTGTTGTTGGTTATCTACTCTGCTCCGAGAGGTTTTTCTCCGGGTACTCCGGTTTGCCCCTCGAATTCCAATTCGATCCGGATGCAGGACCTGCATGAAACCACTTCGGTGAGTGGAGCTTCCTGGGTAAATATGATGATTTATTTTATTTATTTTCATCTCAGTCTGCAATCTTGTTGCGTTAACAGGCTGCCTCTCATCCATTGGAAATGAAAGATCTGTAGTCCGAACCTTAGGAACTAATGCATCCTCGGAACTTGATGCCAACCATCGAGCTGGATGGAGTCGCCTTTATGCGCTCAATTCTTGGTGCAGTGCTTCAGTATCACTCCCACAATACTTGCAGTTTGATGCCAAAAAAGTGATTACAGTCAGCGGTGTCGCTACTCAGGGAGATAACATGGTGGACAAATGGGTAACAAGTTATGCAATCAGCTATGGATATGATGGACAAAAATGGTTTGATTACTCAGGCGGAAGGGTAAGCTGTTGTATTGATAATGATGCAAAAAAAGATTTATTTATCAGTTAAACGTGTTTGTTAAACATGCATTATTTCTTTTAAGTAACACATGCAGCACTAATACATTTATATTGTACTGTGCACTGATCTAGTGAGGCTGAAGCAAGAGAAGCTACCGCAATGCATTGATGGTTATACCAGTGAAACCGAAAAACTTTGTTGCTCGAAGTGAAAAAATGCGCGTCCAGCATCAAACTGTTAAACTGTCAAAAGATAATGCGTTTGATGCTGTAAAAAGAACTAGAATTCTCATGTTATCTTTAACTCTGTCGGCCCCATTGTGTTACACCAACACGTACCTTTCTGTTTATAATTTTATATATCCGGGAATATGCCTGTGTTATCTGCAAATAGACGACAAACCCTAATTCTCTTCACTAGTTATGGGATCACTTAACAAACGTTTGTTTGTTGTTGTATTTGTCTGTTCAGGTACTCACTGGAAACATCAACAGAGGCTCAATTGTTGTCAACTTCCTTTCTTCACCTTTTGCAGCCCAGTATATCAGAATACTGCCAAAGACGTATAAAACTGGGATATGCATGAGAGTAGACTTACTTGTCTGCGACAATTGTAAGTAGCTATTGGACGTCTGGCCCGGGGGGTACTCCTTATTGTGGCCTGTAAGAGGGATGCTCCGCCCATAAGGGGTACCTTTTTCACGCTTCATGTATTTAAAAGGGTATGGATTTCACGAGTCGAAGTATACGGTTTAAAAGGAGCAAAAATCGATAACAACAACAATAACAACAACAACATCAATAACTACAAAATGTACTGTTGAACTATTCTCGACAACTGTACTTTCCAGTAACAAAGAAAGGCTTTAAATAACTTTTCTTGAAGTAGCCGTTGTGTCCAAGAAAGGTATCATTTTGGTCGACAAAATCAAACTTCAGTTGTGTGTGTTATTCTTTCAGTCCAAGTACCCTTCCTTTTCGTTGAACTTGAGGATGCAGTTTTGCCAGCTTCTTGTGGTGGATCTGTAGTACTAAACTGCAATACTTTGGTCAGCAATCAGCGACCCCCGGCTGCCTATAAATGGACCAAAGATGGAGCAGACTTATCTGGATCAAGCTCTTCTTTTATCATAAGATTCACCAGTGCTACCGACATAATTGATAACTATCAGTGTGCCAGGAAAAGTTCGTCAGTTCGTGATGTTGAGTGCAACGCAACCTATCAATGTTCCACTTCATTAGTTGACTTACCTCAAATCAAAGATCACGCAAAAGGAAATGTTACCGTCATTTTAAGTAAGTGTGCATTGTCAATGTAAAGATTTATATTTCCTCACATTTTATTCTGCAAACATTGAACAGAGTAACCATTTACAGCCCTACTTAGATAGATGTTGGGCGTAGCCGACATACTTGTAAGATTAAGTTACCTACTTTGATAATCTGTGGAAGGCAGGTGCTTGCTTGATTGTATTTCGAGCATCCACTACACTGTTTTTGCGGTGGACTAAAACATGATCAAGAAAGAGAAGTGATACAAATATCTTTTCCAAACCTATACTATCGCCACTAATATGTAACACAAAAATTACATTCCATTCCCGGAAAGAAAAGGTGATCTTAAGGTCGTGAATTCTGTTAGACTTCGGAAGCAGCAGCTAAACACAATACAGTTGTATGCCGTGTGGTCAAGTTCTAAAGTCTCCAGCATTTGTTAGTGTTCCTATAGTTTTGCACTTCGTGAACTCCATCAATGGTTCAACTAGATACGTTAACACTTAATTCTGAAATGGTTAGTTACCCTTGCAATTGAAGCAGTCAGAGGACGTCAAATTGCATAATATACTTCCGCAAACTTATTTCTGTTACTCATCTGCCACTCTTCCGATCTTTTAAGTGATCACTGATTTGTAAACGCTATGGTTAATTTAGAGGAGCGTTGAAGTCTATAGGATAATGCCTGAAGTTTTTTTTCTTGTTTGCAGGGATTCCAGAAAAACCAGTCGTGCGGGTTAATCAAGGTGATGTCCAGGCAAGATCAGCAGTAGTCAGGTGGCCTTATTCCGCTCCAGCGGCAGATGAAGCGCCAATAGATTCCTTTACTCTTCATTATCAAAATAACACGTTTGGAGATGATATTGTCCTGTCTGATGGCTCGGTCAGTAGATGGTTGAACCATCTCAAGCCTGACACTCGTTACAGTGTCAGAGTAAAGGCTACAAGTGTCTTGGGAACAGGAGATTGGAGTAATCCTGTGAACTTTACAACATCAGCTGCCAGTAAGTAGTGTTGAAAAAGAACAGAACTCTTCCAGATTAGAAATACCATTTACGTTTTTTTTGTTTGCATGCTGACAACTTTTCTTATGGTACGTGTTTTCCTTAAGTGCTTGCGTTGACCGCAAATGAGCACAAAGGGAATACTCCGTAGTTAAAGTGCCTATCACCCCTAACTACTGATAATGAATTCCGATAATTTATGTCTACCAAAGATGCTCTGTGAAGAAATAACCTTATTCTGCCCTTTGACTTCTTTTTATCAGAGGGCAAAAACCGCCGAAAAGCCATTTTCCGCCATTTTGAATTCTGCTACTCTACTAACTGAGTCAACCGGTCGGCGGTTTATTCTGAATCAACAGAGTAATCGCTTATCTCAGAGTCGGATTGACTTTCAGACATTTTGTCAGCCAAAATCGTCTGCCTCGGGTGGATTTCTCACTGAATCGCTTATAGTTTTAGTTGTTCGTATATTGTGGAGATACCGGGTTGACGTCACGACTTTTGTGGTAATTTTATATTCTAGATCTAGATGACCACAGTGAAAAAAGAGCATGCGAAAGCTCTACAAACTCAGGTTTGACTGTTGCTGAGATAATGTATGTAATTAGTGTTGTATAAACTGCTTTGAGTGATCTCATCACCCCATTTATGCAAATGGAGGGTTATTTGGTGAATACTAACCAGAAGGAACCTCCAAATTGAAGCTATTATAAGCTAAGGAGGGAGGTTGGGAAGTCTATTAGGTTGGTGTACAGTGCAGTAATACATATTGTTTTACGAAATCGGAGTAGCGTGCAACTAAAAACGAAATATCTGTCTTGAGACATTTTTTTTAACGAGTTATGAATGAATTGATTCCTTCTGTAGAGGAACATTGGTTTGACCGAAATCATGGCATTGTGCTTTCTGTTACTCTTTTTGGCCTCACAAAGCTTATTGGGGCAAGTTGTGAAGTCATGTTATTTTTTCAAAGGTATCGCTATCGTTACGGTCATTATTGTTGTTGTTACTGAGTGTTCTCTGAGAGATAACTGCATCGTTTTGGCGACGCCAATATGTTATTTTTGCTTACTTTTGACAGTGAAAATTCAAACTCTCAAGGAAAACTAACTGCTCCAAATAATTCCGTGGTATACTGATATGAACTTAATGTCAATGAGGTTGTAAACAACTCGACTTTTTGAAACAGGTCAAACTACAGAGATGGTAGCAAAAGGTCCATGCGTGACGCGTGATGAGCGCAAAAATTAGCGCGTGACGCGTGAAAGGAACCAAAAGACATACGTGATTCGTGAATTTATGAATGAAAATTCCGTTTAAAGTATACGTGAGAGCGAGAATTATTTTCAGATTCGTGCGTGAAACGTGATCACGACCCCCCACCCCACTTTTGCTACCCTCTACTGAATATACAGTCTCCCCCTACTAATAACATACGACTAATAACGAAGTTGGAAAGAACAGACATAGCAGAATGCAAATATTGCTAAGTAGTTGTCCTTTGTCGCAGATGGCAACACGATCCTCTATTTGGTTTCCATTATCGTGTTGGCAGTGTTACTCGTTTTATCTGTTGGTTGGAATGTATATCTTTGCCGAGCAAGGCGGACTTTTAATGTTGGTGAGAAGTATTCAGCCGATGAAGAAGCCAGTAATAAACAAGGTTGGTAGTTACTAAGGCGCTGCTGTAATCCTTGTTATTGTCATATGCTGAAACAAACTAATTAAAGGGAATGAATTTAAACATATAATAGTGAATTTCGAATTAAAGAAATGAAGATGTGAACGCTACTAAAGCAGCAGCGAAAACAGAGCCTGAAATAATCATGCTTGTGCGGCTTTCGAAGCCATGACTTTTCTACTTCTGTGGTAGCAGTTGTAATGATCGTTCACATTATCCCTGGAGCTAGTTTTAGCTTAGAACCCCTATAACAGTCAAGTTGTGTAATAGAGCACTGATGTCCAGAAGCGATCCTTAATTAATTCTCAGCTGAATTGAGTACTTCACCTCACAATACTTCATATTAGATAGAATTACTATGGGTGAGGATTAGGGCTGGGGCTGGCACTTCGTGATGACTGTCATAAAGAGCGGAATGAATCTCATTGTCGTGCAATCGTAAACGTATCTGACAGCAGGCTAAGAGTATTGTCTAAGGGGGTGTTATAGGTATAATTTTGGGAAAATGGGGTGAATTGAGATTGAAAGAAAGAAAGGTAGGAAAAAAGAATCAGTTACTCTGCTATCGGTGTCACAGGCACCTTTTTGTGGTGGCTGACTATCTGGCCTTCGTCTACTGATTATTCACTTAAGATTCAAATCCAATGTTTCTCAATTTTCTATAATTTTCCACATTCCCCAAACAACTCTTCTTCCTTCCAAACATTCCAAAAATTATCCTGAAAATCTCAAACCCAGTTTTACTGCACCAAGCACTCCAACCTTAATGAAGCCATTTTAATTTTCGATTGGATAAAATCTTGGCGGGGTTTTTAATTAAAAGTGCTGAAATGTACGGAAAACAGGGCATTTACCTGTAAATCATAATAGAGAACAACAGCGCAGCGGAGAGGACTGGTACTGATTGCAGACTCGACTCCAGTTGAGTAGACTGGACTGCAGTGGATTGGAGTGGAGTGATGTAGCAAAGAGACGAGTTCAGTCAGTATATTTTATGTCGTTGTTGCCTTCATATCACAGGATCACTGAAAGCTCAAAGTTACTATTTATACTGACATTTTGCTTTCTGTTTTAGTCATTGACAATGTCCAGCCTCCGGATTCAAACTTCATGGAGCCTCGTCCAACGCAGCCAAGCCCTGTTACAGACAACCAATACGTGAACACCATGTCACAAAATCAGCCGTTAAACAAGCGAAAGGGGAAGAAAAATCCCAGTGTGTCATACGAGAACGTCAACCTCCAATTACACCCAGTAACAAATGATCATGAGGCTGACGTGTATGAGGAGATAATAGCATAGGTTTTGCTTTTGCAAAAAAAAAAAACATGGAGAAATTGCACCTCAGCATCTCTTTCCCCTTTTGAGATATTAGGTGGATTATAGTGGAAAGATATCCTGTAGTGAGGGTTCCTGAAAAAGGGGGGGGGGGGGGGGGGTTCAATCCGATTTCCTATCCCAAAGTATCTCTAAATCCCATTTCCCAGCCTTTCTTTAGACCAAATTGAAATTGAAAAGAAATCCCAGAGCAGGTTCTCTATCGTTACGTCCAATTTGAAAAGGGAATTGCTCTTTGTGGAAACAAGTTTTACCGAGTAATTATCACTAATAGGTCTAAATTCTTGTTATTTTCGTTAGACAACAACGGTCCGAATTGTTTCGGCATCAACCGCCAAGTTTATTAACGCGATGCGATAGTCTGAGCATGCTTGGTGACAGCTGTAAACTACCGCTGTGCACGAAACTCACTGACTTGCAACAGAAAGAAAGTGACCTGGATCGAGTCGGAAATGAACTAAGTGTAGTTACCTGGGTTGTTTTAGAGTTTTTCTCCGTAAACGTGACTCCTTCCATGCCTATTGAAATCAGAAAACATCCAAGTATTTCTGTCTGTGTTTCCCATTTCCATTGTTATGACTTTTTATGGCTTTTTCTCCCAATGACCCAAATCTCATTTTCCCAGTCATACCCCTTCAAGACCCTCTATAATAGAATTAACCACTTTTTTTCAACAAAAATGTTTCCTGATTAATGTCTTTTTTTTTTTTGCGTTTTAGTAAAAAAGTATTTGATGGTTCGTTTAATGTCAAATGTAGTTATAGCTTAAAACTTTAGATTTTACTTTTAGCCTTTGCAGCACTGAGTAGGCAAAGTTGTTCATTGTCCCCAGCCTTAACTGGGCCTGGTTATCTTTGAGAGCCAAAAAGCTCTGAACACGTTACCTTACCTTGTTTACGCCGGGTCATCTTCTAAGGTGTACCCAGACTATCTCAACTGTAATCCAACATAGATTCCTCTTACTAACCGAGTTCGGGGTCCGTACTGTATGTTACGGTCACCCGTTCCTTATAGAACGTACCGAAAAGACTATCGAGTAGTAAGATATTTTATGATATCTCTGAGGATAATCAGGCGCCCGGGAAGGGAAAATCGTCGAAGTGAAGTCGCCACTTTAACATTTCGTGGGCTGCATAGTAGAATACGGCCCGTAAAATTAACCAACCACAGACCGGCATAATAATAATTTATAAATAAGTAGGCCCAATCATTTTGTACTTTATCTTAGTACCGTATGTTGTCTGTTTATTAAATATAACCACGCTCCTTGCATAAGCTGCAAGTTGCACTTGAGAAGTTGTTCATCTTGGTATGAAGAAGAGAAGAAACAGGAGTAACAGAAACATATTTTTTTAACAACTCGCGTGTATGTATATGAGTGTTTGTCAACATCTATTAAATATGAGGCAAATTATATATCTAAGGTAACTACATCGTCTCTCTAATATGTAGCTATGTCGGCGTTTTTATCAGAACTGCCATCGTGTGAGCAGCCATTTGGACTTCATTGCCCCTCATAGCCCCAATATACACCACACAAGTTAACTTTCGTTGGCCATCGGCTGAAGTCAACCATACCACCCAAAATTAGAGGAATCACCTTAGTTAAAATGCTTCTGCTGGCTCGATCGCACTTTGGAGGGGAGTATTCGTCCATGATCAACAGATGCGATTTCAGAACCTCGTCAAGTATTTCGTGCAAGTGGATGTCAGCTTCATTGAAGAAAATTCCAGAGTTATTACCGCCTCAGTTCCTGCACGTTGTTGCCGAGAGGGTTTCCGGTTGCTCAAGATTTCGTGGAACGCTTGGTTTACTGTCTCACCTGCGCTCGTGTTCTCCAGATTGAGTGCCAGGTCCTGGATTTGGTTCGAGAAGTCGTTGATTGCAGTCTCGTGCTCATTCGTTGAGCCACTCGTATTTTTTCTCCCTTGGAGAACCAGATGGATCCGAACCCCGTCTTTCCACGAGCCTCTTCTGACAAGGGACTGTAGGAGCCGATAATCTTCTTCTTCGTGGAGGTATTTCCTTACGAACCGCAGCCGAGCTAGACAAACGGCTTATGAGAGCCATTTTATGATGCCTTCTTGGACGTGAAGACGTTGTTGCTCAGACAAGTTGTCTGTGACTGTAACACACGCCATCGAGGGATACAGCTGTGACTACGCACCTGCCTAAGTTAAGTTGCTTTGTTTTGGATGTCCCAGAGGGCAATTTGCTCACCAGCAAGTTGTTTTTCGTACCATGTGATCGTAAACTGCAAAGGGCCTATTCAAATAACCCAGTTGTTGTTTAGGGAGGAGAAACTAGTACTCTTATTTTTTCTAAATTATAGTTAAAGGTGATTTCATTTTAGGACTTTTTTTGTTTGGTTTAAGTTTAAGTTTAATAATACTTCGTCATGCAAATACAAATGAAATTGATACAAAATAAATATAATAAGAACCTGCAAACGGTGTTAACTGCACAATCTACCAATCTACTACGCCCAAGCTCTTGCTGCCAAGTTGACTCGAATGAGCGACGAAGTCGCGAGACGAACCATGGAGAAATTCTACTAAAGGGGGGATGGATTTGGGCTTGCACCCACTCCCAATGGACATCACTCTAGTTATTGTATATTGGAGTTATTCCTACGGTACCAAAAGAACTGGGACCAAAGTCACGCTTTCGAGTAAAAGGTCAGGAATGTTAACAAAAGATATTGCGAAATTCTTCATTTATAGACTGAGAGACTACTTCTCACTTTCGGTGTCACTTTGGATCCCAGCTGCAATGATAAAAACTGAAAAAAACGTTGGCTTCGTTGTGGTATTGGCTTTAGCTGCCTTAAAACTCACCACTGCTTCAGGTAAATTCATTGGAAGTTGACGCATCGCATATAATGTATTAGCTTGTGTGTTGACATTTCTATGTACATTAGTCGGCACTATACAATTTCTGTTCCTGTGTTTCTTTCGGTTGATCACGATCTAGCATGTTTTTTTACATTCACAAAAGAATACTGCAAATAATGCCAAGTTCTTAGTACAACAAAGTTGAATCGATTTAAGCACTAATCAGGGTCGTCTCGATCAGCTTTAACAATTCGATATTTTATTTACTCCCAGTTTTGTAGCAACTCTGGGTATTAGCTTGCCTAATTCTCTTTCATATACTAGCCGGCATGTCATAAGTGGTTTACCTGAGATACTAAATTTTTCACTGAAGTATTTAAATAGGAAATTTATATTCGTTTCAGGGATTACGGTAAGGTATCAAGGGTAATCGGTATATTTGTATATGTTAACTTCCGGGTGGTTGATTGTGATTGCTTTCCGTTTCGTAACTCCGTACAATTCGTTCCCGATTAACGGTCCGTACCTGAGTTCGTTCGGTGTTAACGGACCGTGAGTTGCATCTCATTAAGGGGACACAAGGAAATTAGAATATGTCACCCGCCATTTCGGTGGGGTGAGACGCTTTACGGTCCGTACAGTTTGTTCAATCCGTAAATTTGACAAACTGACCGTACGGAGATGGAAACGGTTTTCGTAAATTACAACTCTCTAGGTTATCTTTTTTCGCAAGGAGAATTGACATGACGTCTACATGTAACATTATACCCTGGAATGTCTTATTTGCCACTTGCTCTTGATACACGCTCTTCTACTGTATCTTGATGGTACTTAATCAACTGATCACAACCGTATCACTGACAGTATAAATTTATACAATAATTAGAAAGACTGCGGCTTTTTCACGAGTTGAACCTCAGAAACGTCTGTAAATATTTTCTGCTCTTTAAGCGTCATGTGAACAGGATGCCGTGGGAATAGCGGATGGATCTGTTTACCTAAATGCTTCATCTGAGCATAATGCCAGTACACCAGCCAATAATGGCCGATTAAACTACGTAGCAGGATCATCATGGTGTGCGTCCACAAGTGACAGTAATCCATATCTACAGATTAATCTACAGACACTTTACATTACCTGTGCTGTGTCCACTCAGGGGAATTCACAAGCAGATCAATGGGTGCAGACATACACCCTACAGTCATCCACAGATGGGACAAATTGGACAGATTATAAAGAAAATGGTCAAATAAACAAAAAGGTAGCTTAAATAATAAGACGTTTCTGCACTGGCTTCATTTATTCATGGTAGTTTGTTGAACAATATGCACTTTTTTTATAGGAACCTTTTTTACAAGAACATTGGTGCTGAGATTATCCAAAATATTTAAGAACATACCCAGCCTGAGACTCAGTTAAGAACGTCTTTATTTTATTCATTTGTTTTTGTTGCGTTGTGAACCTCTGTGTTCAATGCTTTTTCTATATCCAAATTTACAAAGTGTTCCTTGACGTGACAGGAATAGTAAACGGCATGCCAAAGCTCCCTCCTGATACTAATTGCTTTTTAGATCTAGTCATATCGTAACGTTTGCACTGTAGACGACATGCAGTAGGGCGATGTTCTTGATCAAAAGTGATCATTGCAGTGAAAAGTGAAAGTGAGACTGTGTGGATCCTCAGTTTTCGCTAAAATTAATTCCCTTCAACACTGACTTTTCCGCCAAATCGCGCCTCTTCCATTTTTCGCGGAAAGTAATCGTGAAAATTAGTATCAATAACTGTGCTGCGTGTATGCATGTGATAGATGCTGGTCGCACACGCGCACGGCGGTATTGCAATTGATATTCATTGCATTATTTCTAGAAAAGAGACTAAGTGGGGTCAAAATGTAAATTGTGTGATTTCATTTGAAAAATGCATTGCCCTACACGCTCCGCCAGTTACATATTTCATGTTTTTATTTATATTTCAGAGCTTCAAAGGGAATTTTGACAAGAACTCACCAGTTAAACAAATTTTGTACAATGGAATTGTTGCCAGATATGTGCGTTTTATTGTTGACAGTAATCATAGTGGAGCTTGTTTACGTGTTGAAATATTTGGAGTGCCGAGGCGCAAAGGTAGGTTAAGTTTGATTTTACGAAGTGGCTACAAGTACGGACACGGCTCTACATCGAGCTTTACAAGATTTTTATGGAATTGTGAGCCTGCGGAAATGAGAACCCTCCTACCAAACCCATGCTCCGCCTTGATTTTAACCGGTTCCTGCCATGTGGAGGCTGTAATTATAATGTATTTTTATGTGCTTCATTTAGCAGCTTTTTAGTGGTGTTAACAGGCTCAATCGAGGGTGACAAAAAATATGAGTGGTAATCAAGTGCTCAGCAAACAGAACTTTGCAGACTACTGACATTTAACATCAATAAATAATAAGGAACAACAATAGCGTAAATAAATTATATCCCCTATTCAAGTACTAATGACAAAACAGTAACATGCCCGAAATCAACTCGAGACCTTTGGAAAGAAAAACGCCAAAATGGTGCACGTGCCCAGAAAAGCAGTGTTGTCAGTATCTTCCCTGGCAAAACCTCAGTTGTTTGACCCTTGGTGGAAAAAACGAGTCTAGATTTTGATTCATGAGCATTCGTGACAGTTCAAGATGGCGTTGATTATTGGTTTACAAAGGATCTCGCAGTTTATTAATTGTAATTTGTATTTTATTTGGGCTGCTATCTATTTACCGGCAACCGAATTTGATTTCATTATTTATTTAGCAAAGTAAATCCCGCAATGGAGCACTTGGAGGCCCTGTGCAAACGCTCGCAACATTGTTGGGCCCAACATGTTGCGAGCGTTTGCACACCATGTTGTGTGTTGTTGCGTGTTGTTGCGACTTGTTGGAAGTTGTTAGATGAAGTTTGAAACTGGAATTTCAGTCTGTACTACTTTAACTTCATTATTCATAGCTGGAATGTAAGACTGAAAAGAGCTAACGTAAACGTATTTACCTACAAATAGAATCTTTATGTCTTCTCTCTCAAGCTTGGTGTCATTATAGTTGAGTAGTGCTGGGACTTGGGCCGATCCCAGGTTGTGTAGGGGTGACGTGACCAAGCAGGCCATGTGCATGACATTCGCCTCGATTGATTGCGGTGAGGATTTAATGCTTCAATGAAAGTGGCTATGGCGGACCCTTTATCCATAGCCATATTAGTCCACTTTGTATTGTTTTATTGTTGCCAAGTGAACAGAGCTCAAGCAAAGCAACGACAAGGGGTTTTGTCCATGAAGGCAAAGAGAGAAGGCATAAATTTAAAATTCAAATATGAAATTTCATCCAGCATATAAACACATGTTAGTACTGCAGCAGAGAATTGAGGGAAAAACATGGTTCACCCACCAGTTCCTTGTATCTTGTACACAGAAAATTCTACCTCTTAAGCCTTAATTCTGGAGTTTTCAAATGGAAAGAAGAAGAACTGGAAGTAACTCTTTTAGTCTTTGACTGAAAATTTGAGCAACAATGTTCAAAATTGTTATTTGAGTAAAACAAATACTGTGGACTTTTGTGGAATATTGGCGACAAGAACGACTAATTGAATAGTGTACAAATACAATGTAGCTTCTCAAAAGGATGGGGCGGATGAGTTGGTCAAAGCAGAGTAAAAACGGAACCAAGACAACTAGAAAACAAAATGAATGCAAAATCTGAGAAATAATCTGATCTTGCTTTTTGTTTTTTTCTGTTGTCCAAGAAAATATCGCCCTTTTGAAGCCTACAAGGCAGTCAAGCACACATGGGCTAGGCATCGCAAGCAATGCAGTCGATGGGGGAAAAAGTATATATCACGAGCAATGTGCACACACTCAAGGTACTGGAAGTGCCAACCCCTGGTGGAGAGTAGACCTGCAAAGTGAAGAGCCGGTGGCTGAAGTGCACATACTCAACAGAGGGGACTGCTGTGCAGATAGACTAGACGGAGCTGAGATTAGAGTGGGTGGGTCATTCTTTATCTGTAATTATTATGTATAACCTTTTTATCCTGTTTTTATTTATAATTATTTTGTATATTTCATTTGCGACAGATTGAGGCAGAACCAGCACTACATTGGGCAAGATTTCCACACAGCCTCATACATTAATTGCACATGCATGTTGTGACTCAAACTCAATTCATATGCGGAACAGGGTTAGTATGACAGTGATGCATGTGTAATTAATGTATGGGGCTGTGTGAAAATCTTTCCCTATCAATTGTTTTCTTTGACCTCGAAAGGTACAATTGTTACAGTATCATGGTTTCTCTTGTGGTCGCGTGTTCGACATATTATGCTCATTTTACCTTCTCATTATAACTGTGATTCAGGATATAAGTATAAAACTATGCAGTAGCTGCGCTGTCTCAGAGATAAGATTAGTTAAAAGGCCCAAAATGTTGAGGTTGCTACATTTCTTCTATAAACCCTCTATATGTAAAAAGAGAATAATGTTTAGACACAATGATATCGTTGACTTTACAGCCAAGTAATAGTCTTCCAAGGCAGACACAAAATTTTCTGGCGGGTTATACAAAAGTGACTTTGAAGTCAGACTCTGCTTTAATTTAGCAAGCTGACTAAAGGAAGTTAAGTCCGATAAGAGATTTACCAATAATTATTGTACCGTTGTTTACCTAATTTTTGGAAGAAAACCTTGATATTGAGGACATATAAATACTACACCGTTTAATTGAAAGTACAGTCTTAAGTAAAGTTATCTATAAGTACTACTATTATCAATTTTTCATATTGTTTATGACTTGCAAATTATTTTGTTCCTTCTTGCAAATATTATCTCCTACTGTGTTATGAGATTCGCCTAGGAGTAAGTTGTTTGTAGACATAACATTATAATCAACATAATAATCACATTTTCATTTTATATTTAAAGGCATTAAATTGTAAATTGTACCAATATTCTGTTTGAGTTAAATAAAAATTGACTTGACTTGACTTGAAAATTAGACAATTTTCGTAAATGACGAGTGTGCATACACATTCATGGTAAGATTTCAGTTTTACTATTGCAATTTTCATAATGCTATTGAATGGCCACTTGGCATTATACATTCATGAAATGTTTCTATTAGTAAAACTAATAATGAGAACTGTCCAATCAAATGGCCTTAATACAAATTTTAACTTCATTTGAATTTATAACTTATAATTGCGCGCGCTACTGGAGGGCACGAGCAGGTACTAGGGAGCTTAAGCATGCACGTTTTTGAGACGCGGACGACAACCGGAAGAGGACATTTTGCGTGCCAGGACAGTGGTTTCTTCCAGATTTTTATACCAAGCATCTCTAATGGAGGAAAGATACTTGGCAATGCAAATGCGGTCGTGTGAAAACAAGTTAAAATGGAAAACAGCTTACTTCCGGTTGCCGTCCGCGTCTCAAAAACGCGCGTGCTTAAGCTCCCTACTATCATCTAACGGTTTTTTAGGCGTTTGCGGGATGCGTTTTCGAACGGTTTTTGTCCACACTGAACAAGGGTCATTATACTGAAAAGGTCTGTGTTTTTAAGAGACATTTGGCACTTCTGAAATATATTTTTCACTTTATCAACCGAACCGCTTATACTAGCGAGGACTACTAGTGAGGAACCTTCTGTAAATTAGCACTCAGTTAAGGGAACCTAGGTATGTATCCTCAATAAAGATTAAGGCGAGGAATATTGGAGAGTGTTTCCTTAATATTACTTCTTGCCTCTGTTCACTCATCAAGGAAATTCAGATGCAAATGGAGGAGCAGCAAACCGTCTTTGTGATAGTGTTACTCGCATTCCAGCTGGACAGGAAAAATCCTATTTCTGCATTCCAAGAGCATATGGCAGATACGTCTATATCAGGATACCTGGCAACAACAAAGTTTTGACGCTTTGTGAGGTTGAAGTTTATTCTACTTACATATCTAGAACAAGTAAGTGTTAATTGCTTGTAATTCAACATTTCTTGCTTATTCGAATTTTATATCACTCATGATCAGTCGTCTAATTATTCTCTATGAACTCCCTTTTCCAGTCTTTCTTTTCAATACGGAATTTATGAGAAAAAATACAATGATCTTGTTTGCCCTGAATTATGTGGCAATAATCTTTGCAATTATTGTCAATTCAGAGATGTTGCACAATTTCAGCAGAAAACACTACCGAGTGATTTTGAGTTTATATACCTTTAAGCCTATGTGTATAATGTGCAAGTAGTTTGTTCTTTAACCAGTGAAATCCAAAAGGTCCTGTTTTGCAATAATACAAAACTGAGGAAAAAAAATTGTTGTGCTCGATCTCTAAGTATCCTGCCTACTCTAGGCAGTTAGTACAATTGATTTGTATTTATATGTGCAAATCGATGTTGTTATTTGAAATGCAACTCGCCATGCTTAGCAGAGGTTTTGTTGTAAAAAGATTAATACCGTTTTAGCATGATGTAGTTGTACTGATTCTCCTTATGCCTGACTGATTTAAATCCTATCCCCGTCTGGAGGAATCCCGCCGTTGCGGGAATATGATAATATCCTTTCTCGTTCTCTCTATTTGAACTATATTGGAGCGGCCAAACACTGCAAAAAAGCTCACCAATTGTTACGTGAAACCCTCAGGAATGCCTTCCACACGTGCTCCGGACGCGACATGTGCGATTTGTTTTGATGCTTGTCCTCCAGTTCCCAAAATCACCTGATGCGACGTCACATCTGAATAAGACTATTCTACTCTCTAACGTGCAAACACATTGTCTCGCCCTAAGACCAAAACGCTTCCCATGTCTCGACCGATCCCCTTCTCTGCACTACGTCGCCACTTCACTGGACTTTCTCCATCACAAGGAGGATTTTCTTTATAGAGTGACTTAAATTGGGTGGCGAATGCAAACAGTGTCAGTTATTGGGTGGGAGCTCCTTTTAACAAAAAATAATATTAGATCAGCTGAGGCCTGAATAGCTACGTATTGTGTTTCTCATAATTATGTTCCGCTGTATCGTATAGGTACCGTTTTGCCTAATGATATTATATCTGTGACAGCATATTTCAAAATGACCAGTTTAGATGCCTACATTTACGTCACTATCTTACTTTGCATGACGCATGAGAACGCGAATACAAAGTACACTTTGTCTACAAACACCTCCAGCTTGTGTCACTGGAATATGAATATTTTTTGCGTTGGCTTGCGAACCGTCTCAAAAAAAAAGGTTCACAAAAAAGGTTCCACTGCTGCTTACTTTATTTTTGCACCCACTGTTACCTCCCACCATCTCAATATCAATTCTCCTTACTGTCTCCCATACAGTGATTATAATGTTAGTTTTGAGACTTCAATGTTAAATCAAACAAGATCCTATAATTGATTTTTTCTTTATTCTCACCACTTGTCTGCCTGACAATGAATGGATAAATATCTCCTTCTCCGCATTACGTCGCCGCTTCACTGGTCTTACTCCGTCACAATAAGGATTCTCTTTATATAGTGACTTAATAAATTGAGTTGTGAATGCAAACCTTGTTATTGAATGCGACCTCTTTTACCAAAAATTGATATTAGATAAGCAGAGACCTGGACTGCTGCGTTTTGTGTTTATCACATGTTCCACCGTATCCTATAGGTACAGTTTTGCCCATTGATATTATTTCTGTGACAGCATAATTCAAAATGACCAGTTAAAATAATTAAAGAGTTTACAGATTTGCTCTCCTGTCACTGGAATATGAAGTATTTTCTGCGTGGCTTACGAACCGTGTCATATCGCAAGAAAGGTTCCACCGCTTAAATGTAGTTTTAGTTAAAGATATTAGCCCCAAACCTTTTATCACATTTTAACGCGTTTTTCCAGACCTGGCTCTCAATCAGCCTGCTCAGCAGATTGATAATGATGCTGGTGGAGTGGCATCACGAGCGGTCGATGGAAATAACTCAACAGACTATGGACAAGGCAGCTGTACACATACTACAACGAGAAGTGATCCTTGGTGGAGAGTGGACCTGGGCTCATCTGTTCCTGTGACTGAAGTCGTTATTGTTAACAGAGTTTGTGGTGGTGACTGTGGAGCCCGTCTGAATCCATTTGAAATCAGGATAGGTAAGTTAGAGTTACACTGTAACCATGAAAACAAAACGGTTTTTGTCAAGGGTAAATCCAAAATAAATATGATACGACTGAGCAGACCGTGGATTCGTGTGCGTGAAACTCTTTAGTATTTGGAACCTGTAATCGGTATTTTCAATGTACATGACTAAACTTTCGAGAGATTTCAATGTCTTTTAAAAGTAGTTTGGTAATTTTCTGAGCAGAATGCAAAGAGCTGAGACTAGGTCAGTAAAGTGGAGACGTTAACTTGTTGCATTTGTTTGTACAGGTAATCACAACCAAAGTGGAGGCCGAACAAACCCCAGTTGTGGAGGGATCCTGTCTTTGGACAGTGGACAAACAAAGTCCTTTTATTGTGTACCTGTACTTGTTGGTCGATATGTCTACGTTCGGATTCCAGGAAACAGTAGAGTTCTCACCCTTTGTGAGGTGCAAGTTTATTCTACAACGAACGGTAATCCAGGTTTTCTCTGTTCGTGTTTCTGGTGATTATCTTTTTCTGTACGAAAAACTTCAGGAAAGAATGTTTGTTTTATTGCTATTTTAATGTGTAACGACATTTTGATGTGTACCAATATCAACAGCGGCTACCAACCGCTTAAAGACAAAATGCAATCTCAGATTGCAAATTAAAGGTAATGAAGGAAGATTAGCTGCAATGGTAAGAGTTGGTTTATGGTTCCCCAATCACAACTTGTTCAATGAAGCCACCAATATTGTGATGTAAGCACTCAACAGCATGTAAGACTGACTTAAAAACGCTACGACTTGGTTCCACGCAACAGGTTGACAGCAACCTACGTTATGATAAATAAACAAACAAAAAGTAATTCTGTAATTGAAATTCTCACCAAAGGATTGTTCAAATACACCTTACACAAATGTGAAACGTTATATTTACGAGAAGTGGAAACTTTTGTTTTTAATGATATGTATTATTCAAGAAAAAGTACATTTGTGTGAGGATGAATCGATCTAAGGTAAACTGCTGTGGAGAGACAATGTTTTCTCTCTCATTTAACCTTCCAAGAAATGATAACTTACTGTAATACTGGATAGCTATGTATTACATGTATCTAGATTGAGAAATTTAGTTTGAAGGGCGTTGTTCAAAGTTGGCGACGAAGTGCTTTCTTCTGTGCACATGCAAACCTACCATATTTTTAAAAGTAATTTCAGGTTGCTCAGGTGACCCAGTGGGAGTGTCAAACAGTTCCATCATTCTTGATCAGAGATTTTCAGCTTCCTCCACCCGTAGCGGCA
>OX419347.1:1765071-1792571 GCA_948470475.1 Galaxea fascicularis
CCTGCCACTTTTCGGACCTTTCAAGTAATCACTGATTTGTAAACGCTATGGTTAATTTAGAGGAGCGTTGCAGTCTATAGGATAATGCCTGAAGTTTTTTTTCTTGTTTGCAGGGATTCCAGAAAAACCAGTCGCGTGGGCTAATCAAGGTGATGTCCAGGCAAGATCAGCAGTAGTCAGGTGGCTTTATTGTCCAGCGGCAGATGAAGCGCCAATAGATTCGTTTACTCTTCATTATCAAAATAACACGTTTGGAGATGTTATTGTCCTGTCTGATGGCTCGGTCAGTAGACGGTTGGACCATCTCAAGCCTGACACTCTTTACAGTGTCAGAGTAAAGGCTACAAGTGTCTTGGGAACAGGAGATTGGAGTAATCCTGTAAACTTTACAACATCAGGTGCCAGTAAGTAGTGTTGAAAAAGAACAGAACTATTCCAAATTAGAAATACCATTTACGTTTTTTTTGTTTGCATGCTGACAACTTTTCTTATGGTACGTGTTTTCCTTAAGTCACGGCTTGCGTTGAGCGCAAATGAGCACAAAGGGAATACTCCGTAGTTAAAGTGCCTATCACCCCTACCTACTGATAATGAATTCCGATAATTTATGTCTACCAAAGATGCTCTGTGAAGAAATAAACCTTATTCTGCCCTTTGACTTCTTTTTATCAGAGGGCAAAGACCCCCGAAACGCTCATTTTTCCGCCATTTTGAATTCAAAAAGGAGCAATCGATCCTTATCCGAGAAGACTAGAAAGTCTAAGCATTTGCAGATGCTATTGCAGAGGAAGCACTTTCTCCTCAGTTATTATTAAGACCCTCAGTGTTGGTTCGGCCAGGGCTTGAACCCACGACCTTCCGCACGGTAGTCCGGTACTCTACTAACTGAGCCAACCGGTCGGCGGTTTATTCTGAATCAACAGAGTAATTGCTTATCTCGAAGTCGGATTGATTTTCAGACATTTTGTCAGCCAAAATCGTCTGCCTCGGGTGGATTTCTCACTGAATCGCTTATAGTTTTAGTTGTTCGTATGTTGTGGAGATACCGGGTTGACGTCACGACTGATACTGGTGCCAGACTTCTTTGTGCGCGGTTTTAGCTTCGAAAACCTTGATTTCGATTGCGTTTTAAAAATCACTGAGCGCTTCTAATCCAGTTTTTTTTCTTTGTTATTGCTTTTTTGCCATGTCTACTTTTCAGAAAAAAACAAACCGGCTAGGGGTGTTAGGCACTTTAAAAATATGAGGCAAATACTTCATTACAGATACTAGCGCAATAAGTACAGCTCACATTAATGACTTTTATTACACAACTTAGGCAGTCAGAGGGACAATAACTAAAGTGCATCTTTTCTTGATTCAATCCTTTGTCACGGGAAGTATACAGTGTAATACGCTGAATTCAGTGAAACTGAAAAGAACGATTCATCTCCTGAGGTTGATTTACTTTTTTGCCAAAATTATCTTCTAGATGTGTATTTTTGTTTTGAACAAGAACATTACATTTGACCGGTGATTTAATATTACCAGGAAATCTTAAATGAGGAGATTTTGTGAGTGTTTACGCGGTATCGATGGCTGCACTTATCCAGGTCTATAACGTTGTTACTTGCAGCCCCCCCTCCTCCAGTTCCTCGTAAACCGGCCCCGGATCTCACTGTAACTGATTTACCTGTCAATGTTACGTGATTGCTTATGAGACAAACTTTTAGTGGGGGGTAAGTGCACAGCGCGTTTAGTTTTGGAGGATCCTCGCAATCGATATATCTTGATGGACCGAAATTGTTCGTGGCCTCTCTGCTTAGTACCAAACCTTTAACACGAGCATTGAGAAAATCCTTGCATAATCCAAAGCAACAGTGAGGAACCACTGGTATAGTTTTTACCAACAGAAAAGGTAATCCTAATTTTGTGCTAATTTTATATTCTAGATCTAGATGACCAAAGTGAAAAAAAAGCAGATTGTAACTGCGAAAGCTCTACAAACTCAGGTTTGACTGTTGCTGAAATAATGTATGTAATTAGTGTTGTATAAACTGCTTTGAGTGATCTCATCACTCCCATTTATGCAAATGGAGGGTTATTTGGTAAATACTAACCAGAGGGAACCTCCAAATTGAAGCTATTATAAGCGGAGGATGGAGGTTGGGAAGTCTAAGAGGTTGGGGTACAATGCAGTAATACATATTGTGTTACGAAATCGGAGTAGCGTGCAACTAAAAACGAAATGTCTGTCCTGAGACTATTTGGGTAAAACTTGTTTTTAAATAAAGTTATCGGATGACTTGACTGATTCAATTCTGATTTAACAACTAACTTTGTTCAAAACCTAGAGGTTTCCTCTTAAGTTTTGAATTTCATTTTTTTAACGAGTTATGAATGAATTGATTCCTTCTGTAGAGGAACATTGGTTTGACCGAAATCATGGCATTGTGCTTTCTGTTACTCTTTTTGGCCTCACAAAGCTTATTGGGGCAAGTTGTGAAGTCATGTTATTTTTTCAAAGGTATCGCTATCGTTACGGTCATTATTGTTGTTGTTACTGAGTGTTCTCTGAGAGATAACTGCATCGTTTTGGCGACGCCAATATGTTATTTTTGCTTACTTTTGACAGTGAAAATTCAAACTCTCAAGGAAAACTAACTGCTCCAAATAATTCCGTGGTATACTGATATGAACTTAATGTCAATGAGGTTGTAAACAACTCGACTTTTTGAAACAGGTCAAACTACAGAGATGGTAGCAAAAGGTCCATGCGTGACGCGTGATGAGCGCAAAAATTAGCGCGTGACGCGTGAAAGGAACCAAAAGACATACGTGATTCGTGAATTTATGAATGAAAATTCCGTTTAAAGTATACGTGAGAGCGAGAATTATTTTCAGATTCGTGCGTGAAACGTGATCACGACCCCCCACCCCACTTTTGCTACCCTCTACTGAATATACAGTCTCCCCCTACTAATAACATACGACTAATAACGAAGTTGGAAAGAACAGACATAGCAGAATGCAAATATTGCTAAGTAGTTGTCCTTTGTCGCAGATGGCAACACGATCCTCTATTTGGTTTCCATTATCGTGTTGGCAGTGTTACTCGTTTTATCTGTTGGTTGGAATGTATATCTTTGCCGAGCAAGGCGGACTTTTAATGTTGGTGAGAAGTATTCAGCCGATGAAGAAGCCAGTAATAAACAAGGTTGGTAGTTACTAAGGCGCTGCTGTAATCCTTGTTATTGTCATATGCTGAAACAAACTAATTAAAGGGAATGAATTTAAACATATAATAGTGAATTTCGAATTAAAGAAATGAAGATGTGAACGCTACTAAAGCAGCAGCGAAAACAGAGCCTGAAATAATCATGCTTGTGCGGCTTTCGAAGCCATGACTTTTCTACTTCTGTGGTAGCAGTTGTAATGATCGTTCACATTATCCCTGGAGCTAGTTTTAGCTTAGAACCCCTATAACAGTCAAGTTGTGTAATAGAGCACTGATGTCCAGAAGCGATCCTTAATTAATTCTCAGCTGAATTGAGTACTTCACCTCACAATACTTCATATTAGATAGAATTACTATGGGTGAGGATTAGGGCTGGGGCTGGCACTTCGTGATGACTGTCATAAAGAGCGGAATGAATCTCATTGTCGTGCAATCGTAAACGTATCTGACAGCAGGCTAAGAGTATTGTCTAAGGGGGTGTTATAGGTATAATTTTGGGAAAATGGGGTGAATTGAGATTGAAAGAAAGAAAGGTAGGAAAAAAGAATCAGTTACTCTGCTATCGGTGTCACAGGCACCTTTTTGTGGTGGCTGACTATCTGGCCTTCGTCTACTGATTATTCACTTAAGATTCAAATCCAATGTTTCTCAATTTTCTATAATTTTCCACATTCCCCAAACAACTCTTCTTCCTTCCAAACATTCCAAAAATTATCCTGAAAATCTCAAACCCAGTTTTACTGCACCAAGCACTCCAACCTTAATGAAGCCATTTTAATTTTCGATTGGATAAAATCTTGGCGGGGTTTTTAATTAAAAGTGCTGAAATGTACGGAAAACAGGGCATTTACCTGTAAATCATAATAGAGAACAACAGCGCAGCGGAGAGGACTGGTACTGATTGCAGACTCGACTCCAGTTGAGTAGACTGGACTGCAGTGGATTGGAGTGGAGTGATGTAGCAAAGAGACGAGTTCAGTCAGTATATTTTATGTCGTTGTTGCCTTCATATCACAGGATCACTGAAAGCTCAAAGTTACTATTTATACTGACATTTTGCTTTCTGTTTTAGTCATTGACAATGTCCAGCCTCCGGATTCAAACTTCATGGAGCCTCGTCCAACGCAGCCAAGCCCTGTTACAGACAACCAATACGTGAACACCATGTCACAAAATCAGCCGTTAAACAAGCGAAAGGGGAAGAAAAATCCCAGTGTGTCATACGAGAACGTCAACCTCCAATTACACCCAGTAACAAATGATCATGAGGCTGACGTGTATGAGGAGATAATAGCATAGGTTTTGCTTTTGCAAAAAAAAAAAACATGGAGAAATTGCACCTCAGCATCTCTTTCCCCTTTTGAGATATTAGGTGGATTATAGTGGAAAGATATCCTGTAGTGAGGGTTCCTGAAAAAGGGGGGGGGGGGGGGGGTTCAATCCGATTTCCTATCCCAAAGTATCTCTAAATCCCATTTCCCAGCCTTTCTTTAGACCAAATTGAAATTGAAAAGAAATCCCAGAGCAGGTTCTCTATCGTTACGTCCAATTTGAAAAGGGAATTGCTCTTTGTGGAAACAAGTTTTACCGAGTAATTATCACTAATAGGTCTAAATTCTTGTTATTTTCGTTAGACAACAACGGTCCGAATTGTTTCGGCATCAACCGCCAAGTTTATTAACGCGATGCGATAGTCTGAGCATGCTTGGTGACAGCTGTAAACTACCGCTGTGCACGAAACTCACTGACTTGCAACAGAAAGAAAGTGACCTGGATCGAGTCGGAAATGAACTAAGTGTAGTTACCTGGGTTGTTTTAGAGTTTTTCTCCGTAAACGTGACTCCTTCCATGCCTATTGAAATCAGAAAACATCCAAGTATTTCTGTCTGTGTTTCCCATTTCCATTGTTATGACTTTTTATGGCTTTTTCTCCCAATGACCCAAATCTCATTTTCCCAGTCATACCCCTTCAAGACCCTCTATAATAGAATTAACCACCTTTTTTGCAACAAAAACGTTTCCTTATTAATGTCTTTTTTTTTTTTGCGTTTTAGTAAAAAAGTATTTGATGGTTCGTTTAATGTCAAATGTAGTTATAGCTTAAAACTTTAGATTTTGCTTTTAGCCTTTACAGCACTGAGTAGGCAAAGTTGTTCATTGTCCCCAGCCTTAACTGGGCCTGGTTATCTTTGAGAGCCAAAAAGCTCTGAACACGTTACCTTACCTTGTTTACGCCGGGTCATCTTCTAAGGTGTACCCAGACTATCTCAACTGTAATCCAACATAGATTCCTCTTACTAACCGAGTTCGGGGTCCGTACTGTATGTTACGGTCACCCGTTCCTTATAGAACGTACCGAAAAGACTATCGAGTAGTAAGATATTTTATGATATCTCTGAGGATAATCAGGCGCCCGGGAAGGGAAAATCGTCGAAGTGAAGTCGCCACTTTAACATTTCGTGGGCTGTATAGTAGAATACGGCCCGTAAAATTAACCAACCACAGACCGGCATAATAATAATTTATAAATAAGTAGGCCCAATTATTTTGTACTTTATCTTAGTACCGTATGTTGTCTGTTTATTAAATATAACCACGCTCCTTGCATAAGCTGCAAGTTGCACTTGAGAAGTTGTTCATCTTGGTGTGAAGAAGAGAAGAAACAGGAGTAACAGAAACATATTTTTTTAACAACTCGCGTGTATGTATATGAGTGTTTGTCAACATCTATTAAATATGAGGCAAATTATATATCTAAGGTAACTACATCGTCTCTCTGGTATGTAGCTATGTCGGCGTTTTTATCAGAACTGCCATCGTGTGAGCAGCCATTTGGACTTCATTGCCCCTCATAGCCCCAATGTACACCACACAAGTTAACTTTCGTTGACCATCGGCTGAAGTCAACCATACCACCCAAAATTAGAGGAATCACCTTAGTTAAAATGCTTCTGCTGGCTCGATCGCACTTTGGAGGGGAGTATTCGTCCATGGTCAACAGATGCGATTTCAGAACCTCGTCAAGTATTTCGTGCAAGTGGATGTCAGCTTCATTGAAGAAAATTCCAGAGTTATTACCGCCTCAGTTCCTGCACGTTGTTGCCGAGAGGGTTTCCGGTTGCTCAAGATTTCGTGGAACGCTTGGTTTACTGTCTCACCTGCGCTCGTGTTCTCCAGATTGAGTGCCAGGTCCTGGATTTGGTTCGAGAAGTCGTTGATTGCAGTCTCGTGCTCATTCGTTGAGCCACTCGTATTTTTTCTCCCTTGGAGAACCAGATGGATCCGAACCCCGTCTTTCCACGAGCCTCTTCTGACAAGGGACTGTAGGAGCCGATAATCTTCTTCTTCGTGGAGGTATTTCCTTACGAACCGCAGCCGAGCTAGACAAACGGCTTATGAGAGCCATTTTATGATGCCTTCTTGGACGTGAAGACGTTGTTGCTCAGACAAGTTGTCTGTGACTGTAACACATGCCATCGAGGGATACAGCTGTGACTACGCACCTGCCTAAGTTAAGTTGCTTTGTTTTGGATGTCCCAGAGGGCAATTTGCTCACCAGCAAGTTGTTTTTCGTACCATGTGATCGTAAACTGCAAAGGGCCTATTCAAATAACCCAGTTGTTGTTTAGGGAGGAGAAACTAGTACTCTTATTTTTTCTAAATTATAGTTAAAGGTGATTTCATTTTAGGACTTTTTTGTTTGGTTTAAGTTTAAGTTTAATAATACTTCGTCATGCAAATACAAATGAAATTGATACAAAATAAATATAATAAGAACCTGCAAACGGTGTTAACTGCACAATCTACCAATCTACTACGCCCAAGCTCTTGCTGCCAAGTTGACTTGAATGAGCGACGAAGTCGCGAGACGAACCATGGAGAAATTCTATTAAAGGGGGGATGGATTTGGGCTTGCACCCACTCCCAATGGACATCACTCTAGTTATTGTATATTGGAGTTATTCCTACGGTACCAAAAGAACTGGGACCAAAGTCACGCTTTCGAGTAAAAGGTCAGGAATGTTAACAAAAGATATTGCGAAATTCTTCATTTATAGACTGAGAGACTACTTCTCACTTTCGGTGTCACTTTGGATCCCAGCTGCAATGATAAAAACTGAAAAAAACGTTGGCTTGGTTGTGGTATTGGCTTTAGCTGCCTTAAAACTCACCACTGCTTCAGGTAAATTCATTGGAAGTTGACGCATCGCATATAATGTATTAGCTTGTGCGTTGACATTTCTATGTACATTAGTCGGCACTATACAATTTCTGTTCCTGTGTTTCTTTCGGTTGATCACGATCTAGCATGTTTTTTTACATTCACAAAAGAATACTGCAAATAATGCCAAGTTCTTAGTACAACAAAGTTGAATCGATTTAAGCACTAATCAGGGTCGTCTCGATCAGCTTTAACAATTCGATATTTACTCCCAGTTTTGTAGCAACTCTGGGTATTAGCTTGCCTAATTCTCTTTCATATACTAGCCGGCATGTCATAAGTGGTTTACCTGAGATACTAAATTTTTCACTGAAGTATTTAAATAGGAAATTTATATCCGTTTCAGGGATTACGGTAAGGTATCAAGGGTAATCGGTATATTTGTATATGTTAACTTCCGGGTGGTTGATTGTGATTGCTTTCCGTTTCGTAACTCCGTACAATTCGTTCCCGATTAACGGTCCGTACCTGAGTTCGTTCGGTGTTAACGGACCGTGAGTTGCATTTCATTAAGGGGACACAAGGAAATTAGAATATGTCACCCGCCATTTCGGTGGGGTGAGACGCTTTACGGTCCGTACAGTTTGTTCAGTCCGTAAATTTGACAAACTGACCGTAGGAAGATGGAAACGGTTTTCGTAAATTACAACTCTCTAGGTTATCTTTTTTCGCAAGGAGAATTGACATGACGTCTACATGTAACATTATACCCTGGAATGTCTTATTTGCCACTTGCTCTTGATACACGCTCTTCTACTGTATCTTGATGGTACTTAATCAACTGATCACAACCGTATCACTGACAGTATAAATTTATACAATAATTAGAAAGACTGCGGCTTTTTCACGAGTTGAACCTCAGAAACGTCTGTAAATATTTTCTGCTCTTTTAGTATCATGCGAACAGGATGCCGTGGGAATAGCGTATGGATCTGTTTACCTAAATGCTTCATCTGAGCGTAGTGCCAGTACACCAGCCAATAATGGCCGATTGAACTACACAGCAGGATCATCATGGTGTGCGTCCACAAGTGACAGTAATCCATATCTACAGATTGATCTACAGACACTTTACATTACCTGTGCTGTCTCCACTCAGGGGAACTCACAAACAGATCAATGGGTGCAGACATACACCCTACAGTCATCCACAGATGGGACAAATTGGACAGATTATAAAGAAAATGGTCAAATAAACAAAAAGGTAGCTTAAGACGTTTCTGCACTGGCTTCATTTATTCATGGTAGTTTGTTGAACAATATACACTTTTTTTATAGGAACCTTTTTTACAAGAACATTGGTGCTGAGATTATCCAAAATATTTAAGAACATACCCAGCCTGAGACTCAGTTAAGAACGTCTTTATTTTATTCATTTGTTTTTGTTGCGTTGTGAACCTCTGTGTTCAATGCTTTTTGTAAAGCCAAATTTACAAAGTGTTCCTTGACGTGACAGGAATAGTAAACGGCATACCAAAGCTCCCTCCTGATACTAATTGCTTTTTAGATCTAGTCATATCGTAACGTTTGCACTGTAGACGACATGCAGTAGGGCGATGTTCTTGATCAAAAGTGATCATTGCAGTGAAAAGTGAAAGTGAGACTGTGTGGATCCTCAGTTTTCGCTAAAATTAATTCCCTTCAACACTGACTTTTCCGCCAAATCGCGCCTCTTCTATTTTTCGCGAAAAGTAATCGTGAAAATTAGTATCAATAACTGTGCTGCGTGTATGCATGTGATAGATGCTGGTCGCACACGCGCACGGCAGTATTTCAATTGATATTCATTGCATTATTTCTAGAAAAGAGACTAACTGGGGTCAAAATGTAAATTGTGTGATTTCATTTGAAAAATGCATTGCCCTACACGCTCCGCCAGTTACATATTTCATGTTTTTATTTATATTTCAGAGCTTCAAAGGGAATTTTGACAAGAACTCACCAGTTAAACAAATTTTGTACAATGGAATTGTTGCCAGATATGTGCGTTTTATTGTTGAAAGTAATCATAGTGGAGCTTGTTTACGTGTTGAAATATTTGGAGTGCCGAGGCGCAAAGGTAGGTTAAGTTTGATTTTACGAAGTGGCTACACGTACGGACACGGCTCTACATCGAGCTTTACAAGATTTTTATGGAATTGTGAGCCTGCGGAAATGAGAACCCTCCTACCAAACCCATGCTCCGCCTTGATTTTAACTGGTTCCTGCCATGTGGAGGCTGTAATTATAATGTATTTTTATGTGCTTCATTTAGCAGCTTTTTAGTGGTGTTAACAGGCTCAATCGAGGGTGACAAAAAATATGAGTGGTAATCAAGTGCTCAGCAAACAGAACTTTACAGACTACTGACATTTAACATCAATAAATAATAAGGAACAACAATAGCGTAAATAAATTATATCCCCTATTCAAGTACTAATGACATAACAGTAAAATGCCCGAAATCAACTCGAGACCTTTGGAAAGAAAAACGCCAAAGTGGTGCCCAGAAAAGCAGTGTTGTCAGTATCTTCCCTGGCAAAACCTCAGTTGTTTGACCCTTGATGGAAAAAACGAGTCTAGATTTTGATTCATGAGCATTCGTGACAGTTCAAGATGGCGTTGATTATTGGTTTACAAAGGATCTCGCAGTTTATTAGTTGTAATTTGTATTTTATTTGGGCTGCTATCTATTTACCGGCAACCGAATTTGATTTCATTATTTATTTAGCAAAGTAAATCCCGCAATGGAGCACTTGGAGGCCCTGTGCAAACGCTCGCAACATTGTTGGGCCCAACATGTTGCGAGCGTTTGCACACAATGTTGTGTGTTGTTGCGTGTTGTTGCGACTTGTTGGAAGTTGTTAGATGAAGTTTGAAACTGGAATTTCAGTCTGTACTACTTTGACTTCATTATTCATAGCTGGAATGTAAGACTGAAAAGAGCTAAATAAACGTATTTGCCTACAAATAGAATCTTTATGTCTTCTCTCTCAAGCTTGGTGTCATTATAGTTGAGTAGTGCTGGGACTTGGGCCGATCCCAGGTTGTGTAGGGGTGACGTGACCAAGCAGGCCATGTGCATGACATTCGCCTCGATTGATTGCGGTGAGGATTTAATGCTTCAATGAAAGTGGCTATGGCGGACCCTTTATCCATAGCCATATTAGTCCACTTTGTATTGTTTTTAATTATTGTTGCCAAGTGAACAGAGCTCAAGCAAAGCAACAACAAGGGGTTTTGTCCATGAAGGCAAAGAGAGAAGGCATAAATTTAAAATTCAAATATGAAATTTCATCCAGCATATAAACACATGTTAGTACTGCAGCAGAGAATTCAGGGAAAAACATGGTTTACCCATCAGTGCCTTCTATCTTGTACACAGAAAATTCTACCTCTTAATCCTTAATTCTGGAGTTTTCAAATGGAAAGAAGAAGAACTGGAAGTAACTCTTTTAGTCTTTGACTGAAAATTTTAGCAAAAATGTTCAAAATTGTTATTTGAGTAAAACAAATACTGTGGACTTTTGTAGAATATTGGCGACAAGAACGACTAATTGAATAGTGTACAAATACAATGTAGCTTCTCAAAAGGATGGGGCGGATGAGTTGGTCAAAGCAGAGTAAAAACGGAACCAAGACAACTAGAAAACAAAATGAATGCAAAATCTGAGAAATAATCTGATCTTGCTTTTTGTTTTTTTCTGTTGTCCAAGAAAATATCGCCCTTTTGAAGCCTACAAGGCAGTCAAGCACACATGGGCTAGGCATCGCAAGCAATGCAGTCGATGGGGGAAAAAGTATATATCACGAGCAATGTGCACACACTCAAGGTACAGGAAGTGCCAACCCCTGGTGGAGAGTAGACCTGCAAAGTGAAGAGCTGGTGGCTGAAGTGCGCATACTCAACAGAGGGGACTGCTGTGCAGATAGACTAGACGGAGCTGCGATTAGAGTGGGTGGGTCATTCTTTATCTGTAATTATTATGTATAACCTTTTTATCCTCTTTTTATTTATAATTATTTTGTATATTTCATTTGCGACAGATTGAGGCAGAACCAGCACTACATTGGGCAAGATTTCCACACAGCCTCATACATTAATTACACATGCATGTTGTGACTCAAACTCAATTCATATGCGGAACAGGGTTAGTATGACAGGGCGGTGATGCATGTGTAATTAATGTATGGGGCTGTGTGGAAATCTTTCCCTATCAATTGTTTTCTTTGACCTCGAAAGGTACAATTGTTACAGTATCATGGTTTCCCTTGTGGTCGCATCTTCGACATATTATGCTCATTTTACCTTCTCATTATAACTGTGATTCAGGATATAAGTATAAAACTATGCAGTAGCTGCGCTGTCTCAGAGATAAGATTAGTTAAAAGGCCCAAAATGTTGAGGTTGCCACATTTCTTCTATAAACCCTCTATATGTAAAAAGAGAATAATGTTTAGACACAATGATATCGTTGACTTTACAGGCAAATAATAGTCTTCCAAGGCAGACACAAAATTTTCTGGGGGGTTATACAAAAGTGACTTTGAAGTCAGGCTCTGCTTTAATTTAGCAAGCTGACTAAAGGAAGTTAAGTCCGATAAGAGATTTACCAATAATTATTGTACCGTTGTTTACCTAATTTTTGGAAGAAAACCTTGATATTGAGGACATATAAATACTACACCGTTTAATTGAAAGTACAGTCTTAAGTAAAGTTATCTATAAGTACTACTATTATCAAATTTTCATATTGTTTATGACTTGCAAATTATTTTGTTCCTTCTTGCAAATATCATCGTCTACTGTGTTCTGAGATTCGCCTAGGAGTAAGTTGTTTGTAGACATAACATTATAATCAACATAATAATCACATTTTCATTTTATATTTAAAGGCATTAAATTGTAAATTGTACCAATATTCTGTTTGAGTTAAATAAAAATTGACTTGACTTGACTTGAAAACTAGACAATTTTCGTAACTGACGAGTGTGCATACACATTCATGGTAAGATTTCAGTTTTACTATTGTAATTTTTCATAATGCTATTAACTTCATTTGAATTTATAACTTATAATTGCGCGCGCAACTGGAGGGCACGAGCAGGTACTATCACCTAACGGTTTTTTAGGCGTTTGCAGGATGCGTTTTCTAACGGTTTTTGTCCACACTGAACAAGGGTAATTATACTAAAAAGGTCTGTGTTTTTAAGAGACATTTGGCACTTCTGAAATATATTTTTCACTTTATCAACCGAACCGCTTATACTAGCGAGGACTACTAGTGAGGAACCTTCTGTAAATTAGCACTCAGTTAAGGGAACCTAGGTATGTATCCTCAATAAAGATTAAGGCGAGGAATATTGGAGAGTGTTTCCTTAATATTACTTCTTGCCTCTGTTCACTCATCAAGGAAATTCAGATGCAAATGGAGGAGCAGCAAACCGTCTTTGTGATAGTGTTACTCACATTCCAGCCGGACAGGAAAAATCCTATTTCTGCATTCCAAGAGCATATGGCAGATACGTCTATATCAGGATACCTGGCAACAACAAAGTTTTGACGCTTTGTGAGGTTGAAGTTTATTCTACTTACATATCTAGAACAAGTAAGTGTTAACTGCTTGTAATTCAACATTTCTTGCTTATTCGAATTTTATATCACTCATGATCAGTCGTCTAATTATTCTCTTTGAACTCCTTTTCCAGTCTTTCTTTTCAATACGGAATTTATGAGAAAAAATACAATGATCTTGTTTGCCCTGAATTATGTGGCAATAATCTTTGCAATTATTGTCAATTCAGAGATGTTGCACAATTTCAGCAGAAAACACTACCGAGTGATTTTGAGTTTATATACTTTTAAGCCTATGTGTATAATGTGCAAGTAGTTTGTTCTTTAACCAGTGAAATCCAAAAGGTCCTGTTTTGCAATAATACAAAACTGAGGAAAAAAAATTTTGTGCTCGATCTCTAAGTATCCTGCCTACTCTAGGCAGTTAGTACAATTGATTTGTATTTATATGTGCAAACGATGTTGTTATTTGAAATGCAACTCACCATGCTTAGCAGAGGTTTTGTTGTAAAAAGATTAATACCGTTTTAGCATGATGTAGTTGTACTGATTCTCCTTGTGCCTGACTGATTTAAATCCTATCCCCATCTGGAGGAATCCCGCCGTTGCGGGAATATGATAATATCCTTTCTCGTTCTCTCTATTTGAACTATATTGGAGCGGCCAAACACTGCAAAACAGCTCACCAATTGTTACGTGAAACCCTCAGGAATGCCTTCCACACGTGCTCCGGACGCGACATGTGCGATTTGTTTTGATGCTTGTCCTCCAGTTCCCAAAATCACCTGATGCGACGTCACATCTGAATAAGACTATTCTACTCTCTAACGTGCAAACACATTGTCTCGCTCTAAGACCAAAACGCTTCCCATGTCTCGACCGATCCCCTTCTCTGCACTACGTCGCCACTTCACTGGACTTTCTCCATCACAAGGAGGATTTTCTTTATAGAGTGACTTAAATTGGGTGGCGAATGCAAACAGTGTCAGTTATTGGGTGGGAGCTCCTTTTAACAAAAAATAATATTAGATCAGCTGAGGCCTGAATAGCTACGTATTGTGTTTCTCATAATTATGTTCCGCTGTATCGTATAGGTACCGTTTTGCCTAATGATATTATATCTGTGACAGCATATTTCAAAATGACCAGTTTAGATGCCTACATTTACGTCACTATCTTACTTTGCATGACGCGTGAGAACGCGAATACAAAGTACACTTTGTCTACGAACACCTCCAGCTTGTGTCACTGGAATATGAATATTTTTTGCGTTGGCTTGCGAACCGTCTCATATCACAAAAAAGGTTCCACTGCTTACTTTATTTTTGCACCCACTGTTACCTCCCACCATCTCAATATCAATTCTCCTTACTGTCTCCCATACAGTGATTATAATGTTAGTTTTGAGACTTCAATGTTAAATCAAACAAGATCCTATAATTGATTTTTCCTTTATTCTCACCACTTGTCTGCCTGACAATGAATGGATAAATATCTCCTTCTCCGCATTACGTCGCCGCTTCACTGGTCTTACTCCGTCACAATAAGGATTCTCCTTATATAGTGACTTAATAAATTGAGTTGTGAATGCAAACCTTGTTATTGAATGCGACCTCTTTTACCAAAAATTGATATTAGATAAGCAGAGACCTGGACTGCTGCGTTTTGTGATTATCACATGTTCCACCGTATCCTATAGGTACAGTTTTGCCCATTGATATTATTTCTGTGACAGCATAATTCAAAATGACCAGTTAAAATAATTAAAGAGTTTACAGATTTGCTCTCCTGTCACTGGAATATGAAGTATTTTCT
This sequence comes from Galaxea fascicularis, assembly GCA_948470475.1. Lineage (NCBI taxonomy): Eukaryota > Metazoa > Cnidaria > Anthozoa > Scleractinia > Euphylliidae > Galaxea > Galaxea fascicularis. Next base: position 1,779,880 of record OX419347.1, read on the forward strand.
GCGTGGCTTACGAACCGTGTCATATCGCAAGAAAGGTTCCACCGCTTAAATGTAGTTTTAGTTAAAGATATTAGCCCCAAACCTTTTATTACATTTTAACGCGTTTTTCCAGACCTGGCTCTCAATCAGCCTGCTCAGCAGATTGATAATGATGCTGGTGGAGTGGCATCACGAGCGGTCGATGGAAATAACTCAACAGACTATGGACAAGGCAGCTGTACACATACTACAACGAGAAGTGATCCTTGGTGGAGAGTGGACCTGGGCTCATCTGTTCCTGTGACTGAAGTCGTTATTGTTAACAGAGTTTGTGGTGGTGACTGTGGAGCCCGTCTGAATCCATTTGAAATCAGGATAGGTAAGTTAGAGTTACACTGTAACCATGAAAACAAAACGGTTTTTGTCAAGGGTAAATCCAAAATAAATATGATACGACTGAGCAGACCGTGGATTCGTGTGCGTGAAACTCTTTAGTATTTGGAACCTGTAATCGGTATTTTCAATGTACATGACTAAACTGTCGAGAGATTTCAATGTCTTTTAAAAGTAGTTTGGTAATTTTCTGAGCAGAATGCAAAGAGCTGAGACTAGGTCAGTAAAGTGGAGACGTTAACTTGTTGCATTTGTTTGTACAGGTAATCACAACCAAAGTGGAGGCCGAACAAACCCCAGTTGTGGAGGGATCCTGTCTTTGGACAGTGGACAAACAAAGTCCTTTTATTGTGTACCTGTACTTGTTGGTCGATATGTCTACGTTCGGATTCCAGGAAACAGTAGAGTTCTCACCCTTTGTGAGGTGCAAGTTTATTCTACAACGAACGGTAATCCAGGTTTTCTCTGTTCGTGTTTCTGGTGATTATCTCAGTTTTTCTGTACGAAAAACTTCAGGAAAGAATGTTTGTTTTATTGCTATTTTAATGTGTAACGACATTTTGATGTGTACCAATATCAACAGCGGCTACCAACCGCTTAAAGACAAAATGCAATCTCAGATTGCAAATTAAAGGTAATGAAGGAAGATTAGCTGCAATGGTAAGAGTTGGTTTATGGTTCCCCAATCACAACTTGTTCAATGAAGCCACCAATATTGTGATGTAAGCACTCAACAGCATGTAAGACCGACTTAAAAACGCTACGACTTGGTTCCACGCAACAGGTTGACAGCAACCTACGTTATGATAAATAAACAAACAAAAAGTAATTCTGTAATTGAAATTCTCACCAAAGGATTCTTCAAATACACCTTACACAAATGTGAAACGTTATATTTACGAGAAGTGGAAACTTTTGTTTTTAATGATATGTATTATTCAAGAAAAAGTACATTTGTGTGAGGATGAATCGATCTAAGGTAAACTGCTGTGGAGAGACAATGTTTTGTCTCTCATTTAACCTTCCAAGAAATGATAACTTACTGTAATACTGGATAGCTATGTATTACATGTATCTAGATTGAGAAATTTAGTTTGGAGGGCGTTGTTCAAAGTTGGTGACGAAGTGCTTTCTTCTGTGCACATGCAAACCTACCATATTTTTTAAAGTAATTTCAGGTTGCTCAGGTGACCCAGTGGGAGTGTCAAACAGTTCCATCATTCTTGATCAGAGATTTTCAGCTTCCTCCACCCGTAGCGGCAGTAATCCTTATAATGGGCGTCTGACAGGATCCAATGCGTGGTTACCCAGCAGTAACAATGATGCCAGTGACTTCCTGCAGATTGACCTGGGATCAGTTTACTTTGTCTGTGCTGTAGCTACACAGGGAAATCCAAGCGCAGATGATTGGACAAAGACTTACAAAATAGGGACGTCCTTAAACAATGTTAATTGGACAATTTACGCTGAGAATCATGTAGAAAAGGTAACAGCTAGCGGTGCGTTGGTAGGATGACCAAGATACTGAAACAAACTTTAGTTCTTCAAATTCATCAAATTGAACAAATCAGCCAGTTTCCGCCGTTTCTACTGGTAAATGTTTGATTGTTTTTCAAATTTACAATGTTGTGACATTTTCTCTGTGCCAGTAAACACATCACTTGATTCGAGTAAAGTTTAAACTAATTATCAACAGAGTTGATAAAGGTAAATTGGCAGGCTACCCTGAAAAGATCTGATTGCTGACGATCCGAGCTTTGTTTGTTTTATTTGCATACGATTCCTTTTAATAAGAAAGAGTACGGGTCCAGCCTCGTCTTGATGAAGAGAGTAAATCTGAAAAGTCTGTCAGTCCTTTAGCTGATGGTTTTCTCCACGTGTCTTTGACTGAAAAAAACAATTAAAGAAACAAACGTTTTTTTTTATTTCTAGAATTTTACCGGTAACGGTGATAGGAACAGCGTTGTTAGAAGCGAGCTGTACAAACCCGTCGCTGCAAAGTTCATTCGTTTTTATCCTGTGTTATTCAACAATAACAAAGCATTGAGAGTCGAAGTGTATGGATCATTACAAGGTACATTGACTTGATTCCAATCTATGTTTACGGATCATTCTGCTCTGAGATTTTTCTCAGCGGCAATAAATATGCCTTTCCTTACTTGGTCATGAAGTCAATCACGCTGTAATGAGCATTTTAATTTGTTGAATTGGGACAAACGTCATCTAAACTGCAGTGTTCACTTGGAAGTAAAATCTGTAGGAACTGACCACTGGAACAACTAGGTTGGTCTGTAAAGGCAGTGGGAACAATTAGAGGAAAGTGTAAGAAAGTCAGGTAATAGCTAATAATTTGAATCCCCTATGTTATGACTTCAACTGTTTACAGAACTAATTATTTGAAAAGTTATTTCATACGGATCATGTTGGTCATTCAACCTGTTTTGGCGTTTTCTCTGACGCTGCCGTTTTCTCTTGACTTCCTCTCATTTATCTGGTAAAGTTTAATTTTTTGTCTTGCGTTTCGTACTTTTGACTACGAAGTGCTTGAAAGGCCCTCAAGAGGATAACTTCATAAATGTAAAAATTGTTCTTTTAGATTATGGGTTTCGTCATAAGCTAAGATGTAGATTTTTAACGGGTTATTTTGATGCTATTCCACAGTAACGCCTTTGTGACATCAGCGGGACATACAGTTAGTCCGAAAAGAAGCAGTTTAAGATGGTTTGGGGAGCAATGTTTGTGCAGTGTTGAGACCACTCACCTTCCTCCAATGTGGCCTGTGTTCGATTCCTGCACGCGGCGTTGTCTTTGGGTTGAGGTTATAGTTAGCTCATCTGCTCCGAGAGGTATTACTCCGGGTACCCCAGATTTCTCCTCTCCTCAAACCCAACATTCCCAAATTCCAATTCGATGCGGATGTAGCATCTCCCTGTAAACCGCTTCAGCAAGTGGAACTTCGTGGGTAAATATGATTATTTATTTTATTTATTTTAACTTATGTCTGCAATCTCGCTACGTTTTAACAGGCTGCCTCTCATCCATTGGAAATGAAAGATCTGTAGTCCGAACCTTAGGAACTAAAGCATCTTCGGAACTTGATGCCTACCATCGAGCTGGATGGAGTCCCCTTTATGGGCTCAATTCTTGGTGCAGTGCTTCAGTATCGCTCCCACAATACTTGCAGTTTAATGCTAAAAAAGTGATTACAGTCAGTGGTGTTGCTACTCAGGGAGATAATGTGTTGGACAAATGGGTAACGAGCTATGCAATCAGCTATGGATATGATGGACAAAAATGGTTTGATTACTCAGGCGGAACGGTAAGCTGTTGTATTGATAAGGAGTGCGAGAAAAGATTTATTTATCAGGTAAACGTGTTTGTTAAACATGCATCATTTCTTTTAAGTAACACATGCAGCACTAATACATTTATATTGTACTGTGCACTGATCTAGTGAGGCTAGAGCAAGAGAAGCTATCGGAATGCATTGATGGTTATACCAGTGAAACCGAAAAACTTTGTTTCTTGAAGTGAAAAAATACGCGTCCAGCTTCAAACTGTTAGAAACTGCCAAAAAATAATGTGTTTGATGCTGTAAAAAAGAACTAAAATTCTCATGTTATCTTTAACTCTGTCGGCCCCATTGTGTTACACCAACACGTACCTTTCTGTTTATAACTTTATATATCCGGGAATATGCCTGTGTTGTCTGCAAATAGACGACAAACCCTAATTCTCTTCACTAGTTATGGGATCACTCAACAAACGTTTGTTTGTTGTTGTATTTGTCTGTTCAGGTACTCACTGGAAACATCAACAGAGGCTCAATTGTTGTCAACTTCCTTTCTTCACCTTTTACAGCCCAGTATATCAGGATACTGCCAAAGACGTATAAAACTGGGATATGCATGAGAGTAGACTTACTTGTCTGCGATAATTGTAAGTAGCTATTGGACGTCTGGCCCGGTGGGTACTCCCTATTGTGGCCTGTAAGAGGGATGCTCCGCCCATAAGGGGTACCTTTTTCACGCTTCAGGTATATAAAAGGGTATGGATTTCACGAGTCGAAGTATACGGTTTAAAAGGAGCAAAAATCGATAACAACAACAATAACAACAACAACATCAATAACTACAAAATGTACTGTTGAACTATTCTCGACAACTGTACTTTCCAGTAACAAAGAAAGGCTGCAAATAACTTTTCTTGAAGTAGCCGTTGTGTCCAAGAAAGTTATCATTTTGGTGGAAAAAATCAAACTTCAACTGTGTGTGTGTTTTTTTTTTCAGTCCAAGTACCCTTCCTTTTCGTTGAACTTGAAGATGCAGTTTTGCCAGCTTCTTCTGGTGGATCTGTCGTATTAAGCTGCAACACTTTGGTCAGCAATCAGCGACCCCCGGCTACCTATAAATGGTCCAAAGATGGAGCAGGCTTATGTGGATCAAGCTCTTCTTTTACCATAAGATTCACCAGTGCTACAGACATAATTAATAACTATCAGTGTGCCAGGAAAAGTTCGTCAGTTCGTGAGTGCAACGCAACCTATCAGTGTTCCACTTCGTTAGTTGACTTACCTCAAATCAAAGATCACGCAAAAGGAAATGTTACCGTCATTTTAAGTAAGTGTGCATTGTCATTTTAAAGATTTATTTTTCCTCACATTTTATTCTACAAACATTGAACAGAGTAACCATTTACAGCCCTACTTAGATAGATGTTGGGTGTAGCTGACATACTTGTAAGATTAAGTTGCCTACTTTGATAATCTGTGGAAGGCAGGTGCTTGCTTGATTGTATTTCGAGCATCCACTGTACTGTTTTTGCGGTGGACTAAAACAAAAGGAAGAGAAGTGATACAAATTTCTACCTTTTCCAAACCTACACTATCGCCACTAATATGTAACACAAAAATTGTATTCCATTCCCGGAAAGAAAAGGTGATCTTAAGGTCGTAAATTCTGTTAGACTACGGAAGCAGCAGCTAAACACAATACAGTTGTATGCCGTGTTGTCAAGTTCTAAAGTCTCCAGCATTTGTTAGTGTTCCAATATTTTTGCACTTCGTGAACTCCATCAATGGCTCAACTAGATACGTTAACATTGAATTCTGAAATGGTTAGTTACCCTTGCAATTGAACAGTCAGAGGATGTCAAATTACATAATATACTTGCGCAAACTTGTTTCTGTTTCTCACCTGCCACTTTTCGGACCTTTCAAGTAATCACTGATTTGTAAACACTATGGTTAATTTAGAGGAGCGTTGCAGTCTATAGGATAATGCCTGAAGTTTTTTTTCTTGTTTGCAGGGATTCCAGAAAAACCAGTCGCGTGGGCTAATCAAGGTGATGTCCAGGCAAGATCAGCAGTAGTCAGGTGGCTTTATTGTCCAGCGGCAGATGAAGCGCCAATAGATTCGTTTACTCTTCATTATCAAAATAACACGTTTGGAGATGTTATTGTCCTGTCTCATGGCTCGGTCAGTACACGGTTGGACCATCTCAAGCCTGACACTCTTTACAGTGTCAGAGTAAAGGCTACAAGTGTCTTGGGAACAGGAGATTGGAGTAATCCTGTAAACTTTACAACATCAGCTGCCAGTAAGTAGTGTTGAAAAAGAACAGAACTATTCCAAATTAGAAATACCATTTACGTTTTTTTTGTTTGCATGCTGACAACTTTTCTTATGGTACGTGTTTTCCTTAAGTCACGGCTTGCGTTGAGCGCAAATGAGCACAAAGGGAATACTCCGTAGTTAAAGTGCCTATCACCCCTACCTACTGATAATGAATTCCGATAATTTATGTCTACCAAAGATGCTCTGTGAAGAAATAAACCTTATTCTGCCCTTTGACTTCTTTTTATCAGAGGGCAAAGACCCCCGAAACGCTCATTTTTCCGCCATTTTGAATTCAAAAAGGAGCAATCGATCCTTATCCGAGAAGACTAGAAAGTCTAAGCATTTGCAGATGCTATTGCAGAGGAAGCACTTTCTCCTCAGTTATTATTAAGACCCTCAGTGTTGGTTCGGCCAGGGCTTGAACCCACGACCTTCCGCACGGTAGTCCGGTACTCTACTAACTGAGCCAACCGGTCGGCGGTTTATTCTGAATCAACAGAGTAATTGCTTATCTCGAAGTCGGATTGATTTTCAGACATTTTGTCAGCCAAAATCGTCTGCCTCGGGTGGATTTCTCACTGAATCGCTTATAGTTTTAGTTGTTCGTATGTTGTGGAGATACCGGGTTGACGTCACGACTGATACTGGTGCCAGACTTCTTTGTGCGCGGTTTTAGCTTCGAAAACCTTGATTTCGATTGCGTTTTAAAAATCACAGAGCGCTTCTAATCCAGTTTTTTTTCTTTGTTATTGCTTTTTTGCCATGTCTACTTTTCAGAAAAAAACAAACCGGCTAGGGGTGTTAGGCACTTTAAAAATATGAGGCAAATACTTCATTACAGATACTAGCGCAATAAGTACAGCTCACATTAATGACTTTTATTACACAACTTAGGCAGTCAGAGGGCCAATAACTAAAGTGCATCTTTTCTTGATTCAATCCTTTGTCACGGGAAGTATACAGTGTAATACGCTGAATTCAGTGAAACTGAAAAGAACGATTCATCTCCTGAGGTTGATTTACTTTTTTGCCAAAATTATCTTCTAGATGTGTATTTTTGTTTTGAACAAGAACATTACATTTGACCGGTGATTTAATATTACCAGGAAATCTTAAATGAGGAGATTTTGTGAGTGTTTACGCGGTATCGATGGCTGCACTTATCCAGGTCTATAACGTTGTTACTTGCAGCCCCCCCCCCCCCTCCTCCAGTTCCTCGTAAACCGGCCCCGGATCTCACTGTAACTGATTTACCTGTCAATGTTACGTGATTGCTTATGAGACAAACTTTTAGTGGGGGGTAAGTGCACAGCGCGTTTAGTTTTGGAGGATCCTCGCAATCGATATATCTTGATGGACCGAAATTGTTCGTGGCCTCTCTGCTTAGTACCAAACCTTTAACACGAGCATTGAGAAAATCCTTGCATAATCCAAAGCAACAGTGAGGAACCACTGGTATAGTTTTTACCAACAGAAAAGGTAATCCTAATTTTGTGCTAATTTTATATTCTAGATCTAGATGACCAAAGTGAAAAAAAAGCAGATTGTAACTGCGAAAGCTCTACAAACTCAGGTTTGACTGTTGCTGAAATAATGTATGTAATTAGTGTTGTATAAACTGCTTTGAGTGATCTCATCACTCCCATTTATGCAAATGGAGGGTTATTTGGTAAATACTAACCAGAGGGAACCTCCAAATTGAAGCTATTATAAGCGGAGGATGGAGGTTGGGAAGTCTAAGAGGTTGGGGTACAATGCAGTGATACATATTGTGTTACGAATTCGGAGTAGCGTGCAACTAAAAACGAAATATCTGTCTTGAGACTATTTTGGTAAAACTTGTTTTTAAATAAAGTTATCGGATGACTCGACTGATTCAATTCTGATTTAACAACTAACTTTGCTCAAAACCTAGAGGTTTCCTCTTAATTTTTGAATTACATTTTTTTTAACGAGTTATGAATGAATTGATTCCTTCTGTAGAGGAACATTGGTTTGACCGAAATCATGGCATTGTGCTTCCTGTTACTCTTTTTGGTCTCACAAAGCTTATTGGGGCAAGTTGTGAAGTCATGTTTTTTTTTCAAAGGTATCGCTATCGTTACGGTCATTATTGTTGTTGTTACTGAGTGTTCTCTGAGAGATAACTGCATCGTTTTGGCGACGCCAATTAAAATGTCATTTTTGCTTATTCTTTTACAGTGAAAATTCAAACTCTCAAACAAAACCAACACCTCCAAATAATTCCGTGGTCAAACTACAGAGATGGTAGCAAAGGGTCTATGCGTGACGCGGGATTACGGTAAAAATTAGCGTGTGACGCGTGAAAGGAACCAAAAGACATACGTGATTCGTGAATTTATGGATGAAAATTCCGTTTAAAGTATACGTGAGAGCGAGAATTCTTTTCGGATTCGTGCGTGAAACGGGATCACGACCCCCACCCCACTTTTGCTACCCTCTACTGAATATACAGTCTCCCCCTACTAATAACATTAAACTAATAACGAAGCCGGAAAGAACAGACATAGCAGAATGCAAATATTGATAAGTAGTTGTCCTTTATCGCAGATGGCAATACGATCCTCTATTTGGTTTCCATTATCGTGTTGGCAGTGTTACTCGTTTTATCTGTTGGTTGGAATGTATATCTTTGCCGAGCAAGGCGGGCTTCTAATATTGGTGAGGAGTATTCAGCCGATGAAGAAAATAGAGAAGGCAGTAATAAACAAGGTTGGTAGTTACTAAGGCGCTGGTGTAATTCTTGTTATTGTCATATGCTGAAACAAACTAATTAAAGGGAATGAATTTGAACATATAATATTGAATTTCGAATGAAAGAAATGAAGATGTGAACGCTACTGAAGCAGCAGCGAAAACAGAGCCTAAAATAATCATCCTTGTGCGACTTTCGAACCGCCATGACTTTTCTACTTCTTTGGTAGCAGTTGTACTGATCGTTCACATTATTCATATATTTAAGTCTCGTAATTTGTCCTGAAGCTAGTTTTAGCTTAGAACCCCTATGACAGTCAAATTGTGTAATAAAGCACTTATGCCCAGAAACGAGCCTTAATTCTCAGCTGAATTGAGTACTTCACGTCACAATACTTCCAATACTTCATATTAGATGGAATTACTTATACATGGGTGAGGATCTGGGCTGGGGCTGGAACTTCGTGATGTCTGTCACACAGATAATGAATCTCATTGTCGTGCAATCGTAAACGTATCTGACAGCAGGCTAAGAGTACTGTCTAAGGGGGTGTTATAGGTATAATTTTGGGAAAATGGGGGTGAAGAAAGGTAGAAAAAAAGAATCAGTTACTCTGCTATCGGTGATTGGAGACTCGACTCCAGCTGAGTAGACTGGACTGCAGTGGATTGGAGTGGAGTGATGTAGCAGTCAGTATATTTTATGTCGTTGTTGCCATCATATCACTGGAAGCCCAAAGTTACTATTTATACTGAAATTTTGCTTTCTGTTTTAGGCATTGACAACGTTCAGCCTCCGGATTCAAACCACATGGAGCTTCGTCCAACGCAGCCAAGCCATGTTACAGACCAACAATACATGAACACCATGTCACAATATCAGCCGTTAAACAAGCGAAAGGGGAAGAAAAATCCCAGTGTGTCATACGAGAACGTCAACCTCCAATTGCACCCAGTAACAAATGATCATGAGGCTGGCGTGTATGAGGAGATAATTGCATAGGTTTTGCTTGTTTACAAAACAAAACAAAACCATGGAGAAATTGCACCCCAGCATCTCTTTCCCCTTTTGAGATAGTGGACTAAAGTGGAAAGATATCCTGTAATGAGGGTTCCTGAAAGAGGGCGGGGGGGGGGGGGAATCAATCCCATTTCCTATCCCAAAGTCTCTCAAAATCCCATTTCCAAGCCTTTCTATAGACCAAATTGAAATTGAAAAGAAATCCCAGAGCAGGTTCTATGTCGTTACGTCCAATTTCAAATGGGAATTGCTCTTTTTGGAAACAAGTTTTACCGAGTAATTATCACTAATAGATTTAAATTCTTATTATTTTTCGTTAGACACATACCTAACTTTAACAACAACGGTCCGAATTGTTTCGGCATCAACCGCCAAGTTTATTAACGCGATGCGATAGTCTGAGCATGCTTGGTTACAGCTGTAAACTACCGCTGTGCAAGAAAATCACTGACTTGCAACAGACAGAAAGTGTCCTGGATCGAGTCGGAAATGGACAAAGTGTAGTTACCTGGGTTGTTTTAGAGTTTTTCTCCGTAAACACTCCTTCCATACCTATTGAAATCAGAAAACATCCAAGTAATTGACCATTCCGAAATTCAAGTTTGATTCTTTTAGGTTGAACAGAGACCAAGTTATAGACCTTGAAACAGCTCAAAATCCATACAAACGTCTCTAAATTTGTGACATCGTCCCCTTTTTGGGGACGCTAACCTAAAAGAATCAAACTTGGTCAAACGACTAAACTGAATGTCATCTTTCATGTGATGCTGTCAATTTATCGATTACTTCAAAATTTGAAACTCGCCCCAGTTCCCTTTTGAATTTCGGAATGGCTAAATTGCTGTCTGCGTTTCCCATTCCCATTTTTATGACTTTTGTGACTTTTTCTCCCAGTGACCCAAATCTCATTTTCCCAGTCAAAAAACAGTTAAATCCCAGTTCCCATTTTACCCCTTCAGGGTAAAACGGTATTTGAAGGGTTCGTTTAATGTCAAATGTAGTTATTGCTTAGAACTTTAGATTTTGCTTTTAGCCTTTGCAGGACTGAGTAGGCAAAGTTGTTCATTGTCCCCAGCCTTAACTGGGTCTGGTTATCTTTGAGAGCCAAAAAGCTCTGAACACGTTACCTTATCTTGTTTACGCCGGGCCATCTTCTAAGGTGTACCCAGACTATCTCAACTCTAATCCAACATAGATTCCTCTTACTAACCGAGTTCGGGGTCCGTATTGTATGTTACGGTCACCCGTTCCTTACATAACGTACCGAGAAGACTATCAAGTAGTAAGCTATTTTATGTTATCTCTGAGGATAATCAGGCGCCCGGGAAGGGAAAATCGTCGAAGTGAAGTCGCCACTTTAACATTTCGTGGGCGGTATAGTAGAATACGGCCCGTAAAATTAACCAACCACAGACCGGCATAATAATAATTTATAAATAAGTAGGCCCAATCATTTTGTAGTTTATTTTAGTACCGTATGTTGTCTTTTTATTAAATAAAACCACGCCATTAGGACTCCATTGCCCCTCACAGACCCAATGTACACCACACAAGCCATCGGCTGAAGTCAACCATACCACCCAAAAGTCAAGTGATTACTTTAGTTACAACAAATGCTTCTGCTGTCTCGATCGCACTTTGGAGGGGAGTAATCGTCCTTGGTCAACAGATGCGATTAAAGAACCTCCTCAAGTATTTCCTGCAAGTGGATGTCGGCTTCTTTGAAGAAAATTCCAGAGTTATTCCCGCCTAAGTTCGTCCACGTTGTTGCCGAGAGAGTTTCAGATTGCTCAAGATTTCGTGGAACTCTTGACTTACTGTCTCAGGTCTGAATTTGGTTCGAAAAGTCGTTGATTGCAGTCTTGTGCTCACTCGTTCGGCCACGCCATTCATATTGATTTCCTCTCCCTGGGAAAACCAGATGGATCCGAACCCAGTCTTTCCACGAGCCTCTCCTGAAAAGGGACTGTAGCCTCCGATAACCTTCTTTTGGCTCGTTGAGGTATTTCATTAGGAACCTTAGCCGAGCTAGACAAATTTCTTATGAGAGCCATTTTGTAATGCCTTTGTTGACGTGAAGACGCTGCAGCTCAGACAAGTTGTCCCAGCATCGCGAAGTCACGGGTTCAAACCCCGTTGAAGTCCTTTTCATTTTTTGGGGCTTCTTTTCGGGATTGTATAAATTGGGTTCACAACTGCAAGGATCATTGTTCATTTCATTTCTGTAACACATACCAGCGAGGGATACAGCTGTGACTACGCACCTACCTAACTAATTCAAATAACTCAGTTCAGTTGTTGTTAAGGGAGGAGAAACTAGTACTCTTAATCTTTCTAAATTATAGTTAAAGCTGTTTTCATTTCACGAATTTTTTGTTTGTTTGGTTTTTTATTGTCAAGCTATGCAGTCTGGCTAACGTTGTCAAGAATAGCACAATCCACCAATCTACCACGCCCAATCACAGCTAAAGGTGCAATGGGATTGAGCTTTCACCCAGTCCCGCTGGTCATCTACCAAAACAACTGTGACTGAAGTCACGCTCTCGCGGTCAGGAATGATTTTGTAGAAGGATCAAAACTACTTCTCACGGAAGAGTCATATCATTTTCGGTGTCACTTTGCATCCCAACCGCAATGAAAACTGAGAAAAACGTTGGCTTGGTTGTGGTATTGGCTTTAGCTGCCATAAAACTCACCACTGCTTCAGGTAAATTAATCAGAAGTTGATGCATCGCATATAATGTATTAGCTTGTATGTTAACATCTCTATGTATATTAGTCGGTACTACACATTTCTGTTCCTGTGTTTCTTTTAGTTGATCACTACACAACAGGTGTTTTACATTCACTAAAGAATACTGTAAACAGTGCTGAGTTCTTAGCACAGCAAAGTTGATTCGTCGGTCACCTCGATCAGCTTTAACATTAATTATTTATAGTATTCAGTGCTTCTTCTTAGAACCTTA
>OX419347.1:1797571-1820071 GCA_948470475.1 Galaxea fascicularis
TTAACTGAACATTAGCCTGCTATTGAACCGAACAGCACGGCCGAATGTAGACACTCTCCCTAGCAAGAAGTTCACTTCCCTATCTAAAGTGGAAACGCTTTGAGAATCGTCCACCTGGTCGATTTCCTCCTCCGCACTGCTGCAAGTCTCATACCCGTCTCCATCTTCAGAGTGTTGAACCTCTCCTGTAAGATCAACACTTTCTCCAGGCATAATTTCTCTCTGGTAAAGAAAACTGGGCAAAGTTTCAGCTCTAGCCATTGTCATTTCCTGTCTAACGGTTCTCTGGCGAACTGCGGCTCCAAAGATTTGTGCCCATTCCTTCATGAATTGAAACCGGACACAGCTATACGCACAAAGGGTTCATTTTCGCCAGCTTCCGGTTTTGCGTTAGTCAACTTATGATGAAGTCACGCTGGAATTTTAGATCCCATATCCCGCTCTGTTTCCCTTGCCAATCTCGTATCCCAACCCTATAAAAACACGAATTCCCGCTCCCACTAGCAACTAAAATTCCCGCTTCCCACCCGTTTTTTCAGCTCAAATCCCAAATATCACCGTGAAAAAAAGCCAAATCCCGCATCCCGCCAAACCTATTGGGGACCCTCTGTATACAGTATATGTTAAACTAAAAAATGCAGGCAAATGAACGAGCAAACATCAAAGCAAAGGAACAAACAAGACTAATTTATAATGATGAGAAAAATTTATGACATTGGACCTTGAACAACAGTTAATTCAATCTGAAAAATGGTTTCACCTGAAAATTTTTTGTGAGCACTGAAAAGGTGGAAGACCCGATAGTCAACTTCAACTTCAACTTTATTTCATTAAGAAAAATGGTCTTACAATAGACAGTGGTCTGCAAAATAGCAATTGCTAATCTTGGCGGTCCAGCGGAAAAAGAAATTAAAATGAAAAGAAAGGAAGGAATGATATTTTAAGTTATCATACCGGTAGTTTTATTTTAATTACCATTGTGTCTAGGAAAAAAACGAAAAGGAAATTTACAGAGAGCAGAAAGCATATAATTTATACAATGTGAAATTACTAAATTATTAACTGTTGAACCAACTTTTTTAATTATCAATGGCATCTCTTTTTTAGAAAAGAGATCAAGTGGGGTCAAAATGTACATTGTGTGATTTGATTGGAAAAATAAATTACCCGAGATCCTACCCACATTGTATTTTCTGTTTTTATTTCTATTTAGGTCTTCAAAGGGAACTATGACAGGAACTCAGCAGTTAAAAACATGTTGTACAATGGAATTGTTGCTAGATACGTGCGTTTTATTGTTGACAGTTATCATAATGGAGCTTGTTTTCGTGTTGAAATATTTGGAGTGCCAAGGAGCAAAGGTGGGTAAAGTTTAATTTTACGTGGTTTCTGCCATGTTGAGGCTGTAAATGTATTTTTGCTATGTACTTGCTTTAGCAGTATTCACAGCCACCTTGATTACGAGTGATCAAAAAATTAAAATGTTATGGGTTGTGATCAAGTGCTTTGCAAACCTGAAGAAAAAGCTGAATCATTAAAACTTATGTTACAGTCCTTTGAAGAGTTTCCTTTCAAGAGAACTTCAACTTTGGCAGACTATTGAACAGCAATAGCATAAATGTACACGTATGAATAAGTAGCAAACCCAAAGTGTTGGGTGTACACCTACATGGTGTATTCAGAATGAAGTTGCAGTACATACAGCAGTGATGATGGAGCTGTAATTTCAGCAAATGGGACCAGATGGAGCCCAGGCCCCTTTGGAAACTCTGCCACTTACTGGTGAAATTATTACTGTAAGAATTTATAGTCTGAAAAAATTATTTCAGCCGTCTCCTCCCCCAAACCCACAGGGGGCGTGGGTGAGAGATAAGTCTAAATTCTAAAGAGGAATTCTGGTTGAACAGTCATTCAGAGGTGCAAGTTGTTGATAAATAATTAATTATATAATAATCCAAAGCTGATTTGAAGGTTGACAGAAACACCCAGAAAGAAGATAAAGCAATGCTGTCTTCTTAGTGTTCATCCTTTAATTTTCTTAAGCCAAGCCTCTTAATGTCTAAAAGTCTCTGCAAACATGACTCCAGTGTTGTGTTGAAATCATCGGGTGTGTTCGCCAGGATGGAATAAAATAATCTAGAGGAAACTGTGTAACACAATACTGAGAAGTTCCACACTATTGCTTCAAATGTCACCATTTATGTGTTCAACCAATGATAAAAGGTTATCTAATAGACCCTAATCTCCAAAATGGCGGCCGAAAATACAAATAAGTTAAAATTAAAAACGTACACCAGCACTAGAAAGAACACCTTTACTTTAGTAACCCTGCAAAGTTTCAGCATATCAGGTGTTATATCAGCTGAGGAAATGTAAATTGAAAAATGAAAAATTTACAGACGTTTGTATGACTGGGGGTATATGCCATACCCCCAGTTATACAAACATCTGTAAATTTGTCAAATTTCAACTTACATTATTTTTCTCAGCTGATATAACATCTGATATGCTGAAACTTTGTAGGGTTTACTAACATAAAGGTGCTTTACCTATTTCTGGTATCAGTTTTTCATTCAGTTCAATTTTGACTCATTCAAATCCATTGCCGCTGTTTTTGAGGAGGGTCTATTCAAATGTGTCAGTATGCTAAGATCCAATCGAAAACTACCTACCTGATGATATCTACACAATTAAGTATGTGACATTACCAGACGACATTGAAACACTTGGAATTCAGACAGCTCTCTCGCCCACGACCCTGTGGGCTGGGGGGAAGAGATGGCTGATATTTCAGACTAACCAAGAATTAATGCCTGTGTCACAAATGGAGGTTGGGTGCTCAAGGACCTGGGGACTGGTACCAACGACCCAACCCCCAGTCGGTTTAACACCCCATAAGCCTGCCCTACCTGCAACCCAAGCCACGAGCCCCACCCAACACACCAGACCCCAAATCAAGCACCTGTCACACTATAGCGAGAGGAGGGAGGGGAAATACTCAAAAGCCCACGAGCGCCAACACACCAAACGCTGAGCTAAACAAAACCACGAGGACATGCGAAGGTGCACACATAATGTGCAAAAGAACTGCTGACCGCTCGAACTGCCAGAAGACGCCACTGAGAAGCCCAACATGCAAATAACACACGCACACGCTAAAAAAATGCTGGAGGCAACACCCCTAAAATACTAATAACACACTAACGCTAATGCCATGCAATGCCACGCCACACCACAACAAACAGAAACTTGCTCCTAGTCGTTAACTAAGTTAAATTGCATTTAACCCTAGTTAATGTGTGGAATTTTGGCTTTACTACGTGAAAATGGACAAAAATTGCAAGGAAAGATACTCATGGACATTATGTTTACTTTATGTGCACACATGCATGCAGCTGTTAAAACGTGGAGGGTACATTATACAGAGTATAATAAATTATTATGGAATTTGCTATGCTTTAATATTTACAGTCACAAATTATAAAGTTTGCATGTAAAAAGACAAGTAGATTTTCTGGCTTTTGTAAGTGAAAGATCTCTCCCAAGTACAGTTTTGTTAGATTGCAGGCAATTAATGAACTATCATGAAAATTAAATTAAATTAACCCTTACACGTAGTGACAGGAATACTCCTAGTTTTGATTGTAGTAGGAATTTTTGTACCACTGTTAATGTCATTGTCTGTGTGTACAGTGTAACTGAACTGTGAAAAAATCAGAAAAAAGCTTGGAATACACTGTCACCAAAAATGAAATTTCATGCAGCATATAAAGTCGTGACCTAAATACATGTTAGTAACGCAGCAGAGGATTTTTTGTTAGTAAAATCAGAGAAAAACATGGTCTTTAACCTTTTAACTCTCTGAAGGGATTAGTATGTAACGTCTCCCTTTAATATCGGTACATTGTCCAGAGGACAGGTGATGAGAATAGACAAATTGATTTTATCAACCAGAGGGTGTTATATCTTGATATGATCCCAAAACCTTTTAACCAATATAGAAGGAACTGTATAGCAGCTAGAAAGGATAATTAATAATCAGATCTTTGGAGTTAAAAGTTCAATCTTTTCATGTAATTGGAAATAATCGCCAATAGCAAGGCTTGTCTGACCATCGGTCGCTCAGTAAGTTAAATCATTAACACAAGGGCTACACATTAAGGCTCAATAAGTTATGCCTTAATTCAATTTGTACAAGAATACAATAGCTGTTAATGAACGGTTATATGTTAATGCAAATAAAGTGACTAAGTTGTTGTAATGTAGTTGTTGGTGCCAAAATGTTCCAAACTTGTTATTTGGGTCAAAAAATCGTAAACTTTTGTGGAATTTTGACATAACAAAAAGGACTATGGTCGAATAGTTTACAAATAGCCTCTCAGAAGGATGGGCTGGATGAGTTGATCAAAGCAAAGTACAAACTAAACCAAAATAAAACGAAATGAATGTAAAATCTGTGAAATAATCTGATCTTGCTTTTTATTTGTTGTTGTTTTTTTTTGTTTCAGTAAATATCGCCCTTTTGAAGCCTACAAGTCAGTCAAGCAGGGAAAGTTTGCTCTTCTCAAGCTATGCAGTAGATGGGGTAAAGAGTAGTAATTACATGCAATGTACACACACTAAGGATAACCCAGGAACTACCAACCCCTGGTGGAGAGTAGACCTGCAAAGTGAACAGCCTGTGGCTGAAGTGCGCATACTCAACAGAGGAGGCTGCTGTGCAAATAGACTAGACGGAGCTGAGATTAGAGTGGGTAGGTCAACCTTTTTTATTTTAATTATATTTTGTACTATTAGTAGTGATGACTCATTTGTGACAAATTGAGACAGAACCCGGCAATACATTATTTTCTTTGATCTTGAAAGGTACATGGTTTCCCCTGTTGTATTGATATTATACTCATTTTACCTGCTCGTTATATGACTTGGGATTTATTTTCTTAAAATGTTTTAAGGTTCTATTTACACAAGTGGTCTAAACGATGAACAGCTCTGGCCCCGGTTGTTAAAAGGCTGGATAGCGCCAAACAGTGGATAAATATCTATCCAGTGAATAGTGCAATTAGCTTTCCCAATACTTATCCGCTGGATAGTGATTTATCCGGTGAATAGTATTGTCCAATGTTTGAACAACCAGGGCTTGGATATTGGTTTTCAGTTTATGAACATATGCACCCAATTTTGGAAACAACTAAAGACTCTTTGTATAGCTCCATGCAAGTCTTCAAGATCACCAAATTTAAGCATTTCCACACAAATAACTCCAATATAATGATTTTTTTCAGCTCTTAAGTGTGCCTGCAGTCTCAGGAATGGTTAAAAGGCCAAAAATGTTCCCAGATTTCTTCTTAAAAACCCCTTGAATGAGCAATGGTTATTTTTTAGAAACGCTGTTATCCAATTGGCTTCACAGCCAAATAATTAGCCTTCCAAAGCAGACACGATTTTATTTTCTGGGCGATTAAACAAAAGTGAGTTTGAAGTCTGCTCTAGCAAGCTGACTAAGGAATTGAAGTCTGGTGGATGATTCACTGATTAATGTATCGTCATTTCAACTTATTTTTGTGAGAAAATATGTGTACCATGTACCTGTTTATTAAGAACTACACTGCATTATATTATTAAGAGTACAGACTTAAGTATTGTTACCTGTCAATACTATTAATAGTTGTTTTTGTTTTCAGAATACTGTCGAATGACCACTTGGCATTATTCATTTATGAATGTTTTCCATTATATTGAGGAATACAGGAGAGTGTTTTCCTAATTTTTACTACTTGCCTTTGTTTTCTCACTCATCAAGGAAATTCAGATGCAAATGGAGGAGCAGCAAACCGTCTTTGTGATAATGTTACTAACATTCCAGCTGGACAGGAAAAATCCTATTTCTGCATTCCAAGAGCATATGGTAGATACGTCTATATCAGGATACCTGGCAACAACAAAATTTTGACGCTTTGTGAGGTTGAAGTTTATTCTACTTACATATCTAGAATAAGTAAGTGTTTGCTTGTAGTAAACATTCTTGCTTGGTATTATCTCGTGTTGAAGATTATTTTTCTATTGATGTTAGTCAGTTGCAGGTATGAATTTCATACCACACTCTAAATAGCACCTTTGAACTCCTTCGTTAGTTTTTTTTTTGAACACGGGAATTCGTGAGAAACATTAGATTGAACTTGTTTGTCCAAAATCATGTGGCAATAATCTTTGCAAGTGGGAATTCAGAGATGTTATGCAATTTCAGTGGAAAATTGTGTAATAGACCTTTAGGCGTATATGTATTTGCATGTTTAGAGTTCTCTACCCAGTGAAATCCAAATACTCCTGTTTTGCTATCATACAGTACAAAATAAATGAAAAATCCTCTTGTGATCGATCTATAAATGTCCTGGCTGGTCAACACAGTTGGTATTAAGTGATGCATATGAAAGAAATCTTATGTGAACTGCGGATATGAAATCAAAAGAAGAATGATCGTCGCAGTTGTGATCGTAATTTTTACCATTACGTAAAGAAGCCTGAAAAAAATTGAGGACTTCAACGGGGCTTGAACCCGTGACCTCGCGATTCCGGTGCGATGCTCTACCAACTGAACTATGAAGCCACTGACGTTGGGAGCAGGTCAGCCCCGTTGAAGTCCTGAATTTTTTTGAGGCTTCTTTACGCAATTGTAAAAATTGCAATCACAACTGCGACGATCATTCTTCATTTGACAGTTGGTATTATTTGATTCACGTTTATTTACATATTTATGCAACTGAACTTGTGATAAGTAAATTTGCGATACAAATGGCGAAGAAACCAAAAAGTGGACTAAAATCTATTTAGTAAGCAATTTGTAATTGAGTCTAATGCACCGTTATTTATGGTATACTTGTCAGTTAGTAGTTATTGAGGCTTAACCAGGTCGTAGCCAATCAGGAGCGAGTGCATCTCCTTATTCTTTTGTTTTCGGGGGTCACGTCACCAAAAATCCAAGATGGCGGCCATTTCTATTGTCTAGGGTTAGTGGGGTCTCCTTGTCTATTGTTGTAGGGTTATAGTGGGGTATCCCTCATTAGGGTGAGTGGGGGTCTCCTTGTCTATTGTTCTAAAGTTAAGGGGTTGTCCCTCATTAGGGTGAGTGGGGGTCTCCTTGTCTATTGTTCTAGGGTTAAGGGGTTTCCTTGAGGGGTATCCCTGATTACTCAAAATGGCGGCTAGGGTTATGACGCCGAGTCCGGCAATCGAACCCGGGACACATTGGTGGAAGGCGAGCGCTCTGACCACTGCGCCAACCCTGCTCCCCGATTACGTCCCTTTTCCCGCGCAACGTCCTCTTGCCATTGCTGACATTTCCGTTCTGCTCCTTTCTGCCGAAAAAAAACGTTTCCTGCCAAGGAAGGCGGTGACAAGGGAACCTGAAGATGTGTGTGAGGAATCAGCGTACGAGGGACGTTGTGGTGTAGGTAGAACGGAAGCCGAAGGACCATGTGATGTAGGTAGAACGGAAGGTGAAGGTTCGGCGAGTGGACGCGCGAAGGTTTGGAGAGAAGTATCAGCGAGCGGGCGTGTGAAGGTCTGTGGAAATGGAACTGATTGCAAAGGATTGGGAGGTGAAGGGATGCTGGCAAGCAACTCTTCAAGGGTGGTGTAGACTGGCGAGTGCGATTGCTGTCTGGCGAGACGCCTCCGTGCTGCTTTCATTTTTTCCACTAACTCTGTGTTGCTCTGAGCTGCTCTTTAATAGCTCAGAGTTGCTCTGTGTTACCCTGAGCTGCTCTTTAATAGCTCAGACTTGCTCTGAGTTAGCTGCAGAGGAGCTCTCAAACTACTCCAAGTGGCTCTGAGTAAAATCATTTAATTGGTCGACGTGTCGACCGAACAACTCTATTGACTGACGGCAATGTTGCTCATTGATTGCCCAAAATTGCTCGCAACATTGTAGAGACGGTTGAGAATGATTCCAACAAATTTTAATTGAAAAGTAATTGATTCCCTTAGCAAGTCAGCTTGGCTACCCAGTGTAAAACGTAAGACCAATAAAAAGTCGCCATCATCAGTTCTCAACATAAGAATCATCATCTTTATTAAGTAAAATATTAGTTCGTATAACTTGCAGTTCATAAAGAAATCCCTATCGAAAACTCTCCACATTGATCTTTCATCGATGTCTTAACAACTGAATACAGAAATTCACTCCTGACTCTCAGTAACACATGAAGTCAGTCGTTGCAGACACGCGCTCCTCCACGTCAGTTGTTTAGCGTTCCGAGACACTCGAAAAGAGTTACTCAGCCTTGGACTTTTGGTCACGTGACCCCGAAAACAATAGAATAATGAGATGCACTCGCTCCTGATTGGCTACGACCTGGTTAAGCCCCTATAACTACTTCAGTGCTTTCGTAAAAGAGCATAAGGAACTAGAGTTGATGACTTCCTGGCAAGAGAATTAAAGAAGTTCGGTCCTTGGAAAACAGTAGAAAATTTCTTAATGCTTGTTTGTAACAATAGGGTAAAACGGAAGTCTATAGGAGTTCCCAGTGTTGTAGCAATGGATTAGATGAAAGTGGTTGTAAGAATACATAAATTGACCTAGTTGCATATAATGGACACCATAAAGGTTAGAATACCAAGTTCCTTATAAACAAGGTCTGTATGCACGAGCAAGGAAATTCTAATAACAGGCTTTTGCAAAATGACAAGACGTCGGGAATCCTCAGTTTTGTATGTCGAAGCACAATAATAAAAGTAAGGATTATCTTTATAAAGTTTAGTTGTAAATGTAAACTGTGTTATTGGATGCAAACTTTTTAAACAAAAAATAATGTTAGATCAGCTGAGACCTGAACTGCTGCGTATTGTGTTCCACTGTATCCTATAGATACAGTTTTGCGTAATGATATTATTTCTGTGACAGCATATTTCAAAATGGCCAGTTTAGATGCCTACATTTACGTGACTGTCTTACTTTGCATGACACAGGAGAACGCGAATACAAAGTGTACTTTGTCTGTGAACGCAGTTAAAAAAGTTACAGAGTTTATTGGTTTGCTCTTCTGTCGTCACTGGAATATGAATATTTTCTGCATTAGCCTGCGAACTGTGTCATGTCACAAAAAACGTTTTCACTGCTTACTTAACATTTTATCACGTTTTAACACGTTTTTTTCAGACCTGGCCCTTAATCAGCCTGCTCAGCAGATTAGTACTGATTATAGTGGAGTGGCATCACTAGCGGTGGATGGGGGAACCTCAATAGTCTACACCCAGGGCAGCTGTACACATACTACAACAACTACTAATCCTTGGTGGAGAGTGGACCTGGGCTCATCTGTTCCTGTGACTGAAGTCGTTATTGTCAACAGGGGAGGGGGAAATTGTGATGTTGAATGTCAATCACGTTTGAATTCATTTGAAATCAGGATAGGTAAGTTAGTCAATGGAAACGAAATAAACTAATGAAATACGCGCATATGCATATCGAATATAGGAACAAAGTTGCAAAGAGTAAACCAAAAAGAAATGAGATAATAAGATTGAGTAACTGTTAAAACCTTTTACATAATGAGCTGTAATGGTGTACAGTGTTTAGTCGGAAACGTTAGTTGCAATCCTGTGATCAAGTTTCTCTGTGTTAGTGACTAAACTTTCAAGAAATTGTAATGTACATAATGCCACAAGTAGTAATCAGCTTATTCTGTCTTCAGCAGCTCAGCTTTAATTATTGTACTTTAATGAACCCAAAAAGGGGAATTTTGGCAAAGTCAAAATGAAGTCAGTGATGCCAGCAAGTATATGTTCCAAACATTGTGTTTTAGTGCTCGACCAAGTTAAACACCAGCACGAACAGAACTGCCTCCACGTAAGAAAGGTTTGGTGTGGGACTGAAAACGTTACGTGGCTACAAAGAGCGTGGCCCTCACAAGTGGCAGATATGTTCTATCGCATATAATAGTTCCTTACCTAGCAGGTTGACAGGTGTCTGGAAGTCGGCTGTGAATGGGTTGTCATAGTGACCTCCCCTCTTCTGAGGAGATTCCTGTCTCTTCTATTGCTACCTTTACGTGACCTTCTCTCCAACACTTCAACAGGGGGTTAAATTTTAAGTTCTTGTATTTTACACTATTTATTTCTTTAATTCATAGTGAGATGTTAACTCTTTGCATTTATTTTTACAGGTAATCACAACCAAAGCGGAGGCGAAACAAACCCGAGTTGTGGAGGGACCTTGTCTTTGAGCGGTGGACAAACAAAGTCTTTTTATTGTAAACCTGTACTTGTTGGTCGGTTTGTCTTCGTTCGTATACCGGGAAGCAATAAAGTTCTCAGCCTTTGTGAGGTGGAAGTTTATTCCACAACGCAAAGTGTCAAAGGTACTCAGGTTTTTCTCAGTTCTTACTGCTCATAGCGTTTTCTCTTTAAAAAACACGTTTTGTTTTTCAGAAAGAAATAGTTGTTTTATTGTTATTCTCTTCTGTAACAACATTACCATTATCAACAGCGGCGGCATCAATTGCTCAATGACAAATGCAATCTGATATATTGCAAAGGCAAGTAGTGGGCAAAGATCGGCTGTAACGATAAGAGTTGGTTCATCTTTTACATAATCCTCCAGGAAATGATAACGGACTGTAATACTGTGTACGTATTAGCTAAAATTGCGAGAGTTTGGAATTTTAGTTTTAGCCGATTTAAGTCGAGTTCAGTCAACAAGTCAGAGAAATGTTGCTGTAATTTGCCCGGAAAATGAAGTCCTCGAACTCTGTGGTTGGTTTTGCGAGTGAGACCGTAAGTCTTTGCTATTATTCTGTAAGGTTTGAAGCAATGTATTGATCCCAGCTATATTCAAGTGAGAGTATGTTGAGTGACAAATTTGTGGGGGAGTGCGTCAATAATCAAAAGTACTTTCTTCTCTGCTCATACAAACCTACCATCCTGTTGTAATTGGAGAAAAACTGTGTTAAATTAACTTTGGCAGGCTGCTCAGGTGACCCAGTACGAATCTCAGACAGTTCCGTCATTCTTGATCAGAGATTCTCAGCTTCCTCCACCCGTGGCAGCAGTAACCCTTATGATGGGCGTCTGACAGGATCCAATGCGTGGTTACCCAGCAGTAACGACGATGCCAGTGACTTCCTGCAGATTGACCTGGGATCAGTTTACTTTGTCTGTGGTGTAGCTACACAGGGAAATCCAAACGCAGATGAGTGGACAAAGACTTATAAAATAGGGACGTCCTTAAACAATGTTAATTGGACAATCTACGTTGAAGATAATGTGGAAAAGGTAACAGCTAGCGGTGTTTAATAGGATGACCGAGATATTTAAATGTGAAGCAAACGTTAGTTCTTCCAATACATCAAATTGAACATAGTCATTCCCTTATTTGAATGTTACTTGAAAGTTGATTCAAACTAAAGCAATGTCAGTTTCGTTTTTACCGACAAATGCTTGATGTTTTTCAAATTTACGATGTGATGATATTTTGTCGGTGCCAGTGAACCCATCACTTGCCTTAAGTAAAGAATTGATTTTATCAACCGCGTTCAACTTGATTAAAGGTAAATTGGCCAACCTGAAAAGATTCGATCGCTTATGAATCGAACTTTTTGTCAGAACGTTTGTTTTCTCTGAAGCTTTTCTGGCCGATTAGATTAGATTATGACATTTCCTAGTCCAGTTTAGGCTGCTCTTTAACTCAAGTTTTTCATTATGGGTGTCGCTTTGATTTGGATATGACTCCTTTTCACGAGAAAGTACGGACCCAGCTGCATCTTGATGACAAAACTCGGAGTAACTTAAAAAAGTTTAAGCCCCTGTCCTTTGGCTGATAAAGGTGTCTTTGACTAAGAAAAAAAAAAAAAAAAAAAAAAAACAGACAGATGAACGTTGTTTATTTTCTTCTATTTTCAGATTTTTACCGGTAACAGTGATCAGAACAGCGTTGTTAGAAGTGAGCTTTACGAACCAGTCGCTGCAAAGTTCATTCGTTTTTATCCTGTGTTATTCAACAAAAACAAAGCATTGAGAGTAGAAGTGTATGGATCATTGCAAGGTACATTGAATTGATTATGATCTATTCGTACGGATCACTCCGCCCTGAGATAAATGTAACTTTTATTCAGTTGGTCATGAAGTCAGTGCCGCTGTAATGAACATTTGTTGGAATTGGGACAAACGTCGTACAAAATGCAGTGTTTAGTTGGAATTAAATCTGTGGGAACTGACCATTGAAAGTACAGATTAGTACTGACTAGTCTATTAAGGCATTGGGAGCAATTGAAGGCAGGTGAAAGAAAGTTAGGCAAAAGCTAATAATTTGAATCCTATGTTATGGCTTCAACTGTTTACAGAACCTATTTCCGACGTTAATTTATAGGGATCATATTTGTCATCGGTTTACGGTCAGTTCGTTCCATGGTCAGTTCGTTCCAAGTCAGATCGTTCCCCGATAGAAGTTAGATCGTTTCACATAATCCGATCGTTCCACTTATAAATAGTGAGGTGAATCTTCTTCCTCAATAAAAATGTTAAGAAAAAAGTCCAACCTGACTTTGGTCGTGCTTAGTGGACGAAACGAGTTTACAGAGTTTATGCCGATATGATTCTGTTCGAGAATTTTATTGACACCTCAGACGCCGTCCCGCACATGGAAGTCTTGAAATATTCTTCGGAAATAACACCTTGTTTGAAATTTCAAGTGTACTTGTTAATGTAAGTTTTTACATGTATATGCAGTTGATTACGTTGAATTTATTGAAAACTTATTACCTGTTCTGCCTGTTATCTTTGAAGTGACGCACAATGGCTTAGTCTTTATCAGCAGGGAAATATTCAATCGATTGATCGACTAAAAAAATCACTGCTCTAATCTCTTAGTACACTAGTGGAGAAATTTATCTATAGTTATCCACTTGTGTGGAACATACAGATCTGACTGCACCTGTATGTCGTGGAACGATCTGACCATGGAACGAAGTGACTGGATACCTTGTCATCCAATTGCTTCACAAACATGTTTTTTTTTCACAGAACGTTTCCCACAAAATTAATTGTGGCCAGCTCAAATGAGTCCTAATATATTTAAGCTCGTCTTACGTCATAAAAAAGGTACGAATGTTTGTACTTAACCAAGTTTCGAGCTTCCTCTAACGGGGTGAAAAAAGTGGGGAAAACTTGGCTGCTTCCTATTTCGTACGGAAAAGTTTATTTTTTGGTAATTTTGACCATGAAACAGAGTAGTGTTTCAAAATCTATCAGGAGTGTCACTCTATAAGTAAGAAAACTGTTTTTTTTTTAAATCATGGGTTTCGCCATGAGCTTAGATTTTTCATAGGCTATGTTGGTGCTATCCGACAGTAACTCTTTAGTTGCAGTTGGACAGTTAGTTGAAAACAAGTCGTTTAACATGTTTTGGGGAGCAGGCTTGGCCCAGTGGTAAGACCACTCGCCTATATGACCAATTTGACCCTGGTTCGATTCCCGGACTCGACGTTCATATGTGGGTTGAGTTTGTTGTTGGTTATCTACTCTGCTCTGAGAGGTTTTTCTCCAGGTACTCTGGTTTTCCCCTCGAATTCCAATTCAATCTAGATAGGACCTCCCTGTAAACCACTTCGGCGAGTGGAACGTCCTGGGTAAATATGATGATTTATTTTAATTATTTTCATTTATGTCTGCAATCTTGTTGCGTTTTAACAGCCTGCCTCTCATCCATTGGAAATGAAAGATCTGTAGTCCGAACCTTAGGAACTACAGCATCTTCGGAACTTGATGCCAACCATAACGCTGGATGGAGTCGCCTTTATGATCTTTATTCTTGGTGCAGTGCTTCAGTATCGCCCCCACAATACTTGCAGTTTGATGCTAAAAAAGTGATTACAGTCAGCGGTGTTGCTACTCAGGGAGATAATGTGTTGGACAATTGGGTGACAAGTTATGCAATCAGCTATGGATATGATGGGCAAAAATGGTTTGACTATTTAGGCGGAGCGGTAAGGTGTTGTATTGATAATGAATGCAAGAAAAATTGCTAGATTTATTTATTATTAGTTAAACATGCAAGAAAAATTTATGACTGTATGTGTTGTGCATCGTTTGTTGTACCTCCATATACTTTAAAAGTCTTTGTACTGTGGGCTTTTTCACATGATCTAGTGAGGTTGGACCAAGAGAAGGTATCGGGATGGAATGGTGGTTATGAAACAGCTCCAAACTGTTGGAATCTGTCAAGAAATAATGTTGTGGAAAGAATAGGAATTATCGTGATATCTCTAATCTTTCCCAGTTGTGTGTTACGTCATGTACCATTCTATATATAATTTTCTCTGTCGGGGAATATACCTTTCTTGTTTGCAAATAGATTATGGGATCACTTAACAAACGTTTGTTTGTTGTTGTATTTGTCTGTTCAGGTACTCAGTGGAAACATCAACAGAGGCTCAATTGTTGTCAACTTCCTTTCTTCACCTTTTACAGCCCAGTATATCAGGATACTACCAAAGACGTATAAAACTGGGATATGCTTGAGAGTAGACTTACTTGTCTGCAAAAATTGTAAGTAGTCGATAATGTTTCGCTCACAACGAGTTTTATTAAATTTTGTTTCTCTTAACCTCCATCCGTTGCAGCCACTCTCTCAACCCCCCCCCCTCCCCCTTCTCCTCCTCCCAGGCATTGGAAGATAGGGGGAGGGGGGAGGGGGGGGGGTGAGGTGGAGTCAGTAGTGACTTCTATGGTGTAAAGTTTTCTTAAATCCCTTCTTTGTTGTAACGATTTCGTTCATGTGTTCCAATAACTTCGGCTCCCATTGTAGTTTGTCTGAAAGGATGTTGTGTTTCTGGGTGTTACCCGCTAAAAAAGACCATGTTGGAATATCTGCACAACTGGAACATACTGTAGTTTCTCAAATCCATAACAGAGAGGGCACTGCTATGGTGGTTTGACCATCTCCAGGACTTTCGTTATTTAATATCCGTTCAGTGTATGCATGCATGAAGTGATTTTGCAAAACCACTGTTGGAGGTACAGGTACATATCAAATGACTTGCATGGTGGGAAAGCGAGTCATCTCAAATTTTGGAGATGTCTTAAGAACACTGCCCTTGAAGCATCGATACTGAACATCAGTAGACCCGTAACAACAGTAGGTTTTGTACAATAATATACTCTTTTAAAGCAAAACCCAACCATAGCACGACAGAGGCCCTCTAACTCTAGCAACAACAATTGTGTCCAAACAAGTCACCATTTTGGTGGACCATACAAACCTGTTTTATGCTGTTTCTTTCAGTCCAAGTTCCTTTCCTTTTCGTTGAACTTGACGATGCTATTTTGTCACCTTCCTCTGCTGGAGCTGTCACATTAACCTGTGTTGCTAACTTTAGCAAACAGCGGCCGCCTGCACAGATATATGAATGGCAAAAAGATGGAACACTGGTACCTGGATCAAGCTCTTCTTTGACGATAGCTTACACCAACGCGACCGACATTATGAATAACTATCAGTGTACGAGGAAAAGTTCATCAGTTCGTGATGTTCACTGCAACGCGACCTATCAGTGTTCTGCGTCACTGGTTGACTTACCTGAAATCAGAGATGACGCAAAAGGAAATCTGACCGTTATTCTGAGTAGGTCACAACTGTTATTTAAGGATACATGTTTAGTGTAACTGGGCTTAGAGTTAGTTTACGTATTTCCCCGACAGTTATCTCTTGAAGGGATCTTGGTAACTGTTGTAAGTTTCTTAGGGTCGTTTAAAATAGCCCTGTACTATGAAGTCAAGCGACGCTCTTCACTAATACGTGAAACAAAAATGGACTCCGTTCCAAATAGGTCTTAGATAGCTCTTTATTGTGCTGTGTGTCAGTGCATTTCTAATTCTTAATTTTCCTTGAACACTGTAAAGCACTTGTGAGCTATTTCTAAGGAGTAATGTCGTTAGTTATGTCACTCGGCGCTTGGAAACACCATCCCTTAACCACAAAATAAACCTGTAAGCGGTTTGGCACAGTTGCACCACGTACACTATTTGTGGGCTCTACTGATGTTTTACACCTCATGAAACCTATTGATAACTCAACTAGCTGCAAAGTGTATTCGTCTGGCGATTGCCTGTCTTTACGAGTCATTTGACCCTGGTAGAAGCTCTTGAGTAATATTCACTGGCTTGGTAGACATTACGGTGAATAGCAGGCTGTTTAAAACCAATAAGTGACGACATTCTTATGTGGCCTTCTTTTCAGAGGTTCCAGGAAAACCAGTTGTGCAGGTAAATCAGGCTGATATCCAGGCAAGATCAGCATTAGTCAGGTGGTCGTACACCCCAGGAATAGATGAAACACCAGTAACCTCCTTTGCTCTTCAGTATCGAAATAGTACTTTTACCAGGGATATTGATCCCCTGACTGGTGGCGCATCAAGTACACAACTGAACGATCTTAGGCCTTATACAACTTACAGCATCAATATGACAGCTACGAGTGTATTGGGAACAGGGGAGTGGAGCAATGCTGTGAACTTTAGAACATCAACTGACAGTAAGTAGTGATGCAGGTTACAGAGTAAATGTTAAGTCTTATATAAGAGCAACGAAATTCACCCAAATTAGTAAATACCATCATTGTTTTTTTTTGTTTGCTTACTTTTGTTACCGAGGACCCTTTCACCTCAAATGCTTGCGATATATGTAAATAACTACTGAATTAATTCAGAAATTAATCCTGTATGGTTTGAAACCGTAACTTTGTGCCGATTACCGACCTGAGAAGGACTGAATGCGACGCCATGAATTGACCCACACACGGCTTAACTAAGAGACGGAAATCATGGCTGTGTTGTCCTTCACAGCATCCATACCATCTACTAATGATGCACAAATCACTTGACTATGGTGATGACTTTCACTCAGGTTGTGGACCGTCAGTAGTTAACGTCACCTCAAACAGTCCTTCTCAGAGCCACACTCAGCCGGTCGATCCGGTTCCACCAAGTTATAAGTAATTTGATTGTCATACATACTTATTTTATCTTCAAACATCTCGGAAAATCGAGCTCCTCGCTTGCCAAATAATTATTGGAATGAGTGAGAAGCTGATCATGCAAGCAGGCAAACACGTGAAATGAGGCTTACATGATAAGAGGGAGTGACCTCCGCGTCCATCACGTTATATTTTAATATTCCGACTGGCATATTACCAAGCACCAAAATTGCAGGTTACGCATTAGTAATGTATTTTATGTTTGATTCCCTGATAAAAGGATTTTTTCAGTTCCAGAAGTCAGTGTTCAAGTCGACAAGGTTAACGGCGATACATCGCGTTCAATTTACGTCAAATGGACGGTAACCACTTATTTCAGTACTAATAAGGAAGCATGCCTAATAAAGGATTAATTGATAAAAGAAAATATGGTCCTGCGTTCCGTTTGCGTTAGAAACTCTTGACATTTTTCAACTGGAATATTGCACCTTTGTTTTTCGATGTGATAACGTTTGTTGAAGAGGAGTAACATTGTATCAATGTGGCTCAATACTGTGGTTTAGAATCGGCTGCGGTTTTTATAATCGAAGGATTGTTTTGGGTTTGCTATTTTTGATTCCGAGAGATTTTTGGGTAGGAAAATTTGGAAAGTTTTTTTTTTTTTTCCCTGAAGTTTCGTGATAGTACCCAGGGGGTAGTGTGGCATTTGTTGGGGGTAATATTTTGTCCGGGGATTTTTTGAGTTTTATTGGAATCCCTAAGGATTTTTTTTGTTGAGTTTTGAAGGTTGCCCCCATTCGATCATCCCCGTCCATTGATATCCGGAGTATCCTTCTTGCCATTACAGTCGCTTTTCGGCATGTTTGTCGTTTATATGTGCTGTAGTCTTTGAAACAAGAAGGAACGCGTTGCGTTACATACACTTATAACGTACTATGCTGTTTAATTTTATGCAGAATCGGTTTATAAAAGAAATATATAATTACAATTTACATGTGTTCAGTGCAGTTACAAATAGTTGAGAAGTCGGGTCAAAATAGTCAAACACTTTGTCTTTCATTATTCTGTTCACGTCCTAGCAACCCAGCCTTGATAAGTTAAACGGGCCTCTTGCTGGATATACCATCGCCTATAGAGAAGAAGGGACCTCTGTAAACCAGACAGTAAATGTACCGGGTTCAGCAACCTCTCACATAATACAGAATCTGAAGATATGGACTAAATACTTTGTAAACATGCGTGTGCGTAACAGTAACTTTCCCGGGCCTTGGAGTCCTGAGAAGGAAACCCGAACACATCAGGACGGTAAGTTATCAATTTGTTTACTCGTTTGCAGTTATTTCATGTATTGATCTTTTGATCAAATTACAAGGTATCTTTGAGTTCTGATTCTAAGTTTAAAAGAATACAGTCTCTGAGGTTTAGTTATTTCAGTTGAGTCCGGCAGGTTTTTTAACTGTTCACGCTACAGTTGATTCACTGTTTCATGCCAGTCTGGAGGTTATAAGCTATCTCTCGTTAAAATGGGATTAGATTTGAGAGAATTTAAGAGTTACGACCGGGATTTCTAGGACGGAATACTTAAAAAAAACATCCAAGAAGAGAGGTTGGACTATTTTGTTTTCAAGGCAAACGTCAACTTTTGTTGTTTGTAAGTTTTTAATATTTAGTAGTTGATAAAAAAGCTTTTTTCTATTGCTGCAGTTCCTAGTTTGCAAAAGGAGCCATTTTCTACTGATTGATTTGTGGTAATGAGAATTTAGTTGCATAGTATTTAAGTTTGATTTTTGATAGGTGTTGTATTATCGAACCTGACTGTGCATTCCTCTGACTCATTCACAGAATACAGGGTCCGGTAATCGTTAAGTGTAATTGTTGAAAAACGGTGGATCGCAGAAGCGATCGAAGAGAAAAAGGCGTTTCTTCAGTAGTCTGATATGATTTGCCCAGTATGACACTTAACTGGTAACCTGAGCATCAAAAGTAATAACTTTGTCCTGAAGAATTAAAACCAGGAACTTGTCGAATTCTGCTTTTTGCGACTCCCCTCCCCCCCCCTACCCCCACCCTCCCCCTACAAAAAAAGTAAAAGAGTAATTATCCTCGCCGGTTTATATTCAATCTTAAGTTGTAGTCCACTTCGATCCTTTTAGCAAAACCCTACATTTTGGTTGTTGGGCCATCTCTGTAACGACTGCCTTTATTTGCGACTCTTTCGTCAGCACATGATTCTCAAGGAAGTTGCAGTAACCAGCTTAACATAGATTTAAGTGGTGGAACAGAGAATTAACTCTGAAGTGTAAATTAAAGTGCTAATAGAACCCCATGAAAAACCCATTGGGCGTTAGCCCTAGTAAAGGGTATCAGGGAACCACACGAGGCAAAGAAAAAATTGTTATGATTTTTTTTTTTAAATCGAACCCACGACCTCCGGATTAGATCTACCGTTGCTCTGCCGACTAAGCTACGAGGTCGGACAGAGAAAGTCGGGGACGATTAAGATGGTGAATCGCGGCGAAGAGAAAGTAAGGGTACATATATATGTTGTGCTGCGTAGCACTATAAACACATACAAGTGGTGGAACAGAGAATTAACTCTGAAGTGTAAATTAAAGTGCCACTGGGCGTTATCCCTAGTAAAGGGTATCAGGGAACCACACGAGGCAAAGAAAAAATTCTAATGACCTCGGTGGGAATCGAAGATTTAGACCGCTTGAATATCGAATAAACTCATATGTGATTTAAGTTTTGTTGTATTACTCCCTAACTTCTTTGCAGCACCCTCTGAACCTCAGAATCTCCAGTTTAACTTAAGCAAACCGACTGAAAACACCAGACCACGAATGACGGTCACGTGGGGCAAACCTGCTGATGAAAATGGTATTATTCAAAGATACACACTTGCATATAGCTACAACCACAACGGTAATGTCATGTCGAGTCAAAAGACCACGAATAATGGAACCTTGAGCTACAGATTTGATGTTCTTGGTGGACTTAGATACACCGTCACAGTTAGGGCTGAAACTATCAAACCAGGCCCCAATGCAAGAGGGACCCCGCAAGTACCAGAGTACAGTAAGTGAGATTCAGATTTGCCTGCATGCATTAGATCAGATGATAACGTTTTGTTCCTAGTGTCATTGTAGCGCATCGTTGATGTAATCGTCAGGCTTGTTTGCTGTGATCTATCTTTTTTACATTTATCATGTGCAAAACATCATGACACATGGTCGAGCTTTCCATTAACTATCGTTCTATTTAAGTTGTTGCCAAAGTTAAGATATCACGTCCGATTGAAGAAGCATGCAGCCCACGTGTCATACACAAAACACCCTTAATGACTCGCAGCTTAGTCATTCCACTTCCCTCAGGACAGATTGTTAACCATGGGACATTTAATTAACTGTCCCCACAATCAAATGGGAGTTAAAATTTATTTCGCGGTATATTTACGTATGAGACAAAACTGCATTGTACGACCTGCAAATAAACGAATACCAGGAAGCGGAACGTATTACGACTATTAGGGTCCCTTTACACTTTGACCGAGATTTTATTGACGCATTCCTGACTTGCTGTATTTGTCGCCGTTTATGATATATATCTTTTTCAGGACCAAGCATTGCACCACAGAACGTCAGATCACAAAAGATCAACGAGACGACATTCAAAATAAGCTGGGATCCTCTCTCCAGAGAAAAGAGCAACGGTGATGTGAAAGCTTATGAAGTGCAGCGCAACAGAGTTGCCAGCTCGAGTAGTGCACGAACCACACGCAGTGTGGGAGTTGTGTTACAGAACACAACAGAAGCATTTGCAATCTTACATGGCTTGACATCTTGTTCTACCTATAAGGTCAAAGTACGCGCTTACACTTCGGCTGGACCTGGAAACTTTGGTAGTCTCCCTGTGGATATCATAACCACGTGTAGGTGATGCTTTTTTTTTTAATTATTGTTGTTGGTTTTCTTTACCAAGGTCCTTCTTCGTTTAAATTGAACTGTCATCTCTTCCTTGTTCCCGGACTAAATGATTTAGTGATGCTAATTGAACATGAAATTACCTGTTACATCTTTACTATCCAGCTCGTCGTAAGCTGTCTAAATATCGTCATGTTGCACGTTCAGTAACAACGCTGGCATTCACAGGGGCCCAGCGTAAGGAGATAAATATCAATCATTAGAAACAAAAGAAAACTGAAACTAACTACCAAACATGGGAACCGGAGGGGAAATGGCGTTTTTTGTATTTTGAGCTTTGTTATCAATGTTTTGAATAATAAAACATTTCCTGTTGTAGCTTGCTCAATCTTGCGGAATATCCATTGATTTTAGCTACTGTGCAATAATTATCGGAAGGGAAGGGGGGGAGGGGGAGGCTAATAAATGCGCCTCACATGGAGAAATATTAGACAATGCCAGTAGCCCATCAAGCTTGGTTGTGCTAACAAAGGCAAATTTAACTTTGACCCCCCACCTGAAATCGCAAAAATTATGACCAGCCCCCCCCCCCTCCCTTCCCACCAAGGACAAAGATGGTGGGGGACTCTAAATGTTGATTACTTCTTATGATGGAAGCTTCGTGAGATCCTGGATCTGCCCCTTTGATCTTAACTTTAAAATAAGCTAAAATGGCATGTGACGAGAAAGTTGAGTTGTTTATGGTTTTAGTACTAATTAACAATTAGACTCGTGGCCCTTGAGAGCGAAGGGTCTAATTGTTTTAGTATCACCCAACTAGTCGGACAGAAAAGGCAATCTGAATGAAGTTAGCAAATGGAAGTTGAAGAAATGTTTATTTGGGAATACAACGAAAGAAAGTGTCACGATCGATTAACGTAGCCAATCAAAATGCAGGATTTGCATTAGTCCATTAGTTGGGTGCTACTGATTACTGTTAGTACTTTGTTATATTTTTTATGACATATAAATTATGTTTTATTCATATTAAATCAGACCCAAAAAGTATCATTGTTAGTGAGAGATAAGTGGTAAACCACCTCTCTTGCTTTACATGTTACTTTCCCCCTCCCTTTGGCTATGATTCTAAGGGCTGCCTCCTCTTGATTTTCACCCCCTGTCCTCCTCCTGATAATTATTGCACTGTCCCTTGCTTAAAACGGCCTTCCGCGCGATTTGGCTCAGTATTGTCAAACTTTTGAATTAGTGAATCAAACGACACACATCTTTGCCGTTATGTTTCACGAACTTAGTTTTTTCTTGTTTCTGTAGCCCCTGGAACACCAATTGACGTTAAGACAAACAACAAACCTGAGAAAAAAAGCATAACCTTACTGTGGAGTATGCCTGATGTACATGGACTTGATATCAAAGACTACACGGTAATTCAAAAATATTGTTCGCACTGCTGTCATTAGTTCTATTATTATACATTGAGCACGCTATCTTTTTTCTGATCGCCCGAAAGCGTAAAGTGAATATTCGAAATCAGCCCCTGTGACAGCATCTAGCTGCAGATTATACAATAATCATGTCAAGGACACTCAAGGTCATTTGTAATGATGTCATGTA
>OX419347.1:1830071-1880071 GCA_948470475.1 Galaxea fascicularis
GTCGACTAGTTATTCATATTAAAGATTACCCCTGGTAATTAGGATAGTTGTGAGCCCCATATTCTTGGCACCAGCCGAGCGACATGCTGGAAGTAGTACTGAGATGCCAAGGTCAATCTAGACTTGACTCCGAGATGTTTTTCATACAATATTCTGAATTGTACATACAGGATCACTTTATTCGTCATTTTTCTATGACCGACACATTGATGATGTCATTGTCTTGTTTCCCAAAATGAATGAAAATGTTCAAATGTCAAACGGCTAAGATTAAACAAGCATGGGGAGAAGTGGACGATTGTAGTCAAAGCTGTTGTTGGGGAAAATTGAGCCCAAATTCCAGATGAGATTTACTCGAGTGGTTTCGCCAGCTCCCTTCCTTTCCCTGCCTCTGGCCGTGATGGTTTTCAACCATCTTGGTTTATAATTTTACTAAATTTGTTGTCAGATTCTTTATGTGATGTTTAAATTAATCCTGGGCTTTGTCTTTGGTTATCACCACGCATGTCACACATCATTGTTAAAGTTAAAAAAAATCATGTCTTAATTAATCGTTGCACTTGTTCAATTCCAGTTAACTTACATTGTTCATAACTTATTTTTCAATCGTGTTACTGTCTAAAGCTTACGTTGCGGATAAATTGTTGACTCGTTGACGACCTGAAGCCACTTCCTCATCCAATCGCCACGGTGAATCATACATGATCTCTTTCTTCATCTCTTCATGGGTTTCTGTTATCACTTATTGTTTTCTGTTTCGGGTGCCAACAAAATTTTGGTTGAAAAGCTCAAGTATTTTCTTTTTGTCATAAACGACCAAAGATAACTCCAAATCCAGCAACATTTTCGACCACCTATAAAGGGTATGTTGGCAGGCTCAGTGCGCTATGTTGTAATTGGACTGGACTTTTGGATCTCTGACTTTGAACGCTATAAATCTTACTACGAAAACGCCTAAAATGAGGTAGCTTCGAACGTTATACTAGCTCCTCCATTGGGAGCGTCGACTGTACTAAGAGGCATGTAGGGAGACTTA
This sequence comes from Galaxea fascicularis, assembly GCA_948470475.1. Lineage (NCBI taxonomy): Eukaryota > Metazoa > Cnidaria > Anthozoa > Scleractinia > Euphylliidae > Galaxea > Galaxea fascicularis. The sequence continues at coordinate 1,831,108 of OX419347.1, forward strand.
CTCCCAGCTGGTACCATCGCTGGAATACTACTCGATCGGACTTCTGGAACCTTAAAATCGCTGTCACTGGGTCGTGGTCCAGATAGGGTGGGAAGAGGATCTTCTTCCGGTTCTTTAGATTTAGAGGCTGCTGACTTTCTGGCTTTGACCAAGAGCCGTACCAAGACAGCAATGACAATGAGAAGGATGAACGACAGAGCTGCTAGGCAACCAACGGCGACTTTCAGGTGGAATAGTCGCTCAGCTAAAAAAGAATGAAAATGGTATTAAGATGAAGGGGCTGATGGGCGAATCACGGATCACGACTAATTGACAAAACGTTTCCATTTATTCTCAGAGAATGTCAGAGTAAACCTTAGTTTCGTAATCATGACTGAGTAAAAGAATCCTACACTGTAACCTCAATACCGAACGAAAGCTATTGAGTAAAACTTTTCTCTTGTGCTGACTTAGAATAAGTCTAATCGTTGCGTCTGTGGAGATTACGAGTTCGTATTTGCATCTAAATGGTAGCATTAAAATGAAAGCTGTTAAGTGGCAATTTAATCTGCTGCGAAGTTATTTCTGGGTGATTCTAACTTATGAGCCTGCGTACTGAAATCCTGACCATTCAAATGAAAGCCACTGAGCAGTACTTTCCCTTGGTGCCGCTGTAGTCAATGAAAATGATTCTTACTCTTGACTCTTTAGAGTAGACCAGAAGCCCTAAAAGATTCCCGTTCAAACCAAAACTGCTGAGCAATTCTTTCGTGTACTGTTCAATATACTATTTAAACTGGTTCCTGCTTTAGAGTCTGGGGATCGATTCTCAAATGGCATCATTTAGATGGAAACTATTCTAAAATATTCAGTTAGGTGCAGTGCTGTCTATTACTATCTTGAGGGTAGTGTTATGCTTTAAATTCATCAATGTTACCTTTTTTAAAACATAATTCATTATACGTAAACTTCCTCACCATTCACCACTTTAATCGTCCTAGACATCATTCCTAAAGAGTTCTCCACTTTACATTTGTAGACACCAAAATCGTCCTCAGACATTTCCTTCCTGTTTATCACGCTTTTTGAAGTAAACTGTCGTATACGCAGCGGCTTTTCATCCTTGTACCAGGTGATAAAGGCATCAATCTTGTTTTCTGTTTCACATTGTAATGCCAAAGGTTCTCCTATCTTGAGGGAAATTTCTGCGTCTTCACCAGCTCCCCACACATTCTTCAGCTCTGGCGAAGCTGGAAAGTAATAAAATAATAATAATTTATTACTTATTAGGCGCAAATTAGCATGTGAATATGATCAAATGCGCCTTACAATTCTTTGCAATTCTAAATTATTTTACAATTCTCAAATCAAACTAAATCAAATGAAATGTTGGTTTTTGGAGAGAGGGGAAAACCGGAGTACCCGGAGAAAAACCTCTCGGAGCAGAGTAGAGAACCAACAAACTCAGCCCACTTATGACGCCGAGCCCGAGAATCGAACCCGGGACACATTGGTGGAAGGCGAGCGCTCTCACCACTGCGCCAACCCTGCTCCCCCCTGTCTTCATAAGAGAGTTGAAACATTTTGGTATGACCTATTATTTTGTCGTCATCGTTGTGATTGGTGTTGTTGTTGTTATTGCTATTATCACTTATTAATCTATGAAAATTATTGTCATTTTTAAACAACTTTAAACTTTTTCAGTTATTATGTTGGTTACAAGGACACGAAAACGAACCCGATTTTAAACCACAGTATATATTTTATTCAGCATCAAAGTACCTTTCTCTACAGCTTTTGATTTCACTTACTCAGAGACGTAACTGTTACTGAAGCAATGTCGTCTGGTTGAATACCATTACTGGCTCTGCAAGTGTACACCCCGCGCGCAGATGTGTCATTAATGACCAATTGCTGGCCTCGATACACTAACGTGCGGTTTCTGTACCATGTTATTGTGGGCTCAGGGCCTCCTCGAGCAGTGCAGCTTAGTATCAGGCTCTCCCTGGGTTTTTTAACTCTGACTGGTGAGAGCGGGTCTATTCGGGGCGGGTCTGTATAGAGAAACAAAAAACGGTAATCAGATGTGAAGTGGGGCCTTACTAAGATAGATGGAAAGACGGACTGACAGATGAAAAGACAGACAGACAGGTCATACAGATACTGACAGACAGAAAGATGAACAGTGGGTTGAAAAGCTGACGGAGTGAGATTATAGGTCCTTTTAAAGAGAGTCTCTTTCTTGTTTGGGCAGTTGGCTTCCGGGGTCTACATCGACATCATAATACCTCTGTTAATCTGTTTCCTTACATGTTTCTCCAGTTGAAAATGTTTCAAAATGTCTCCATACTCCACCACCAGCCCCATTCACTGCCCTAACTCGCAATTCGTAAACAGTGTACGCCTGGAGACCGGTCAAACTAGATTTATTCTGGTTCTGTACAACCTTCAGCTGCACCTTGTCGCTATTCCGAACTTTGTACTCCACGTAATACGAAGTCATATATTGTTGCTCGGATGTTGTCCACGTGACCAGGGCCGAGTGACTGTCCATGAGAGTCACGTGCACTTCACTGGGTGTCTTAGGAAGCACTGTAAAGTTACGAAGCATTAGTAACTCTCTGCTAGGTACCATAGCTTACAGTTTCTTGGAGATTTTAGGACAGTAGGGAATGCAAAAGGGGAGGGATGTGCTTTTTAACACCTAGCTTGGTCAATCCATGGGATTCAACTGTGGGAACGGGCATAGTGAACAGCCTAAAAAATTTGGAAATACGGAGAGCCATATTTTCCCCTCAAAATAAAAAGTAAAAGATTTTAAGGTATGTTAAATTGCGACTGAATAATGTCAGTACTAACCTCTTCCACAAACAAATGGATGATTAAAATCGAATTCTGAGTCTTCCCATAGTCCTGAAAACTCGTTTAATTTGGTAGCGTTCTTTCTGTTTCCAGCGCTGCCATCAGGTGAACCAGGGCCCCAGTTAGTATACTCCGCCACAGCACCGTCTGACCAATGAAAGTTGTTTTCCGAGTCACGTGATAGCCCTATCCACACACTCGAACTCGGATTAGCTGGTTTGATCAAATGAAGGAACACGAAGTAGTTTTTCTCCTCCGAGTCAAGTTTGGCTAAAGCACCCCTCTGTGCTTTACATACTGCTTGTGCGCCTGCCCAGGTGTTTCTCTCGTTGTAAAGTTTAAAGCAGGAGTCTTCTTTGGCGTCCCAACCGTGCCAGCAAGTTTGATCTCCTATCAACGAAATACGGAAAAATAATGAATACAAAGTAGTTACAATAGCCAATCAAGGAAGCTTCTTTCTGGGGAAATAAATTAAGGAAATCGTTTTCATGTTTTCTAATACAGATTAAAGTAACTTTTTCTACAGTAAACCTACAGTATTTTAACTCTTTAATTTCTGGTATCAGTACATGTATACTCCTTACAGTTCTCAATTATTTCGTATGCCACATGTAGGAAGAATGTATATAGGAAGAATGTTGTGAGCGTCAACTCAGCTGATCCCTGGTGATTATTTCCTGCATTCTCATGCCCTGTATGCTTGATGAACAAGTGATATGGTAAGGAGACCGTTAGATGTTGGTCAGTATTGGGATGTAAGGGTTTAGATTCAGGCTGATACAGGGCTAACCAGATTTTTATTCACGCAAAGTAACCTTAAGTTGAAAACGGGACTAACTTGAAAGTAATTCACGAAAGGAGGGGCGGCTCTCATTTTCGCCTCATCCGGTTGTAAGCAGTGTAGATGGCACGTTTGGATCAAATAGAAATATTCCAAACGGTATTAGCGGACAAACTTCGCATGTACTTCACTTTCTCTGTGAAAATTGCCATTCCAATCTCTGTTGCTCAGATCTGCTTAAACTGTAGGAAAGTTTCCTTGTGATTTCCAGCTAAGTGCGGCCGACATTACCGGGTAAGTTAGAGCACAAACGAGGTGCTTCGTCCTCGTGAAAAATAAACCTCTCTTTTGCAAGCAGAAAACCTTCCGAATTTTAAGCCACAAACTAAATTCAAGCGTAACGGAAAGCGCCCCGAAAGAGCAATTAAAGATGGTCTTAGCGAATCAGAGGAGGCTTAGTAGCCAATGGCCTACGCCGTGCCTCCATGGTGCTTCTGCAATTAAGCAGCAGAAGCATTATCATCAGTGGCCAATTGTCACTACCTGTCAGTCCCCCCACTACAATGATCAAATTCAGGGGTGGGGGAGGGGAAAGTAAGGAGCGTCAACACATATTATGACGGTAGTCGAAGAAAGTATACATGTTTTTTTACGGCGTTGATAATTCTTATTACTTACTAAACATTATGACCTCGTACACATCGATTGCCATTTTCCCGCCTTTTCCAAGCTTGCAATCTGTAGACAGGCCATACTTGTTGTAAGTATCTTGTGCAGAGAGACTTGAATGGCAATACCCGCCATCTTGAAGTGCGAAATAGGCGAAGCCGCGTTTTATGGTAACACGAGCGCATTTTTGTTTAGCATCTTCTCTTGTTTCTGCGTCTCCATCCAACAAAGGATCTTTGCCTTCCAGTGAGGGAATTGCAGCGGCTGCTTTGTCGGCGTAACATCCTATATAGTGTGATTGTACTGTCGGAAAAGAAACAAAAATGTAAAAACATGACAAAATAGACGCGACGTTCAGCTGAAGGTGGAAAAGGCTTTTGTTGTTTTGACTGCCCAGTTGTGGGTGTTCCTGTTCACCTTTGGCATGTTTGATGGAACTGGAGCTCGTCACAAATGAACAAATAAGTAGATAAGTAAATAATAACCGCCCAAGCCTGATGTTTTTGCAGGTTTTATTTTCACTATCAATAAAGTTGTGTGCATAAGCGCGAGGATCACGTACACCTTCATTCTTTTTTAACCCGCAGTTCAAATACATTATTTCACAAGTTTTTGCCGAGCGAGTGCAATTTGAATGCTTATAATTCACCACTACGAGAAGGCAGTACGATTAATGTACATTCAGCAAAATGACGAATTCTTCAAGGTCGTGGGATCTGTTATAGTATATTTAACAAAACTATACAACTATTCCAAACAATCGCAAATTCAGTTTGCCTCGTTTAGCTGTGCTCAGGCGCCACCATGGAAACTTTATAGGTACGAGTACCGAGTACAGTTTGCTATTAATTAATCTTCTCTTGACCAATCAAAGTTAACTATAATTTTTTCGACTTTTATTTTCGAAGGGCCGTGGTGTCACTAACTTAACGAGGCCATCTAAAGGAGGAACAGACCGAATAAAATACCTTCAACCGGGCACCTGTCCTTTACAGCGGTGATTTCCTGTTCCGCAAGAGACTTGTTGTAAATCTGTAAACAAGCGATCCCACCCTTATAGAAATATGACCCGTTGGCTGCAGCTCCTACTCTCACGTTACCCTGTGTTGCGATTTCAAACCGTCCCACATTTAAACTTGCCACTTCTCGGCCATCGATCCATAGTTTCACAGCGCCGGACGAATTATCGTAAGAAGCAGCCACAAAATTCCAAGCTTTGAGTCGAATTTTACCACTCTCGATAGCATAAGGCAAAACATTATCACGAATCTGAAAAAGTGCGACTAACTTGTTTGGGCTTTTAAGCCCCACGTGAACACCGTCTTTGTTGTCGGTTTTATAACTAAGCAAAGGTCCAGTAGAACGCTCGGGTTTTATCCAAGCAGTGAACGTCATGGAATATCTAGCATCCAGGCCTCCATTATTGGGGAATTCGATAAAACTTGACGATGACCCGGAGAAGTGGTAAGATCCCGCGGGTTGCCCGTAGAATCCAGGAGCAAGCTCAACACCTGATGCCTTTCCAGGCGGGTTATCCAGCTTGCTTATGTCCTTGGTACCGTACTGTTGGTCCAGAGGATAAACTGCGATGGGCTGTGGTAGACCTGTAGGCAAACAGAAATCTCAGTTGCATTGTAAAATTACCGTACGCTTACCATTTATTTGATACAGGAATGCGGTCAGTTAAAAGATCAATCGGCTCTGATTGTTCTTCAAAAACTACATGGAGTGAACTCAATGCGTGGGTAATGCTGCAATACATAGGTGCTACATGAACAGGATACTGTAGGCCACATGTGACAAGTAACTACGTTATCTCTGCGCGGTCACTAGGGCTCAGACACACGAAGAAATGTTTGGCCCAGAAAGACCAGATTTCCACAAATGATCCACTAGGACAAAACTGTTATAAGCCGACTCCAACGCCTTGATTTTATAACCCATTGCGAACAGAGAATGAAAAGTAAGCGGAAAAAATCAGTGTGATCACTAGCTCGCCTTTCTTCGTGAGTCCCATTCAAATAATCGTCACATGATGTTTCGAAGGCTATTGTAACCCCAAAGGTTACAGTTACAGAAAAGTCGCGGAAGTATTTAGAAAGTACAGACGGCAGAATTATATTTCGGACGGAAATCAGCGAAACAGGCTTCTGCTATTCAAAATTTGTACCTGTAAGTTGTTGAAGCACCGATGAAATAAATGACCATTACAGCCTCTTGACATGATGGACAACTTATATACGAAATACAGGTGATTAAAGTGAATTTCGCTATCGTTTTATTTTAAACCAAAATGATCGCACCTCAGGAATATATCTTTGTGTTACCCACTAAAAAGATATTCGAGTGAAGTACTATAATCAATTATAGTCTTCAGGAAAAAAACAAACTTAAGCTAAAGAAAACTCTGAATCTTGATGCCCAAGCTTACGACATCATCGACATGCAAATTTGCAGCCACTAAATTTAAATTGTCAGCTGTCATGGGACGTTCAGGAATATATTTAATTTTGCAGCTTAGTAATCAGCGAGAGCGCAAGATCGCAACAAATATCCTATTTGTTCGGATAAGGTGTTTGAGAGATATTGCGCGGCGACAGGAAGCCAACTCTCCGATACTAGAACTATAAAATACTTAACATGGTGCATTCTTTGACTTTTTATTATGTTTCATTCACGTTATAGTCCATGCAAATGATACTGTAAGTCACAGTCTTTTCGTGACCGAAAATTCACAGTATTGTCAAAATTAAACACTTTTGGTACTTGCCTTGTTTACAAAAGTAAATCTTTCCTTAAACGTTCGCAGGAAAGAAACGTTTCTCTGCAAACTAGAGTGTTTAACTTTGCTATTTGTGTTGATGACAGATTAATAATACAATATCTATAGACACGGAACGTGCAACACGGCATTCGAGATTCCCAATTTCAGTTTCACGTTCATTTAATATTGCAGTCCATTCCCTTCTGGAGAAGTAAACTCAATACCACTAATGAAATTCCACATAGCATGTAAAGTGTTCGACAACACCCCGTGCCCAGGGCAGGAAAACGAGAGTTCACCTCCGGCCCTCTTCATGATATAGACCATAAAAGCTGCTGATTAAAAATCAAGTTGATACATCAATTCTGTCAATTATAACGTGCATAGCTTCGAGTAGGGGAAATGTTTCCACTCTTTTCCATTCATATTTTAACATATGTTCCCTGAAATAACGGTTGATCGAAGTGTGGACACTTAAGTTAATCGTTTTAAGTCATCGTCACGAGCAGTCATACAATCCATTAACCGTACTTCAGTAAGACTTACCTAAATTCTGCACTCTGGATATTAGAGTGGAAGTAAGTACAACCGTCGAGATGACGGAGAAAACTCGAAGAGGCTTCATTATGCGCGTTGAATATTCGTTGAATTAACGGAGTGGTTTTCAGTCAACTTTTCGTGACATGTCGAAAGCTTCGATATATGTGAAGCCGCACGCGTTCTTCGCGAATTATTCTTGGTTAGGTTCGTTACTCATGCTTAGGTGAGTTCGAAAGACTCACCCTCTCGCAATCCCCTCGAGAATTGCCGTTTTTCCGCGTTTCATTTCAAACCACAACATCCGAAAAGGGTCGTGAATTGCTGACGATTTTTGAGAACAAAGAACGAAGAAAACAAAGCTGGGTCACTTTGCACTTAGGAGCGAACGGATATGATATTCAAATTGACCGTTACGTCAGTTCAGGCAGAAATCACGCTCCAGTTAGCATATTATTTTGAATTCATGACGAGGCAGCCAATACTATACATGGTTAAAGAAAAAATGGTCACGCCAGGTCACTAACAAGTGGATAAAATGTGACGCTAGGAATACATTTTTATCCACTGCATTGAGCTCCGCTGATACTCTTTAACAACTGTCTGCAGCTGTAAATAGGTGTACGTTCCACACTACGAGTAGAAGTAGAAACTCGGTCCTAGCGTTGACAAATAATTGACTCTTGAAAGCGTACATACGCGCTCAACCAATTCCTTTCTGCACTTCTCACGTCATTATTTTCAACCGCACTAGACAGGACATTTTGCTAACAGAATAAGCTTCATTTCATCTTTCGACACCTCAGTACCATATTACAACCCTTTGAAGAAATATTCATTTTTTCTCAAAAGTGATGAATAAATTATGTTAATTTGTCTCTTTCAGAATTTTTTTCTGAAATATTCTGGGCTTTCATGATAAGATATATTTTTTTCCAAAAAGCCCATTTTATACACTTTCAAATGAGATATTTTATTCCACATTGCTGTAAATACCTGGGGAGAAAAAAATTAAACATGTGATACAGTCAAATTTGTCACTTTTTTTCAAATCCGGAAAAGAGTTAAAATGCACTTCAGTAATGAATTAACCGATTTCAGATTCAACCGATGATCAGTTCCGATTGAATTGTGGGTAGATCCCCTTGTGGAAGCAAAAGGCCATTTAAAAAGGTAATTTGAAATTCTGATTTTGACCGTTTGCCCCCACAAAGGACTGGATCTACCCACAATTCACTTGGAATCGAGCATTAGCAAAATGGTGTATTCGGAGCAATGTGTAGCCGGAGCCGAGTTTTAACAGGTGTACCTTATTGAAAACCAATTGAATAATTAAACACCCTGGAAACAAGACCTATAAACCACACTTTTAATAAACTAAGAGCTTGGAATTCAGTGCTCAATAGTCGAGGAGAAAAGATGCCTAAATTAGAAGGATATTGCACCTCGATTCCACCGTCGCGTCATTCCTATTTCCGAATTCTCACTCATTCATACGAAATCAAGTTTAACGGACGCCCTATATTTATTGTACCTAACTTTCGTTAGTTGAAAGTATATCAGAATCAGATTTGGATTATGCACAGTTCAATATTCAAGCATTTCAGTAACTGACACAATATTAATTGCGCGGCCAACCGCGTTCAACTCGGTTTTCAAATACTCCAGTAATTTCTATACCGGCGACTATTTCGGCCATCTGATTGATCAACAATTTAACAACAATATATTTTATTGAAATAATTCAGTAGTTCGGCAACTTAAGAACACTGACAAAACTGCAAGGTCAATATGAATTCTTAACTGTAGAAAATGCCTACTTTTTAATGCCTTCAACAGCTCTGCTCAGCTTTTTCATTTTTCATTTTGTATGTTAAAACTGAAATAAATACCAAAAGCTCTCGATGACGTTAGTCTGAACTTCTGATTGAAAAGATTCATATCTGTCTTCATAATTGTTAAATGGTCGGAAATGTTATATATTTCATTAAAATGCAAATGAACGTTTTTGAACTGTCATTCGTTGGGAGTCCTTATTTATATTTCCTGTTAAGGAGTAGGAAGAAAAGCAGCAAGTTGTGTGGAAAAACTGTAATGAGAAAGTAATCATCAAATTTTTCGCAACAAAGTCGACGCCGCTGAAGAGATCAAGAAAGTCTCGAAATGTCATCCAACTTGACACGGCCATTCGAAATTGTTACACCAATGATAATAGTTGCTGGTTTGACTGGAAATTTCATCGTTTTCTGCCTCATTATCAAAAACAAAAAGATGAGGACTCCTTTTAATTATCTTTTACTAAACTTAGCCGTGTTAGACTTGCTGTGCACAATTTTTGGAGGCTTATTTTTCGCCGGTCAGATACGAAATCGTTATTTCAGCGACGGGAATTTAATGCGAAACAAGCTCGAAAGAACTGTCTGTAAAATTGGAACAGCAAGCATTGGATTCACTACTAACAACTCTGTGCTAACTCTAGCAGCGATTTCAACGGACAGGTTTTACGCCATTGTTCATCCATGGAGATACAAAAGGGCGATAACAAAGCGCAAAATTTACGTTGTTCTTGTGGCGATATGGTTCGTCGCCACCATAACAGCTGTGCCTATGGCTCTCATCATCTCTCAAACTCCAAACAAAATCCAAGATGGAAACTCGGTAGCGTTGTGTTTACAACATCTCATGGAGGAAAGAAGATTCAAGCCAGTTGCTATTGTTGATTTAATCGTTACTTACATTATACCGATGGTGATTATCTTGCGAACTTCGTTTGCGATAATCAAACATTTGTGGTGTGAAAGTTCTTGTAAAACTGGTTTTACAAAGCCTGATTGGGGTCAATCACTTTTGAAGTCTCGTAAACGCATTACGAGAATTACTTTTAGCGTTATTATTGCTTTCAATATTTTTTGGCTCCCTTGGGCGATTCTCGAGGGTTCATTTTTGATGGGTGCCGTCCTCCAAATTGACGATAAACTCTTTGCTGTGATGTTCACTTTAGTTTTAGCGAGCGCAAGTGTCAACCCCATTCTTTATTCGTTTCAAAGTCGACAGTTCCGAAAGGCCGTGAAGAGAATGTTACGTTGATTGCATCTTTGAAAAAACTGGTGCATATAATGAACAAACCCTCTTTGGAAGTCACTAACAGTAAACAACATGTATTGTGATCTACACCCCAGTACATGCCTACCTTAATTACAATCTCGAGGCGCGTCAGTTATGTTACCGCTTGACTTGTGCCATATAAGACTCTGGTTTGGCAGATCATTGTAACCAACAACATACGCTATGTTAGTTTCCTTGCGATAATAACAAAGTATAAGCTGCGGCAACGAGAATACTGATTGGATTAACGAGTACATGTATTTCCACTCGAAACGATTTTTTCGTTATCCTCGAAATAATATGGACCTGCACTGAGATTTGAGTACGAGTATGACTGTACCAGTAAGAAAATCTAGTTGGCGGTAAAGGCTGCGTCCCACATCCAGAAGGCTGTTATGCCAACGCCTTCAGTATGAAATTATTTTAATTTGACATTTCTCCACTTGTAAATATGAATACAAAAGGATTACGGTGTATCATCTGAAGCATCACTCGAGTCTGCATAATCGCAGCAAACTAAAGAACCTAAAAGAGGATTTCTGACTATAGAATCGTCAGTTTTTCTCTCAGAACAACCGTTCTTTTCCATTGTTTTGTGATTATTCAGCTCAGGTGAAGTTAAAGAGTCTTTAGACAAGGCATTCCCTTGTTTTGTAGCAACATCATCCCTAACCTCGTTTGCAAGACCATTTTGTTCGTTTGAGAACGAGGTTGTATTGCCGTTTTCTTCACACGTCTGACATTTTGACGTCACTCCTGGTCCAGCTGGAAAAGAAGAGTCTGTCGCACAGGTTATATTCCTGTTTGGTGTCCTGTGGGTGGGCTTGTCTAGGACCGATGTAGATGTTTCATTTACATCCCGATATGTTCTTGCATTGTATTCATTACTTGCTGATTCCTTTTCTCTGGGATCTTTATTGGTAAAACCCTTAGTTGCAGGGTCCTCCACATTACGGTCCTCATTCGTAAGGTATTCATTTAAACCTTTATCTGAGCTCTCACTGTTTAAGGACCTGTTTCTTAAGACTTTGATTCCAAGCTTTACAAGGTCGTTGTCGCTTTTGGAAGGCGACGCAAAAGAGCTGAATTGCATCATTTTCCTCTTTCCAAGCAGCTGCATTGTTTTGTCTCGTCTATCGTCTTGTTTCCCTTCCGAATTAAACATAGGCCTACTGTTAACTTCAAAGCGCCGTTTACGACGATGTCCATCAAAACCTGTAACAACATACAAAGTGCTTTTCAGTTGAGTGTGGAAAGTAATTCACGTTTCACTACGCTCGGTAAACCAATACCCCTTTCTCAACCAAGGAGACCCAAACCCAATCACTTGCTCATTGCGGTTTTCACTGCGCGTGGCATCGGCTACACATAACTGTTTAAATTCTGATTGGCTCACCGCGCTGTTTACATTCATTGTGATTGGCCAAGGCTATTACTTTGTACCCCTACTTGCATCGTGCTGGGTATCTGCTAATCTGCGATCGACTAGCATCCTATCTTTTCCATCATGCTGTGTGTCCTGTGATGGAACTAAAATGCTACCCGGTGGGAGTGGGAAGTAGATGGGTATCCTGTGACATTACGTCACTGTCATGTCACAGGAAACAAGTAAAGGTTGATAGTGGTACACACAAACCTTAAATCAAACCGTTCAGATATTGCTTTGACCAACCTTCTCCATGATATCGTATTTTCTTGGCTAACTCGATGTCCTCCAGCCTCTCTGGCACAAGGGCAACATCCAGTGATCCTTTCTCCTTTAATGCATTGTCTTTCACCTTCTGTGCTTTCAATTCATGCTTTTGCTCTCGGAATTTCTTCCTCAGCAGCTGATTGGCAGCGTAGTCATCTTTCCATACTGATTGCACTTCCTGTTTAAAATATTGACCTATTAGATGTCTGGAAATTACAATATTGAGAGGGGCATGTACTTTCAGACATTACCTGAAGTTGGCCTAGAGTGGGCTTCACTGCTTTGGATTTCTGTTCATCTTTAACACCATGTTCAAGTTTGAACATTGGATCTGTTGCCATTTTCTTGGCATCTTCCCTGTCTAAATGTAACAAAACAAAACTCAAGTTACATAAATACTGTACATTGGAGATAAAAGTGAAAGTTGTATACTAAAAGTAGATATTTCTGGATGGTGATGGTGACATACCTGTCAATTCCACTGTTTCTGTTGCCGATGGCTCCCATCTTTCCTCTTTCCTCCTTGCTCCGCTCACAATCACATAATCGCAATTCTATCAAAATGACAAACCAAACAATCATCCCTACATCTGTTATGAGTGATAGACACATAATCAAAACTGAATTCAAATTTATAAAAAAACTTTGTTGATTTATTAAGATACATGGTCTACCTTAAAAGCCTAATACCTACATGTAAATTTACCTTAATTTAAGCAGATTTGCCAACTAACTGTCCTCCATACACCTGGTGTTGTACTAAATGGGACAATGTGCTTAAACCTTTGTTGATCATCTGCTTAATTCTCAAACCTACTTAAGTTTGATCAAGAACCGATATTGTAAGGTGAAATTACATGCTGGTCACTACATTGAGTCCACTGAGTGAAACTAACCTTGGGATCTGTTTCAATTTCAAAGTGATTGTCGCACAGATGACACTTCATCCGAAATCTGTATATGGGTGTAGTGTAGTAATTGCCAACTTTCTTCTTTTCAGCATTGTAACGAACACCTATGGCATGAAATAATATAAAACATATATTCAAATTACTGTTTACTTTTTCAAATTGTACATGTGTAAGTAATAATTTTCTTTCAGTCTTACCGGTAACCACTTTTCTTGTGATGACTGATTAATGGACAATGGAGAAGGATAAAGACAATACTTACACAAATGCCTGACTTACCCATTCCAATATGATTTCCACATCCTCCACACCATATATTGTAGGGCATCTCAAATCTACAATGACACAGAAAAAAAATATGTTGGTCACTTTAGTATCGTGCTAATACTTACACAAAATATGAAAGATGTACAAACAATAACATTGCATGCATAAAGATCTGCAAGTTTGTAAATACATGTAGAAAGCTGGAAAATTCAAGTCATGTAAAATGAATTCCAAATGAGGAGAAGAGAACAATCAATATTTATTCTTTTGTTGCTCTCTCTGAAAGAAAGATAACACATCATTCTGAATTGGACAACGGTTATCAGCACAAGACTTGTGAGTGAATGAAATGAAATGAAGATTGCTACTATCACTGTTAATCATGGGCAGTCTTATGAAGGTCAAAATTTATAGCTGAGTGGGCAGTCTGACCCATGTCAATACCAGTGGGCAAAAAAGAACACAGTTAAATCAGACAATAATATATTATACACTGTACACTTTATTTGATCAAACAATGATTGAATGAGGATTTGGTGTAAACCTGATGATAAGAATCCCTTGGCTAAGCTTCCTTGCTCTTTCACGCAATGGATGCTGTCCATGGTACCGGTCAAGAGAGCCCTGCAAAATGAGGAAATCAAATGCTGGTGGTAGTGACTACAATGATGCTGAAGACAACAATAACAGTGATTGTGATTTACAATGATAACAACATTATTAGTACTTCCATTAAGTAAAATTCCACTCAAAAAATACTGAAAAAAGATGACGATGATCATGATGGAAATGGAGCTCATGGGCATGGTGGTGGTGGTGTGGTGGTTTGTGGTAAAGATGGTGGTAGTGGTGGTGGTAATGATGATGGTGATTGCCATGAAGGTGATATAGGTAGCTGTAGCGATGATGATCAAATAGCCACAAAGGTGTATCAACTTTTGGAGTTGAATTGGTTGTACTTAACCCTGTCCTTGGTTTGTACCTATGAAGTCGATCAGCACCACAGTGTGTTTGTTGTTGAAAAACAACCACACATAAGTTCTGTAGGTACTGTAAAGCTGTATGAACGTCTCTCAGAGTAAGTTCGTTTCATAAAGCTTAATATAAACGTCTGGAAACACTAAGCAAAACGAAAATCGCAACTTTAAATTAAAGCTTACATGAGCTGGAGTCCAATCCGGTGGGTAATACTTGTTCACAGCTTTTCTTTCCCCCTAAAAAGAAAACGAAGGTGTTATTCATAATACTCAAATAGTCAGATACAACATCGATGGGGAAAAACGCAAATTATGACGCAGAACCTTGAAGCAAACTCACCATTTTCACTTCCTTTCCAAGAAATTACGCCAGATTGACGATGTAAACATTTGGTCAGCAGCTGTTTGAAGCGTAGTTCGGTGCTAGGTATATGATGACACTAATTGTCCTCTGATTTAGAAATGTTGAATGGGCTTTTTGTTTGGCGATTTTACTTTGTGAAATTGGCTTTGCTCCGCTATATTTTCTTTATTTTTAGCTCACATCGTTGTAAGCCAGATTATAATCTATTTGCATTCTCACTTTGTAACTGGTCATTTAGAGAGAGTTTTATATGAAACATCTTGTCGAAACAATCCTTTTTCCACGCAGTTGAAAACGAGGCTGATTTGTTTTCGAAAAAATGGCGGCAAGTGTTAAGACGTGTTAACTTTGCCGACAAATTGCTTTGTCGAGGTTGTTTTTCTTTGTTAGCCGTTCCTACGATGGCGCTTGACAACAGAAAAGTTATTTGGTTGGCTGCTGGTGTACTTTCGGGACTGGGTACAGCTTTTTGTATCGCCGAATTTCGGAAATTTATCCGGGAGAAGTGCACACGAAAGCCTCTGTCCAAAATGGAGGACAGCATCCGACTGGAGGATCTTGAAGTTCTTGTCCGCTCACCGAACTATTCTTTAAGGAAGAGTGCCGAACAAGTTGTGTTAGACAGAGCAATGAAGGACCACAACCTTGATTTCATTGTTAATTCGTGCTATAGCACAGACGAACTTCAAATTTTGAAAGCTGTTGTTGCTTTAGCTGTCTTAGTGAGGAACTCAGCTGAACGTGTTGACAGAGACGAACTAGTCGAACATGGTGTTTTAGATTCGCTCTCACACGCCCTTGTCCAGTCGGTTCAAGCGGGATTTAAGGAACTCGTTAAAATGGGAGGATACGATTTCCGTTTACAGCGATGTGCTACAGAATCACTGTTTCATCTGATTTACGATGACGATTCGGCGAAAATCCGTTTAACACAATCGAACCCGTCAATCGTTGCTGTTCTCCTAAAACTGATTTCCGAAACGCGGAACAAGGAAGTTATGCGGTGGAGTTTATTTACGGTGCATCAGCTCTCAGCTTGCGACTCGTTGCGGCCTCGCATTGTAGATAATGGAGTGATACCGATTGTGTCGGAGATGCTGGTGAGAAATCAAGGAGATTTTGTGCTGATGAGGACTTGTCTTCACACTATGGTGATGTTTGTAAACAATAACACAGAGGATGAAGTGGCACATCTCAAGGAAATGGCTAAATTTGATGTCTTCAGACCGGCTGTGGTGTCTCTTAGAGCTGGTAAATGGAAAGATTTCCGCTCAGCCCTATACATGTACATGCATCACTGTCATACTAACCCTGTTCCAAAAACGGATAGAGTTTGAGTCACAAAATGCATGTATAGTAATGCAGAGTGCTGTGCGGAAGTCTTACTGTGGCTTTATGTACCGTGATAACTATATAATAGTTTCTGTGGACAAAATACACGTACATGTAGATCTATATAGAAGTATGCTAAGAGCTGCAAGCGAGTAGTTTGACTGATATTCTTACTGCATTATTATTTTTATGGGTACTGTGTACTCAAGAAGCAATATTGTTGCTGGTTGGTTACTTCTGATAGCTACTCCTACAGCTACGGTGTGTAAAATATAGGTCTGTTTATGAATTCCACACTTCGGTGATCGACTCCTTTGTGACACTTTGTACAATCATCGTGGTCCTTTTGTTTGGGCAAGCAACTTAAAAGTCAAATATCTTCAAAACTAAGCCTTCTAACCAAAAATTAAGGACGGATCAACGTTTACCACAGTAAAACGAAACTGTATGCCAAAAATTTGACGATTTTTGAGTAACTTTATATTTCGAGCAAAAATCGTCACTTAAGCTGCTTTTGCACGTAACCCATCAATTGCTGGTTGGTCACTTGTAATAGCTCCTCCTACAGCTGGATCCAATTACATTTGATTTTTTTTGTCTTATCATTGAGCACAGATGACAGTGACCTTGTGTACTGGGCTGCTGGCTTGCTTCATCAGTTTGCCATCCAAGATCTCCACAAAGCAGAGATATGTGCAACACCAAACATCATTAAATCACTTCAGAATGTGCTGTCTTCAAGTGAAGCTATCCTACAGAGGCTGATCCTGCGTGTTCTCAGCTTCTTGTGTGTGGGAAATCAATCATTCCGCACTAATGTCCTGGCTTGTTCATCACTGCTGGCAAGACTTCCAGTCTGTCTTGCATCTGGTGATAATGATATTGTCCATTGGGCAGTAGTATTGCTGCATGATTTGATTCTTTCTGAAGGTTTGTGGTTTAGGATTGTTTAGTTACCCTCTTTACATAAGTTTATTGCAGCTTAATTTGGCTTGTCATCCCTTGAGAGAGATTTACACTGTAGTCTTGTTTCTTCTACAGAAAAAGCTCATTTCTAAAATCTTTGTATCATAAGCAAGCATGTTATTGGTCAAAGGACTTACACTGTCCTTATCCTTTAGCTGATGAGTGATTATCAATGCAGCTGTTTTGCAATTAAAAAGGAGAAGGAAACAATTGATCAGAAACTAACATGTATATGAGGTTTGATAGGAGCCCTGGATTAAAAGGAGAAACTATTGGATTGTTTCATGATGCATTCTGCTCTGTCAAAACACATCCAGTGCAGATCATAAATAAAAATGTTTATTTCATACACAAGGAAGGTGAATTACCACTCCACTAAAGAATGACTCATTTTTTCCAAGCTTGATTCACCAGTTTGCTCTTTTCACTGTAGGGTCTCCTTCTGTAAACCGCGCTGCAGCAATGAGAGTGCTGTCAGTAGCAAGTGATGTCATCAAGTCTCTTGTTCCATTGGCTTCTAGAAAAGACAACATCTTGATTCGATTGGTTGCTGAGCTACTTGGTCTGTTTTGCACTATGGGTGAGTGGAGTTGAATTACTGTAGCTTGCTCACTGAGGCTCGAATCAGCCACTTTTGTGTTCACTTGGGTGGTCATTAACCCTCTCTCTCTCTCTCTCTCTCTCTCTCTCTCTCTTTAGATTCTTCGGTGCGTATTTGCTGCTTGTTCTCCGTGTCCCTTTTATTTCATATGTATAATGAAATAAATGCTTCTTTCACGTCTACAACATCTATCATTATTTCAATATTACGGCATTTCATTATCGTCGCTGTCCTCAAAAGCCTCATCAAATTATTATCGTCCAAACATCAGTAACGTAGCAACTACTCATTCTTTGGTACACCAGCCCAAAATATCGTGAAAATTAAAAACAATAACTGCATTCAGAGGTCCTTAAAGTAACGAAAAATCCTTCCGAAGACCTCTGCATACCATTCCATTTTTATTTTTGTCAAAACTTAAATTTCCTTATCAAATGCTGTTGTACAGTATAACTCCAACAACCCTTGTAAGCTGAACATTTTTGGAAAGGTTCTGAAACACTCTTCGATCTAAAAACTCTTTAAAAAAACTAGAAAAACGTCTGTTTTTTAAGGAAGGTTTGCGCATGTTAGTTTACACTGGTATTAATCGGTTCGGAACGTTTCCTTTACATTTAGGGGTATTTATGACAAAAAACGGTTTCGTAGCAATTACGCATTTGTGTAGCAAATACGCATTCTTGTGTGGTCCGGTTGATAGTCGAAATAAAAAGGGCCAGGAATGAAACAATTAAATAACTTCTGTTGCCCGCTTTTCGAATCAGACTAAACCTTTATTTTTTCCTCAAAACTGCTGTTTTAATTGCAAAACTTCCCTTTTATCGCCCATTTTTAACGATGTAAGCTGTGACCTCGCAAAAATCATTTTTGCTTTTGGAGCATAAATTCGCTATTTCACGTGCATGAAATTCTTTACAACAATTAACAAGAACCGTCATCTATATTATTCCCATTTTAATGGATAAGGGAAGGATGTTTCTTTCGTATTTCAACTAATGTTAAACAGAATATTCCACTACAAAAGAGCAAGAACTTCCATCCCTTCACACGCTTTGGGGTGTGGCACTTCGTTACCTTTGGTGTCTGACATAAAAATGCCTGACAGTAATGCAAGATATAAGTTTCTTGTTCAGAAAACCACCCAGTGTTAGAGCGTATAACGTTGTTTGCAATTTGTTTCGATGCTTGAGTAATGAAGGTGAGATGTCCAGCGTAATCTCCTTTCACAATGGAACAGTTTTCCCTTGCCCAGTAAGGCCTTATGCTCATAAATTCATCTTATGGAATAATACATTAAGGAAACGACACACGAGGATACATTGGCTCTGCGACACTACAACGGAAAACATTCTTTCTCAGATATTTTGACGTGAAGACGCACACACACATAAGAACATCCTTTTTTTTCTGACAGACTTAAAAACAGTTTTGTTTTCGCGGCAAATGTTTGCAGAGCGCGCAAACGGGGAAACATGAGGGGAAAAGTGTTTCCAATCCACAATGTGGGAGTTGAATAATTGGCGTGATAGTTCTGTTAAATATCATACCAGAGACATCACGAATGCGTGTTGAAATATTTAATTACAACCCATCGTTATCATTGGAATACAAGGTAACATACTACAGTAAAGCAAGAAATGTTTGAAGATGTTGAAAGATCCGAGGATTATCAAAGCACCAGTATCTGCAGCGCGCTGGTTTTAGCTTGACTGACATGTGTAAGACACAAGGAAAGGGCTAGAGACAAAATAAAGCGAGACGTGTGTTGCTCAAGTGTACGAACAGCGCGACTATACAAGCATTAAGCGCAAGCACAGGGCAACCGATTGAGTTGCTTTTCTTGTTTTTGTGCCTTATTTTGTATTATTACGCCACTTGGGCAATAGTGCGCGACAAGATCATAAGCACTAGCGCTGGTCTCGTTGAGATTATGGGTCGATTGAACCCCGCTGAAGCCTTGATTTTTTTCTACAGATTTTTTTTTGAACTACTTTGATAAGCTGCGATGATGAAGTGTGATGGTCTCCTTTTTCTCTCTTTTGGCTGCTGTGTATTTTCAGTTTCAGAGTACATTCGACGTTCAAAACAGAGTCACCCGTCATTTTAAACTTATACTGTTCTTTTTGGCCGAAAAGATAGTAGCTATAAGCCAACAGAACTGAACTAAACGAAACTTTTTGGTACGAATATACCCTCATAAAAATTCATTCAAGTATCCAGAGTTAGTCAATCTAATAATAATCCAACGCGAGTCACTCATCATGATCAGTTGATCATCACTTGAAATTAACAATAATTTCAATAATGATTTCAATAAGTCACTTTGCCTTTCCTTTTGACTTTCTCAGGGTTTTCGCCATTTTACGCACTTTGTCAGTTAAGCGCTGTTTAATCTTCGTTTCCTCATCCTCGTCTTCTGCTCCTGATATCAGCCCAAGTTGCAGTGATCTTTCATCGCTTTTCACCCTCTGCCAGACAACTTCCTTTTTAATGGCATCGTTGTCGATAAGATCTCTTGTCAAGGAAAGGAGAT
Source organism: Galaxea fascicularis (assembly GCA_948470475.1). Lineage (NCBI taxonomy): Eukaryota > Metazoa > Cnidaria > Anthozoa > Scleractinia > Euphylliidae > Galaxea > Galaxea fascicularis. Next base: position 1,851,449 of record OX419347.1, read on the forward strand.
GATCTGTCTGCTCCTCTGTGAACTTCCTCCAGAACCTGGATGATTCAACAGAAACAGATCCGGAGGTGTGAGCTAGGGATGAAGGTTGGGGTGGAGCTGAATGGAGAAACTTCATGACTTTGTCATAGCATGTATCTTCTTGGCAAGGAGGCTCTTTAGCTTTCATGTCTTCTTCTCTCATCCTACGGAGCTTTAACACAACTGCTTTCAGGGAGCGTTCTTCCTGGAGGTGTGAAGTTGACAATATTTTCTTTACTTTGGGCTCTTCAATAGCTCCTGTCTCGAGGTCGTCTTTGAAAAGCTGCCTCAGTTGCTCCGTTTCCCCTGCTGTCCATTGTTTATCTGCGGCTGGTTTGTCTCTCTGTGTTTCATTCTGTGCCTGATGAATATTTGCATTGTTCAGGGAAACAAATTTACTGACTGCTCTGCGACCCAAATCGGTTTCTCGAACTTTATCATGAACGCGATAGTAGTTGGCTTGTGTCTGCGTTTTGTGCTGTGCCAGGGCAGCGAGATGCTCTTTTTCGTTGGGCATATAAACATGCATGCCTGTGGCAAGTGACTTCCTAAGTATTGTCGCAGATATTCTTCCTTCCGTCACAATGCCTTCCCTCTGAAAGGTTCTCCACACTGATGTTGATACCTGTGAAGACGTCAGGGGCACTCCGTTACTGGAAACAAACAGCTGCTCAACTTCTGGATCAGATGCAATAAACTGGCTTCGCACAGTTCTAACGTACATGTCCATCAGCTTATATAATTCATCGTAGACCCAAACAACGGCAGCACCATAATTCTCAGCTGTTTTGTGCTCCTCAACCAGCATTCTCCATCGAGCAAGGTCTTCTTCTGTTCCCGGGTAAAACACTGCTTCCTTGAATTCACTTACGGTCAAATTTGCTGCTACCCCACTTCTTCCGCTGTTGTCAATGAGAAGTCGAGTTATCAGCCAATCGCGAACCTCGCAGTGCGTCTGGTCGCTTACAACTCTTCTAACGTCCGCGCCTCGATTTGTTTCTACTGATGTGGCACCCAGTTCTTTCACTGTCTTTATGCGCTGCCCACCGTGGCAAACTTTATAGAGTTGTTCACTTGAGAGAAGTTTCTTGAAGTCTTCGTCGTATTTTTGGAGCTTTCTCTTTAACACCTTCTTCTTTTGTGCGGCTGACCACGAAGTCATGAGATCTCGACGCGCATTTAGGGTGTCTACGCTTACATCGACCATGTCGGCTTTACGTTCTTGCATCAGAAATTTGTAAAAGAGGCGTAAACTCATCAAATAAGATCGAACAGTACCAGGCTGATACTTTTCCACAGCATACGATAGCCAAGTCTTCAAGATATTTACTCCATCTTTTCCAGGCTGCAGCAGCAGGTATACTGACGTTGGATTCTCTTGAACATGATCGGTTCCTGTTTCTTTCATTTTCAACCTTTTTATTACACTCTCCACTTGTGACTTGTATTGCTGGGCCATTTTATCGCTACGATAACCTCCATCTACGTCAATCAACCACTTATAAAAGTCACACAGTAATTCCCCAGTGATCTCATCGTTGTCACCAGCTTGCGACCCAGTCTTAGCGTCTTCTCTTTCCTCCGTGTCACAATCGCTTGGGACCCATTCTGTGTCTAAAACATCATCGTTATCACTTTGATCTCCATCAAGAACGTCTCGAAAAATGTCTTCAATATCACCACTGGTTTCATAAACGCGCATTAGTGCTTCAGTTGACTCTTGGGGAGTTTTGAAAACATGGCCCTCAGATAGGCGTCCGTCTTTGAAATCTTTGACAGCATCGCGCCAATTTGGTTCGTGGTCTAAGAAGGATCCTTCGTCGATATTGCCTTCTCCAACTACCTCAACTAGTTCGAACATCAGCCCCTCTCCTTCTTCAAAAAGGGAAGATGTTTCTCTTGACATGTCTGTTTGACTGGACACTTCCGAACCAGCGTTTCCTTCGTAAATATAATCTGGATCTACGTTGCAGTCGTCACTGTCGGAAATTACAACAACATCTTGCTCAACCAAATCTTCATCTTCTTCATTACTATCTTCGCTATCATCGCTATCTTCTTCGGACTCTCCTCTGCTATTATCTTCTCTATTCTCGTCAGCACTTTCCCGACCACAGTCATTCTTTCTGCTTTCTTCGTAATTCTTGTTACACATTCCTCTCAACAGCTGTGTGCAGTCTTCATCGTTATCTCTGATTGCTTCACGCCTCTTCGGTCGAGCTTTGTCGAGAGCTCTTTCCTCTACTTCCGCATTCTTCATCCACACCTTGTTAGCCAGCGTGTCGTATTCTTCATCACTGTCGACTTTATTTTCTATCCTTCCGGGTTTGGCTTTTTTAGGCTTTTTACGCTTAACGCTCTTTGCTCTTCTCTCAATTATATTTTGTGCCCTTCTTGTCAGCTCTTCATAATCGTCATCGCTGTACTCGGGAATGTTTTCTCGACTGCATTCCATCCTCTCAACTTCTGTAGTGTCATCTTCATTCCTCGCTTCAGTCTCGTCTTTGCCTTCTCGTTCAGTTTGATTTTCCTCTGCATTGGCTTGTTGATTTTCTCTCTTATCTTCTGACCTTCTTTTCCTTTGCTTTTTGAGACAGTTCTCCACTTTTGAAAGCGAAGCTCTTGGAGCTTGTGCTAACGCAGCCAAATAAGCAGGAGTGTTTGGTTTTAGGCTGTGGATACGGGTCTGGAGGTGTTTATCTAACTGGAATATAGGCGTTTTAGCCCTCTTACATGGGGACAAAGGACAAAATTTCACTCGTCGCTTAGGCGCCTTCTTCTCTTTAGTAAAATAGGCATCAAGCTTGCGCTTTATCTTAGACATCCCATGCACTTCATTCTGGTGACGACTGAGGTTTTGGACAATGTTTCCACACTTTTTACATTTTTTGGAACTTCGTTTTGGGCGATTTGGGAGAGTGATGTCTGCAGATGTTGAAGCGTCATTATTGACACCTGTCACAGAAGGACCCTCTCCGGGATTTTCCATCTCATTCATTCTACAAAACCAAAAATAAGACAAAAAGAAACAGGAATGCAAAAAACCATATCTTCCAAACTGTCCCAGTTGCTCAAAAATGTAATTACTCAGTTTTTATCACTGTTTTTTCTGAAACAAACATTTGCAGTTCTGAAACCTTCTTTAAAAAGGGACTTCAACTTAAAAATAGCTCTTATCGGTAGGTCAGTCATATGCATTTGAAGTATAGCTGGTTTTCTTCTTCAGATCAGATGCACTTCCGGTTACAACAAAATTAGTCACACGCGAGTTAACCGACCATGCTTTCCGGTTTGAGGGAGAATGCGAAATTACCTGCATCGCATTTACTCCGATTTTCGTCCTTACAAAGATTCTAGTTATCGATATGGACTCATCATAATATGGCAGTAAAACTTGTGATTTTAGGCTTTGCAACAATCTATGATTATGCATTTAATGTTACATAAACGGCAGATACTTACATTGTGCTCTTTAAATTCTCTTTAAATCTAGCAGCTTGCGACACTTGAAAAAATGGTCTTTAAATCGACGATGACCGTACCTAAGAATGAAACAAAAATATTCACATGAGCCACCTACACCACAAAAGCTTGATTAAGATCGAAAATGAAGAAAGACGGAGACGGATTTGGAAACATCTTGATGAAGAATACTGTCTAGCCTTAAGTAAATAAACAGCACTTTTGACGGAGATATTATTACTAATGATATTCCGAAAATACATTACAAACATCTCATCTGAAATTGATTCTCGAAAAGTGGAAAACTCACCCTAAACTCCTCTGATCTTGATATAAACAGCATCAAACGTTGTGCTCCTTCCAGACACGTGTGAATGAATGAGGTAAAGTTGTGCAATCGTACAGCATCACATGACCCGAGTTTCCCAAAAGCTTGTCTCGTCGTCCCATGAAGAAAAAGACCCCAATTTTGCACAAAAATTTTATACCTCGTAAAATACGGCTTAATTACACTCTTTCCAGTTAGAATATGGTCCAAAATGAAAAACTATTCTGTTTTGGGTAAAAAATATGCACTGTCTGAAAACTGCGTAATTGCTACCGTAGGAAATACTCACTTTGCCGTAGAAAATACGCACTGACCGAAAAATGCGTATTTCCTACGGTAGCAAATACGCATTCATGGTAGCAAATACGCAGTGACTGAAAACTGCGTATTTTCTACGGTAGCAAATACGCATTCATGGTAGCAAATACGCAGTGACTGAAAACTGCGTATTTTCTACGGTAGCAATTACGCATTCAAGGTAGCAAATAGGCACTCAGATCTAACTCTCTCTCTCTCTCTCTCTCTCTCTCTCTCTCTCTCTCTTTAGAGTGTTGCCTGCGTATTTGCTACTTGTTTTTTCCCTACGTGTTTTATTCCTTTAATTAAATAAGAAAGTGATTTAATAGGCATTGTCTTCAACAATAACACTTTATTCTTTGAATGTCGCTGAAAGATTCTAAATTTGAAGGTATATAACATTTCTAACACGTTTCTTGGATCACCTACGTAGCAACTACTCACTCTTTGGTACACGGACCTTAATTTTAAAATAAAATCCAGCTTTTGGCCAAATTCGAAGGTCATTTAGATAAGGATAATTGCCTTGAAACCCCCCATCAATCGGAAATAATTTTTGCCTCTTTGCCAAGCTTAGTTTGTATAATATCTTGTTCTTAACTAACAAGTAAACTCGACCTTGATTTGAACAGGGTTTTTTGAAGGTGGCCATTTCTTTTTTGCCTTTTAAAACTCCTCCCTTGTTTTTGTATGACGTATTTTCTGCAGAGAAGGTGGGCGCTTATTATAAACAATTGCCTCCACCTTGTTTGACTTCAAATTTATATGTAAAAACAAAATTTATTTCAAAAAAATGTAATTTCGTAGCAAATACGCATTTTTGCAGCAAATACCCACTTTCGTGTTTCAGTGAAGAAATATCATGTTTTATTTTAAATACGAGAAACGGACAAGATGTCTAACTTGAGGATTTGAGAAGCGCAATTAACTTCTTTCCAAATCGGGCATCGTAGCCTATTTTGAATTAAACGAACAATTTATTTTTCTGTTTTTGTGTGTTTTGAAGGGTTTTTGTGGAAAAAATCCATTGTTTTATAGTCTCTCAGGATTTCGTGCTAAGATACATTCGCGTCGGAAAATTTGCAAATGATTCAATTTCCCTGGCATGTTATTGCACATTTCTGGAATTCCTTAATTCAAAGAAATAAATCCAGAGGTAGCAAATACTCACTTACGTAGGCTGATCGTCGAAGCTTGGATTTTTTATACGACATAACGACAAGCATTAACATAGGCATGACTGAAGTGAGGACGCCCTTGACATAAGCATAAGCACATAGGCATGTGCAGATTTGATAATTACCTTTGTTTCGGTTCCATACCTTCTCGATACCGTAAAACAAGATGGCGGACCTTCGCTCATGCTAATGGCGTGCTCACAGCAGCAATTTCTTAGTTGGCATAAACATGAGCCCAAGCGCAAGAAGTATAGAAACGTTTGTTCTGCCTGGGCTTACGCTTTTCCTTGTGTTGTGTGCATCTTCACTGCCGCGTGTTTGCCTGGTGCTAAAGCTTCTGTTATAGACGCTCCTGTTACTGTCATGCTTATGCTTAACTGCGCCTATGTCGTCGTGGAACCCGGCTTTAACGTCCACTGTTACGTTCCAAAACTAGATTCTTTTAGGGGTCGAAAAAAATAAGAGGGAAAGTTTATCATAGTGATTTGATCAGAACTAACAATTTATAATCACAATATATTGGGTCATATAACTCTGCATCATGCGGGGATAACGGCGGTAACGTTTCTACTGTAATTGTTCAAGCGTACGTAGCATATAGGACACAGGGTTCCTAGCGTTACGGTTTGGTCTTTACCTGTTGTGATGTTTGGATGTGCTTGGAAATTTTAGAAGCTAATAAAGCTACTCTGTAAAGTAGCACTTAGAATTTTCTCTTTTAAGTTGTTTTGCATATCTTAAGTGCACGCAGAGCTGACTGCTGTATAAATCTTCTGTTGGGCAACTTCCCGTTGACGATGTGGGATGCATGCTAGTGTGTTCTAAATTGAGGGTAATTCACTGATTCGCCGGATTAAAAACAGTCACAGGCTCAACGAGCCCTTGATTCTGTTTGAAAATTAGCGCTGTCATTCTATTTTCTGTTACAGCTACGTTTCAACTATAGTAAATGTTCCTGAGGCCACTGTTCTCCTTTTCAAACAGCGACGCTTAAACGAGAGAATACCTCTGCCTTGTACTAGAGCGCTTTTCAGTAAACTAAGATTGGTGAGCGATTTTCTGTCTTCTTTAGGACTCAAGAGTGGGCTTCAATGAACTTTCTCTAAATGATGAAATTGATGGCAAATCAACGAACGATTCAGCATGGATTATCAGTTCAGTGATATAAAAAGTGCGACAACAACAGAAGAAAAAGAACGTTAACAACACTTTTATTTAGAAGCTCTCTTGTATAGATAACTATGCATATTAACTTTAAATGATCGTGCCCCTCTTCTATGGATGCAAAACTTAGAACTAAGATACTATCTTAATCTTATTCAAGCCTTTTCACCACCCATTAATTCAATGATTAAACCATCCATGATAATTAACGTCAATCATTAAAATTTTAAAGGTCTTTTGCTTAGTTCCACTATTTTTTGTTCAAACTGTCGAGAACGCTAAATAGACTAAAGTCCCTGATACACGGTGCGCAATATTACGTGAAACAGTTTTGCTCGACATGGCTACACGGCTGCAACATTTCGTGTGATCATGTTTACATCACGCAATCCTAAAAGTAATATAAAAGCCGATAAAAGCGAAGTGAAGGAAAATATCCAGAACAAAACGCTTGGATTCCGAACCACAGGTGAGGCTAAGGAGAAAAGATTACTTATCTCTGTAATAGTCAATTGGTGTAGTTTTTTTCAGTTGCTGACGAAGCCATCGCTGTTTTATTTTTATTTCTTCTTCCTGGTCCTCTCTTCCGGACAGTAGCTTGAGTTCCAGTGACCTTAAAGAAACAATGTCAACCCAGTCTTTAGCTTCCCGGAGTTAAATCTCAACTTAAAACATATTTTTATAACTATTAAATAATCCCGTTTTTACGTCCACATGTAGCTCAACTACTTTTATAGACTCCATGAGTAAACGAAAGACTGATATCTACTGCGGATCAAAGATGAAATGAATGAAATGATCCTCGCAGCGAATAAGCAACGTAAACAATAAATTGATTGCACAGTGCGAGGACCATGTCATTTATTTCAATAATTCTAATGTAAAGCCTTTTCGTCGGTGAGATAGCGAGGGGTCTTCAGTTATGTTATATGCGTTACTGCTGCCTACTAAGGAACTCTCGCTACTTTCCTTGTCTGCCTTAATTTCCTCTGCATTTATGTTTGTTCGCTTTTGTTTAGTTCGTGGCAAATTACCTTTTGTCTTCTTTCACCCTCTGCCAAACAACTTCTTTCTTGATAGCGTTAGCTTCAATAAGGTCTTTGGTTAATGTGAAAAGATGATCTGCCTGCGCTTCCGTAAACTTTCGCCAGAACCTTGACGATTCAGCAGTTGCAGTGCTTGAGATGTGCGTTACGGTTGACGGTGCAGCTTCTGGTTGAGCTGAAGAAAGATACCTCTGAACTTTCTCCTGAGAAGACTCTATGTCAAAAGGAGGTTCGCAATCTTCCATATGTTTTTCCCTTAGCCTCCGGAGCTTCAAGACCACAGCTTTCAAGGGACGTTCCTCCAGAAGTGTCGCTGTTGTCAGTTTTTCCCTCACTTTGGCCTCCTCAATAGCGCCTGTCTCTAGGTCTGCTTTGAATAGCTCCTTCAGTTGTTCCGTTTATTCTCCCTTCCACGGCTTTGGGGCTTGTTTACCGTCATTGAGATCATCCTGTGGCTGATGAATGCTGCTCGATTTTAGGGCAACAAGTTTGCTCACTGCCCTTCGTCCAAGGTCAGTTTCCACGAGCTTATCGTGAACACGATAATACCTGGCTTGGGTGACAGTCTTATGCTGGGCAAGGGCAGCAAGATGTTCCTTTTCATCTGGCATGTGGACATGCATACCAGTGGCAAGAGACTTTCTTATAATTGTGGCGGATATTCTTCCCCCTGTCACAATCCTCTCCCTCTGGAATGTTCGCCATACGGATGTTGAAACCTGGGAAGATGTAAGGGGCATCCCGTTGCTTGAGACGAATAGCTGCTCAACCTGTGGGGTAGCTACAGTGAACTGGCTTCGCACAGTTCTTAGGTATATGTCGATCATTTTTTGTAAATCGTCATATGCCCAGATAACCGCAGAACCATAGTGGTCAGCCGTCTTGTGGTTACTTACAAGTATTCTGTAATGAGCCAGGTCTTCGTCTGTCCCCGGATGATACACGGCGGCCATGAATTCAGTGACGGTCATATTTCCAACGACCCCACTCCTTCCACTATTGTCGATGAGGAGGCGAGTCATCAGCCAATCCCTTACTTCGACGTGAGTTTTGTCGCTAATAATTCTTTGAACCTCGGTCCCCTGACTCGTTTCCTTTGACGAACTACCAAGCTGTTTTACTGCATTTATTCGCTGATCGCCATGGCAGATTTGGTACAGATTTTCATTGGTGATGAGTTTCTTGAAATCCTCTTCGTGCTTCTGAAGCTTTCTTCGCAGAACTTTCTTCTTTTGGGCCGATGACCAGGAAGACATCAGATCCCGGCGGGCGTTTAACGTGTCACTGCTTACTTCAGACATGTTTGGTTTGCGTTCTTGCGTCAAAAATTTATAAAATAAGCGCAAACTCATGAGATATGAGCGCACAGTTCCAGGTTGGTACTTGGAAACGGCATATGACAACCACTGCTTCAGAAGAGTTACTCCTTCCTTTCCAGGAAGCAAGAGCAGGTACACGGGTGGTTTTGGATTGTCTTGTCTGACTACCGTTTCATTTATTTGAAGTCTTCTGATGACGCTTGAAACCTGAGATTTGTACTGATGCGCCATTTTTTTGCTTCGATATCCCCCGTCTACGTCTGTCAACCATTCTTAGAACTCCGTCAGCAGTGTTTCCGTGCCTAGGTCGTCGCTTTCAGCTTGGCCTTTGGTCTTGATTTTTTCGTTTTCATTGACTTCACAATCACTTGGGACCCAGTTTGTGTCCAATGCTTCGTCGTCATCACTCTCATCTCCATCAAGTACTGCATGAAATGCCTTATGCATGCTATCTTCGTTGACTTGTGCCAGTTCTTCAGCAGACTCGAGGGTACTTTTGAAAGCGTGGCCTTGAGCTAATCTGCTATCTTTAAATTCCTTTACTGTGTTACGCCAGTCTTGCTCCAGATCAAGGAATGATCCTTCGCTGACTTTCTCTTCGCCGATTACCTCAATTAGCTCAGTTAATAGCCCCTCACATTCTTTAGACAGAGAGGAAGAAGAAATAGATGTGTCTGATTGTGTACAGGTATCTGAATCGGACTCTTCGCTACAGAGGTAGTCAGGATCTAATTTTCGACTCTCGTCACTGTCAGATATCTCAACACATTCGAAACCTTCGTTCTTCTTACCATTATTTGTACCTTCTTCTTCGTCGTAAACCTCTTCTTCGCACTTGTCCTCTGTATCATTATCCGGGGTTTCCCTGCCGTTGCTCTCTATTATGTCACTTTTGCATTCTTTATTCAAGCCTTCGCTCACTAGCTTGCTGTATTCTGCATCGCTGTTAAGAAGGTTATCACTGTTAGTGTCACTGGTATTTTGTTTCTTGGCTCTAGTTCTTGTTTTCTCAACGTCACTATTTTTCCACACTTTGCGTGCAAGCCTGTCATACTCTTCGTCACTGTCCTCTTCACTATGTTTCTTTGCTTGAGCTATTCTTTTTTTCTTCCTTATTTTCCTCTGAGCTCTTCTTCCTAATTCTTCATAATCTTGATCGCTGTACATGTCGTGATCTTCTGGGTTCCATTTAACATTTTGCTCGTTAGAATTGTCAGCTTCATCGCATGCATCATAGTCCGCGTTGTTTCTCTCTTCTGATTTGACCTGTTCCCTCGCCTGAGCCCCTTCCCTCTTCCTGCTTACGTGGCTCACATAACTTCATGTAACGCAAACTTATGACATCTCATGATGCGACACATTGGTGGGCTATTGACGTCTACCAGATAAACTAGCTTAAAGTGGTTTAAGAGATAAATCTACTTTAAACAACAGTGCAGACTTTCAGTTAAAAAAAAGGGCCACTTTATCCGTCAAAAGGTATTTTTTATTATCAATGATTCATACAACACAAGTAGATCACGATAGAACTTGCAGTACACAAAAGTGATTCGATGAGCGGTAAAAGTAAATAATAGCCAACAGAGAAAGTGCTGACAATAATATCTCTATATATGTATATATAAAAGTTGAAAATGCTTAATATTTAACTGTAAAAGGACTGTTGAGTTATATTTCGTCGCCCAAGACCTACATTGTTCCGTGAAGGAAATACTCGATATTAGCGACAAAAGTCCGTTTCTGGAATGGCCAGCGGAAGCACTATTCATTTCTGTTGTAAAAACTGACCCGTAATATTTCCTATGGTGAAAATACGCATTTATGGTAGGAAATAAGCACTGTGAGTATTTGCTACGGTAGCAAATACGCATTTATGGTAGCAAATACGGACTGTGAGTATTTGCTACGGTAGCAAATACGCATTTGTGGTAGCAAATACGCACTGTGAGTATTTGCTACGGTAGCAAATACGCATTGAGTATTTGCTACGGTAGCAAATACGCAGTTATGGTAGCAAATACCCACGTAAATCTAACTCTCTCTCTCTCTCTCTCTCTCTCTCTCTCTCTCTCTCTCTCTCTCTCTCTCTCTCTCTCTCTCTCTCTCTCTCTCTCTCTTACTTGCATGGTACTTGCTCCTCTTCTTCTCTTACCAAACCAAATTTCGTGTAAGTTATCTTAATCCTTAAAGCCCAAAGATCAATATACATTAAGTTCTCTAAACCTAGTTTATTTACTGAATGATGATACTGTTAATAATAATTATTTTATAGACAGTTTACAAAGCAATGTACTTGAAGATGGCTGTGAATTTTCTTAATCCTTAAAGCCCAAAGATCAATACACGTTAAGTTTTCTAAACCTAGTTTATTTACTGAATGACGATACCGTTAATAATAATTATTTTATAGACAGTTTACAAAGCAAAGTACTTGAAGATGGCTGCTTGAAAGCAGTATTGACATACACAGTTTCAAGTGATTCTGAACTTCAATTCTGGGCCTCAGCTCTTCTGTTGAACATGGCTATGATGTCAGATGAAGTAAAGAGAGAGATCATTCGACTGGGAGGCCTGAAGCCTCTGATGGAGTTGGCCATAGGTGACAGTGATCATCCACAGTGTGCTACACATGCTGCCAAGACACTTGTCATGCTTGGTTTTCTTGGTAGGTGGCTTGATTTAGATCTCACCAGGATGTCACTAATCATCGGTAATTATTAATACTGGCATACAGTGTATGGGTGATTAAAGAAAAAGAACCAGGTAGTTTCATCATTGTTTGGGGCATCAGATTCTGTCTTTTCTACTTACAGTGAGGTTCAACATTTCTTTTATCAAGGGATATTTAACAGCCATTGTAAATACAGGACTGTCACTAATATTTTTGAAGTAGGTGGGGATATACAAAAAATAGCCAGGGATTTGAGTTGCTGTAGTGAAGTCAACATGCTGGTTTTATATCAAAGTAGCTGGGGACATACCTCAGAATACAAGGAGAAATTCCCTGGCTCCCGGCCCTTAATGACAGCCCTGAAATATAATACTAAAAAGCTTTCAAATAGTGGTTCATACCACAAAGCATGGTGGAATAAATTTTATTTCATGTAAATTGTATTGCTTAATGCCAGTAATACTTACAATGGTGCTTTGATCTTGAATAAACTGTAATTTGTTAAAAATCATGTATAACTTTATATACAATACAGAACTGTTATTAATGGCTGCAATGCAGAGCACCTGTGTTCAATTCAATTCAATTTTATTCAACTCACGCGAATATTACAGAGAAGGTTGCATTAAACTTAGTTTGGAATATACACAGTGAAGAGTACAGTGCATATAAGAAAAAAGAAATAATAATTCACATTCCAGTGCTCTGAATAGAATAAAAAGAAGGAAGGAACAAATTGTGTTGAGACTAAAGGTGTTCAGAATATCCTTGACAAGACCTTGTTATGGGTGATCTTGACTGTTGTATAAAAACTGCATTACTTTACTCACTTGAAAGCAAAATGTTTGTCCTGCAAGAATGTTTTGGGTATTATCTCCTAGATACCAAAATCCCAGTGGCTATCAAATCATTTGGTTACAAGAATGGTGACTGTGCAAGTATCTGTATTGAAGGAAAAGAGCATAGTCCCAACAAACCAGGCATCAACGTTGTAGTGATGGACCTCATGACTTCTGAAGTGACAGAGACAGCATCATTTGACACTGGACATGATAAGGAAGCAAGTGAACGGCTTATTGAGTGTATCGACATGACACCTGTGGGTTCCTTGGTGTTCATAGCTGTCAGGGGAGAAGCCAACTATTTCCTGTCTGGTTAGTATCCACTATTGAATAATAATTTAATATTCATTTAAGTCTCAAATCGTTCTAGCTGAACACGAGTGCTCTACTAATTGGGGAGACTGTAAATCAAATAAACTCTAAATTAAATCAAATCAAATGTTGGTTTTTGAGGAGAGGGGAAAACTGGAGTACCTGGAGAAAAACCTCTCGGAGCAGAGAAGAGAACCAACAAACTCAGCCCACTTATGACGCCGAGTCCGGGAATTGAACCCGGGACACATTGGTGGAAGGCGAGCGCTCTCACCACTGCGCCAACCCTGCTTCCCCAAGGGTTAACATGAAGGTTTTCATGTATCGTTCTTTAGAGCTGTCATCCTTTAACCCTTTAAGCCCTAGCAATGACCAGAATCTACTTTCTCCTTACAGTAATCACCATTTCAGCTAACACAGGTTATGAGAATGAAGGAAATGATCATCAAACATGAAATGTCTTGATGTTTAACCAAATTCTCTGAACTAGTAATACAAAAAATGAGAATATACCAGTTAAGAGAATATGCATGTTGATGCCAGGGCTAGTAAAGAGTTAATGAAGTCATTCCTTTTCGGTTTTAATGATATTATGATTTGTAGAGCTAATGGACAAACTGACAAATTGACAAACAAGTAAGTTAGTCAATGAACAGGCACAGCACAAAAGTGATGAAAGGATGAATAATACAAAGAAGTACATGAACAGCTTCTCCATTCACACTTAATGCGCACACAGAGAAATAAATGTGCTTACTGTGCACCTGTAAATAAGCTATTTCTTTTTTTCTTTCTTGGTAATGACAGTTTGTCTTTCTGTTCTTGAATAGATTTCCTAAAAACATACATGCAGTAAAAATTGATGTCATCTGTTTTGATAAAAAGGCTGTTTTGTAAACTAAAGTAAAATTAGTTCTTTACCTTTATTCTATTTATTGTTAGATAAAGCAAAGTTGTGTCTCAAAGATATTGGAATTGAAGACTACAGCTTTAAGACTGGTGAGCTGTGGTCATTCTCTGGCTACAAAAAGAGAGACAAAGGGACACCAGTAGCATTTCTCCAGGGATTTGATGCAGTGGAGCTGGACACTACACTCAACTTAGGTAGAAAATAGTACAATATACCTAGGGGTTTCAATATTTTTTGTGAATAGCTGTCTGAGCTAACCAAAGTAGGTGGTGATCTGATGAACACCTTTTAATCATTTTAGTGAAAATCTAGGCAATAGGCGGCGGTGAGGGGTAAATTATGACAAAGTAGGTGGCAGATTTCACTTGTTGCCGGCTTCTAGTGAAACCCCTGTATACTTACCTTATTTATACACACACAGTTTTCCAGATCAGAAAGAAATCTCAAATGAAAACCCAATATGGCTATAATACTGACATCAAAATTGAGTGGTTAATTTAAGATGATTTGGAGACCCCCTTCCTTATCTGGAACATTGACACAGTACTGGTCTTTCTTGAACTGACTTGCCAGAATTTTGGTTTGCATGCATGTTCCAAACCAACTGTTGACAGAGACTTTAGCCGTAATTAGAAGAAAACATTACATTGTGCTGAATCCATCTAAGAAAAAAATTGTAGTGCTGATGATGTGGCTGCAATTTGCCAGGATAGTGGGTGTAGCCCAGGGTGCAATGTATGCAATGTATGCATGTATACTTGAACATTTTGGAGGTCTTGAGAAGAAAAAGAACTTTTTTTAAGAAGGTTTAAGAAAAAGAACTTTGGTGAAAGAATAATTATTGCCACATTTTAGAGATTGGTTGTCAGAGAATATTTGATAAAAGCTACTTGTGCTTGCTCTTATTATTTATAGGTTATTATGCCAATGAACAGGTCCAGGGTTACATTCTGTTGCCTTTGATTGAGCTTTTGATGAGTACACCTGCATCACTTGCTATTAGCAAAGTGTCTGAACTGGAGCTTCTTACTGTTTTAGCAAGACATGACACCCATAAAGAAGGTTTGCGAATTATTGATTTAATTTAGTCTTCTAAAGACTTTTCTCTTCCATCAGCTAAATTAGGCTATATGTTTTAGTGATTTTGATGTTTCAGAAGTCAAATTAAAACAAAGTACCCTTAACGTACATGTCTAACCAAAATGCCTCGGGGGTTAAGCTATTTTCTCAAAGGATTGTAGAGTTACAGTTGGTTTTACAGTACCTCTGACATGGGACTATTGTTGTGAAGATAATGCCACTTGTATGCTGCCTATTGCCCATCAACATGATCATGCTTGCACAGATGCTGATAGATAGGCCCATTAGTCAGGCCCCTTGGGCAATAGGACATTTGCACGATGACGCCATCTGACTACAACTACCAGAATTCAGTTTGTTTTTCCTTTCAAATTCAAATTTTGTAATCCCAACGGGGTAAAAATAACAATAGCACTCATTAGCACGAGAAAAGCAAAACCTGAAGGATTCTGGTAGTTGTAGTCAAATGACGTCATCGTGCAAATGTCCTATTGGCTTAACTAGCGGGTCTCCCTTTTTCAGTTATGGTCAGCTCAGATGGCTTCATGGACTACATTGTGGAGTTGATTGACAACATGTCAAAGAAGACTGCTGACCATCTCAGAACTAATCCACTTGTGATAGCTCACTGCATTGGTGCCATGAAGATTATCACTGCAATCAGTATTGCAAAGGAGAGCCATGTAATTCTAGTTCTTGCGAGTTATATTTCAGCGGTGATGGAAAGAACCCCTAGGTCATCGGACATTGTCCGACCAAATTTTTGTCAATGTCACATCATAATCGGACATGATGTCGAACATGATGCCCAAACAAATTTAAATTTCGTATTGCATTACGTTATGCTGATTGATGTCCGATCAAATTGTAAAATGTTCGACCAAAAGGAAGATTTGAATGGACGAATGTCCTGTCATGGTAGAAAAAGTATTTCCAGCTCTGTTATTAGTTAAGAGTTACGTTTTTAAATGCTTAACTTCAAGCTTTGCACCCATAGATTCAAATAAAGTAGATAGCCACCTTACATGGTATTATAAAGAGGGATGTAAAGGCACAGCTTTCGATTGCTATCGTGGAGTTGATTATACTTGTAGCATAACATATAGCTCCACAGGAAAACGCTACTCAGTAACATTCATTTAAATAGTCATACTGGATTTCATAAAAGTTAGAACCGCGTTGTACAATGCAAGGAACAGCACCTTGTGAAAGTACTGCTCCGTAGCTTTCATTTAAATGGTCACGGGTCAGTATTTCAACCACAGACTCGAAAACTAGAAATATGATGCGTGGCATGGATGCGCGTATGTTAAACGGTACCGCAGGAAAGTACAGTAAACACTTGTTATAGATCTCACCCTCAGAATCAAACATAAGTTACGTATTATGTAGTGCTGGGTTCATTTAAACTCTTGTCCAGGACTTGCCTGGAGTAAAATCTGAAAACAATTTCCCTCGTACACCTTTCTATATAGGTAAAGTTTGCCGAACATAAAGTCCTGGACGCGATTTTATCCCTTCTGTGCCTGATCAACGAAATCCAGCTTGACCGGTTGAATGAACAGGTTTCTGTGTCTGCTGTTGGTCGCCTTGCTCCCGTGGATGGCTGGGAAACTGAAGCAGGTCTCGCCCTCTCCACTTCAAACGTGGCTGCTTCGTCATCAGAAGATGTATCTACTATGGCTGAGGAGGGTGAGTATTTACTCAGACCTGAACTGAAGCCATTTTATTCCGGCTTTCTTTTGAGCTCTTGCTTCTCCAAGATTTCAAGAATACTATATACAATTCAAGGGAAAGTAATCATCTACCAAGTTGCCATTGTTGGGGAGAAGTCTGGAAAAAATTTTGCCGGGTTAGCGAAAATCCAGAGATTCTACATCAAGTCAGTGAGGGAAACTTCTATTCTACAAAGTCAGTGAATTTAGTTTGTTTGTCTTCTTCACTCTCTTTGCTGCGAAAAAGTTTGAATACCTTCTTGATGAAGGCACTGTTGTTTCAAAACTTGTTGTGAAGGAATTGTGTGTCGGATCGTTTGCGGTCAACAAAGATTCAAGGAAGTCTCATTTTTTTGGTTGGTTCAGGTTTGGGTGTATCCTGCATTTACAAATTATTTCAGGAAATTGAAACTTACCATGTTTCGTTGGCAGTGAAACTAACCGCTAGCGGCCTAAGATCTCCTCTCTGTGGCAACGCCCCAGATACGCCCATCTCACCCACTCCATTAAAAACCACTCAACTGAAATGCACTTTAACGAAGAAACCCAGCACAAAGCCTCTGCAGTCAGCAACAGTGTCAGGAGAGGCGATAGTCCATGACGACTTAGATGAAGCATTCTCCAACCTGACTGGATTAAGCGTGATAACGCTGTACAACTGTATCGACTTGATCTCGAGCTCAGAAGAGGCACGCGAACATTTCTTCAAAGTCGGCGCAATGCAGATCTTATGGTGTCGTCTTCTCACAGCAAGCTCGTCCACGATTCAGCAAATTGGCCTACCCACAGAGATGCTGCTTAACACTTGTTGCTGCATGAGCATGTTAGAGAAATACTATTCTGGTATGTTTGCACTGCTTTCCTACGCGGGGTGACGACTCTAACAAACGTTGTTTGAGCAACACTGTGTGCGACTTTAAGTCTTTCCGGAAATTTGGAAGATCCTTCCGATATTTTAACTCATCGAAATACGAATTTTGTTCAGTGTCCCGCTGTATTTCTGCAATGTCCCAAAACTGTCATATCTCCCTGAAAAAATTCCCGAGGATTCGCAGAAAAGTCTTGGTCTTTTTTCGAAACACAGGCCTTACTAGAGCTGTTCCCCCGACCCCGTATTTCTTGCACTTCCCTGTTGGTCAAAATTCCTGCCACTGAGATTACTTCAACTGCATAAACTTGCTCTCCTGAAAAAAAAATTGAGGAAGTTACTTTCTCGAGAAGCTGTGGTATTTTGTCGTGAATAAGGTTTCATTCAGGTTTCATTTACTGAGTTGGCCAATTTCTGTATTTCTGAATGTTGAATGTTTGTACACTGCCCATATCAAGTCCGTTAATAAAACCAAGTATTATTTTTCTCCAAAGTATTTCCGCCTCAAAAAGTCAGACTAACAATGATTATCGTTACCGTGCGCTTCGGACGGTATGGTGTTCCTTGTCTAACAGCCGAGTGTGTTCTTATTTCTCGATCGCAGATATTGCAGTGGAGTTGGATGAAAGGAGCAAGACCCCAGCGCTTGTCTTAAGCGCAGACCGACTCGAAGTGTCTAACCCCAATTGGACATTTGAAAGTGTGCATGCCACTATGTGCGTTGGGCGTGGCATGTGCGCAGTGCCCCCCTACCCGACAGGGTGGTATTACGAAGTGACTCTAAAGTCCACCGGCATTCTCCAGATAGGTCAGTAATCTAAGGAGACTAACATCTCACGCTGCGTTCACAGTACACTTTCCGCTTAAAATCTCCACTTTCTATAACAAAATACCCCTTGCTCGATCAAGTTATCTCTTTCTACACGAAAGGTCCTCCTTTGGCTCACACCCAAATACCATTCTTTCAATCCAAATTCCCTCTTTACTTTTGTGTTGTAAACCAACTTTAGTCAACCCACTCTCCTGCTAAACCAGTTTCTTTTTTCCGCCAAAAATACAACATACCAAATAGTCCTTGTCGCAGTATTAACCTTTTTACCCGTATTACATCTTCAAAACCATGTTTGTCTCCAGCTAAGATCGTTTCGTTCAAAATGACGCATGTCCCTCTCTAGGTTACCACGATAATCCATAATACTCGAACAGCCATGGAAAGGTCTATACAATATTGCATCGTGGGAACTTTTTGTGCTTCATCATCCGTTTAATATCCTAGTAAGGCCAACCTCTCCAAAGTTTTGATGACAGTCCTAACTCTGTGTTTTACCTGTGTAAATTAGGTTGGCAAACTGAAGATTGCCGCTATGGTCCTGAGAGAGGTGTAGGAGTAGGTGACGACAAGAACTCTTGCGCTTTTGATGGTGCAAGGTGTAAAATCTGGAGCGGCCCACCTGGTGATCAGCTCAATAATGACTATGGCAAAGAATGGGGATACGGAGATGTGTTGAGTTGTTTGTTCTCATGGAATGGAGAGGTGTCATTCTGGTTGAATGGTGTGGATATGGGCGTAGCATTTAGGGGGTTAAACCCTGGGGTCAATTGGTACCCTGCGGTTTCTGTTGCCATGGATCAGAACTGCAGCTTCAATTTTGGCGACAAACCGTTCAGGTGTGTTTGTTGACCCGCCTTGCGGTCTTATACAAATCAAAACAAACAGCAAGTGTAAGAACTGATGTTGAAATGTTCCATGGTTTTTTCTTGGCACAAAATTCTGAGCTCTCGGTTTGTCCGTCTGCTTCTATGTTAGGCTAGTTGGTCTCGCTTGCTACTCTTCCCGACACAAGCATCAATAGAAATTACAATGTCGTTAAATGAATAATTATAACATCTAAGGAATGTTTTCTAAAAAGCAGAACCACTTAGATTAATGCTAAGAAAAGAGCTTGGCTAGTGTTTATGTGAAACATGACTTTCTTCTTGTTTACGGTAAAACAGGTATAACATGCCTGAAGGATACATTGCTGTATGTCACGTGGTCAGCAACATAATCAAGAAAACTCCACTGCGCCTGTCATCATGTTGGACCCCAGTCAGCGGTAGTTTTGAAAGCATTGTGGAAGAAGACGAGGAACTGAACGATGAAGAGGATTTGGAAACTGCAGAAACTCAAGTGAACAAGACGGGTGCGTTATTTGGGCGCTACTCACAGCCAGCTTATTCTCTGTGTGAAATCTTAAAGTGGGTTTTAACTTTCGAACCCGCGAATGAAATCCTAAACTGTGACAGTTAGCGTCTGTGTAGTGTTATTTGCTATGCTATAGAATGTAGTTTAAACTTAAATTGAGTGTGGATGATGCCCACAAAATAACAATTTGATTCAAGGCTACAGAGCATTACTTCCGTGTGTTTTTGTTTGTTTTCTTTTCACAGGTGATTCTAACTTTAAAATCGTTGGATAAGGTTTGAAACTATTCGAATAAAAGTTAAGATTTAGTAAAAGTACCTCCTGCTATAGTGCAACGCCTGCGGTCTTATGACATCTTTATAACGGAAAGTTTTAATTCCTATGGATTGACTTGCGTACTCTCTGGAACCAGGCAGATCAAAAATGTATCTTTTTCTTCCTTATTTTAGGTAAAAAAGAAGTAAGTTTTCCACTTCAAAACATGGATTCTGGCCTGCTTGTGGACGAGGAAAAACCTTTGCATGTTACTGACCACGCAATTTCTCTTCCTGATGTCTTTTCTGAGTCCCGTGGCATCTCTGGCGTCTCAGACTCGCCCTTAGCGCTGTCACCCGATCCAACAAACCACTCTCTCACCTTCGTAACCCCAACATCCGGTATTTTCAACTCGCCTCGTACCCCGCAGGCGAAAACCCAACCATTTTCCACGACACTTCCAAGAAACAAAGCTCACCAGACGCCACTTGGAGCGGTAAGAACTGGTGACGAAACAGCCGCCGAAGAAAAGCCTCCATGTGAGGAGAAGCATGTGACTAGCACACCTTATATGGGTATCGGCTCACTGAGGGGCTCCATTGGTAGGCCCTTCGAAACGTGTTCCCGACTGGGCACGCTGCGAGGAATTTCCTCCGAAGAGACTTTCATGGGGGAAAGTGGTATGGTTATCGTTGCAGTTATTCTTAAGTGTGTTTTTCCCCGAACCATACTAAGATAAGAAAGATAGAAGAACAGCCAAAATATTAAGTAAAATCCTTTTATCCCCAAACGTGTGGACACTCTACTAGAATAGATGCATTTGAGTGGAACTTTCATGTGTTACTGTTTTAACGGTTGTCTGCCGGTAATTCATTCATCGTCACCTTTTCAAAAAGGCAATTTTGCAGAACTTTTCTGGCTCCTACTTCTACTGCTTTATTATGCATTTATTTTACGGGTCTATTCTAGTATAAGTCTTTCTTTCTTTCTATCTGTTCCAGAGCGTCTCATACCATGTCTGTATTTCGAAGCCGAGCTGAAGCACGCACCTTGTCGAGTCAAGCAAATAGGCTTTATAAATATGGCAACGAGAGAGAAAATTTATTGTGACATACATGATGGACATCTTCAATTGCCCAAAACGTCCAGTCCTGCTACATTCGAGCAAGAGAGCTTTAGGATCCCGGATGTCGTTGGGTGTGCTGTTGTCCTTACAACTGGCCAGATCATGTTTACACTGGATGGCGTTCCTACTGGACAGTTTTATGACTTTCCGACGACCATCGATCGCCTTTTCCCCTATATATCGTGCACTCGTATCCGCTGCAATTATGGTCAGCGGTCGTTCCTGTTTGAGGATGCGAACAGTAAAGAGTCTTTTTCTTGGAGTGGTTCTTTGCTGTTTGATTGCTTGCAATCGATTACTGCTGGAGATCTGCACTAGCTTTAGTTTTGAAAACGACCGTTGAGTCATGAATTCGGTCATTCCGCTCGAGGCGCATCAAAAATTGCGTCAATCTTGACGACCAGTTTGAACTCGTATGTTTGAACTCATATGCTATGTCAACGTTCTCTGCGAGAGGAGGCCTTTCGCTCTTCCTACGTAAGTCGGGATGAGGAATGGACTCTTCCCGACTTATACAGGAAGCCTGTGCTCGTAGGGAAATTTCAACGCTGACGCCCTGTCCACTCCTATATGTAGTGCTGAGTACTTGTATTGTTAGCGAAATAAGGAATTTGCCTGAGATGTAATTTATATGTATAAGTGATAAGCGGAGTGTATATTCCATAGGAAAAGATATTTATAAGTGAAACTAAAACTTCGTACTAAAGGAGCTCGCAACTCTAAACAACTTTGCATTTATCTGTCAATTGTCAGTTCTTTTAACACTACGTTACAAGGGTGCTATCTTGAAATGTTTGATCACAAACTGAATTTAATTTACTATTCTCAAAATATTTCGTGTGGTATTAGGCTCGATTTCCGCCGCTCACTCGGGTCCGGGCTCATTTCCCGAAGAAGCGGCTGGTAATCGAGCCTAGTGTGGTATCAGTTAAGAGAATTTGGGCGATGGGACTGGGGAGGGTAGGCCTGAGATGTCATTGTTACCACAGTTCCGCTAAAAAGCACTTTAAGGCGTGTTCTGTCTCGAGTTCATCCCCAGACTCGGTTTAGAGAATACACGATTTTGTTAACTTTGACCAAGAAAACGATTTTGATTTTGCGTTCATGGCACTGGAAAACGGTACATATTACGACATTCCAGTGCACAAATTATCTAATACTCAAATGATAATATAACAATGACTTGTGTCTGCTATTTAAACATATGCATGCCAACAGAAACATTCCAAATAATAATTGGAAGGCAGGGACCTTAAACGTTCTTCCCCAAAGGAAATAAAAAGTGCTTGATGATCCGTGTATTTTTGCTGCTGGGCATTGGTAAGAGACTATTGGATTTTCCTTGCTGGGTATAAAGAAGGGGATGAAATAAACATGTGGTCCAAGTTACAACGCTAGAGCTTTTATATTAACCGAGAAAATCGCCTATCAATGTTCCAATAATAGAAATTGAGCAATGAGCAAAATGAACCAAAATTCAGATACCATTGTTTCACAATTTATACGATAATTTCTCTTTAACAATGAGGATTGTGTTGGAATTTTCTCGCTGGGTATAAAGAAGGGGATGAAATGAATATGTGGTCCAAGTTACAACACTAGAGCTCTTATATTAACCGAGAAAATGGCCGATCAATGTTCAAACAATAGAAATTGAGCAAAATGGACCAAAATTCAGATACCATTGTTTCACAATTCATACGGTAATTTCTCCTTAAAAATGAGGATTTTGTTGGATTTTTGTCGCTGGGTAAAACGTAGGGGATGAAATGAACATGTGGTCCAAGTTACAACGCTAGAGCTTTTATATTAACCGAGAAAATCGCCTATCAATGTTCAAACAATAGAAATTGAGCAATGAGCAAAATGGACCAAAATTCAAATACCATTGTTTCAATATTCATACGATAATTTCTCTTCGAAAATGAGGATTTTGTTGGATTTTTCTCGCTGGGTATAAAAAAGGGGATGAAATGAACATGTGCTTCAAGTTACAACGCCAGCAATCTGTTGATGGAAGATGTCTCCGTATGTTTTCAATCGCCATTGAATTAATTGCCTCAAACAACGCGCTATTACTTATGCAGTTAGTGTATTCTATCTAGCATTGTGTTCTCCCAAGCAGTTTCTGTTAATGACGAATATGTGTATAAACAAACAAGAAAAGGAAGGTGAATCTGTCTTTGTACTGGCAACACAGCTGCAAGTACTCCTGATTGTTCTCGTAAAGGGTGTGTTTAAAGACAATTTGGTAATGGTGACCAGAGGTCATTTACGCGGTTCAGACAGGAACCACTACCTACGACAGGGAGTAATATCGTATGTAAACGTTATAAATAATTTCCAGAATTTGTAAAGCGCATTTAGGAGGCTTTACTCCAACGTAATGATTCCCACCATGTTCTGGTTTCCTTGAAAAGCAGGATCAAGGATCGAGGATCAAGAAATAAAAATAAATGAAAATAAATTACTTCAATGAATAAACGCTACACTCTTGTTCGACAAAGGAGAATGTTTAAATGTGCGGCGATTTTCCGGCTCGAATGGCGTTTTGTGTCTACACATTGTCTATTCCTTACATGAAAATAAAAGTGGTATTTTCCTCTGCTCTTTTTTACCGCTACCAATTGAAACCAGTCACAGGGAACATTCCCTATTATGATCACATAGACTTAAAACAGATGAGCTTTCAATCACAAGACATCGTAGGGCGGTTTGTATTCGTTGAATCAATGTGGCCATGAAAATGAGTGCTGTGGTTTACTGAAACAGTGCATTTTAACATGGATTTGTTGTCATCTCCTGGTAGTGAAAGCGATATCACTAAGTCGTACGCTGATGTGATGAGAGGAAATGATGACGGGAATATTTGGAAAAAGTTCCAAGTTGAAAATAACATATAAATCATTTTAACATATGACAAATCTTGTATGAGTCACAATTAGTCATTGCGTAACGTTAATTTATTATTTATGTAATTTATTTTAATTTATTTTTAAGATTGATCCTTGATCCGGTCATCCGGTGATCCTTGATCCCTCTCTTCCAGAAAAGCCTTATTCTCCCGTCATCCAAAGCGCCACTCGTAACCTGGCCTTCTTTTCAAGATGGCGGACAATCATAGCCATAGCTTGGTGTGATTGAAACCTTTTCGAGTTGTTTAGGAAACTTCATGGATAAGTTTGTCATTCGAACTAAACTTCCTCCTAGAGGTGAGCGAAAGGGTGAAGTGAAAGAGGACAAAAAGAAGCAGGCCACAATTGAAAGTCTTGCGGTAGGTTTAGCTGGTTCCCCGGCATACAAGTCTTTTATCGTCATATTAGCTTAAGCGTAAGCTTATATGAGAGCCTGCTGTTGTATACCAACTTTAGTTGAAGGTAAACGAACTGCGATATAAATCTTACATGAAGTGTAGATATCTTAAAGTAGAATTTTCCTTATTCCCTTACCCCACTCACACAAAGGGTTTTGGTTTGCACCCCACCCATTCAGGAATTCCAATTAAATTCCATACTTTTCTTTAAGGCTGTGTCTAAGTGGACGGCAGCCGGTCAAGGTTGTAAAAACACTAAATGACCGGCAGTCCGATATTTCCTTGACAAATTAAGAAAAACTGAGGAATTTATGATATGTTCAACAAAAGACTGTCGACATTTACAGACTTAACTATCGAAGTAACTGTTAACAAAGCGATGCAGTTTTATTGATATAAACTATCAAAGTACAAATCGTCTAAATGACCGGCAGCCAGTCAAAATCTTCAAGCCTAATAACAAACGTCCATATTCCTTGACTCCTAGCCCGAATCCCTAACCTAAAACACACTAAATCTCCCCGTAGTACCAAGTCTAAGGAAAACAAAGCCCTTGAAAGGGAGCCACAATCGGACTGAAGACCATAATAGTGATTTGAAGTTGAATCCGGTGTTTGACCGGCTGCCGGTCATTTAGACACTTCATTTCTTTAAAGCCGTTTTCCTTTGCCACCCACCTCCCCCTTAGAATTTCCCAGGGGGAGTTATGTATATTTCGTGTCATCTGTTATGTCACAGTGGTTTTGCCAGTGGCCATATTTGTACTAAATTTTATAGATTTTAAAATAAACTTTTTCTTTTCCTTAGAGTGTAGTTGTGGTGGAAGATATACAGCGACTCAAATGTGAACTGGAGTGTGACTCCTCATCCCCTGAGACAATTTTATCAGCTTTAAAGGTGTTAGGTGCAAAAAATTTATCAAAAGATGTCCTACTGTCCACGAAAATTGGCCACACAGTAAACCGGTTAAGGCGTCAGGGAAGCAACGAGGCAATAAAAGAACAAGCAAAGCTTGTGTTTCGAAGGTGGAGAGGGTTTGTTAGAGACTCAGAAAAAGAGAAGCCTCTTATAGAAGTACACTGTGACAAGAAAACAGAAGTTCTTAGAGGAAAAGCAAGACAGTTTCTAGTTGATGCCCTTGAAGTTACAGTATGACCCTCCTGTGTTTTTAACATTTTAGTTACACATATATAATATCAACATATATGTCATTACCACTGTTATTAATACTCATATTATTATTGTTATTCCTTAACACGTTATAGACCATTTTACAGTTGTGGCTGAGTTACCTGGCCTGTGAATGGAAGCGAGGCTGAGGGTGACCTTGTTTTGATACAAACCATTCTGCTTTTCTTATGTAAATGCAGACTAGTTAGCATTACAACAATATGATTTACATGATAAAAACAGTGAGGTCCCTATCAATACAAGGTCACTGGCAACCTCACTGCCATTCATAGGGCAGGTCAGTGAGCAAACAACTGTAAAATGGCTTATTATTCAGGTTGTCAAAAAGTGCCAGAGAATGGTGATATCACTATCTACTTTCCTAGTTTTGCCAGCTATGATTCACCTGGCAGTAAAAAGAGAAAATTAATGTAGGGGAAGAAATGGTTTCGTTACCCCCTGATGCCATCTACTTTCCAAGATTCTCCTTGTATTTAAAATCATTTTGGCAACCCTGATTATTCCTTAGAACATTCACTGCAGAAACACAAGGAAAGGTTTGTTTCTTGTCCAGTTATTTTCTAATGGTTTGCAACATTTATTAGCATTGCCATATTATTGTTGTTTTTTCTCTTGATATTCTTCTTTTGGTTTCCTATTGTACATGCACTGGTAAGGTCTAGGGTGCTTATCATTTCCACAAACCATCAGCTTGGAATATTGGTTAGTGTTAATGTCAAGTGAATGTCAGCATTAACTGGAAAGCACAAACAGAGTAGTAAAAACTGCATCACTTGCATTAACTGGTAGCCCAATTGAATTTTTAAACTTTTCGGATGAAATGAAGCATTGTGTTATTATAATGCCTTTAGACCAAAATGTCTGGATTTTTTGCTGAAATGGCAAGCACCTCACTTCAAGTCTATTTTTACTAATTCATATATATTTTGTTCAAAGTCTTCCACCTTGTGATGCAAACCTGGTTCAGAACAACATCCTTATGAAATTAGCACATGAAATTTCACAGTCATTTAAATGTCCACTACCTAATTCTCTTTTATTTTCTGTTGCAGAGTACTGAGAATTTACCAGAGCTTATTGAGCGAACTGTGTTTCATAAGCTTGGCAGACTGATAAACAACAATTACAAGAGAAAAATGCGCTCTTTAGTGTTCACTCTGAAGCACAAGGATGTTATCAGAGAGAAAGTTTTAAGTGGAGAAATAACAGTGGAGAAACTTGTTACTTTAACTGCTGATCAGCTTAATTCATACACTGTAGCTTGACCTTTTTGGTTAAAGATTTTTTGAGAAGATGGTTTTTACAGCATGCAGTTTTAGTTTCTTTTTGAAAGCTGTTTTTCTCATTTTTATTTTTTTAAAGAAAATAATATTATTGACATGATTGTACTTGCTGCCATCATGGGAACACTTACCTAATTCAAGTCGCAACTAGACTGAGTACATCTTTCCTCTATATACATGTACCTTCTTACATGATGGGGAAGGGGAAAGTAAGCACTTGTGTAAATTGACAGTGGGGATTTAGCCAATGTACATGTAAAAGGTCTAAAACTGGGCTAGAAATTGGTGACAGAAGAAAACTGTCATCACCTTCTTGTGTTTATTTTTTCTTTTTGAAGCGGTCTGATTGCTACAGCAGTAAGTTTGGTTAATGTTTTTTTTTTAATTTCACGAGAATTAGTTATGAGAATTATTTGAAGGTACAGCCATGAGGATTTTGTGTTAGGGCTTTCAGCTACTCCTTCTTGTTCAAAAGTGTTTACGTAAAGAAATCACACTATAACCAGAAGTTCAAGTTCCATGTTTATTTGAGTGTGATACTGTACAGTGATCTGCCAAAAGTAAGAAAATGACTGGTTAAACTATCTCTGCACATGACAAATACATATAACATTCAAGACTGCATTCCTTGCACCATCTGTTTTAGCATTGTCACAATCTGGTTATTAGTCATATATTCTGAGTTTGTAATTGCATTGGCAATGGCTATAGTGTGAGTTGTTGATGATGATTGAATCCACACTCTTCCATTCATTCCCACTGTACATTCAAAGGGAAAATATTTTCCAAGAGATTTTAAAAGAACAAACTCTTTGCTCAGGAGCCTGGAAAAGAAAAAGGAGAGAGATCATTTCAAGGCAAGAATATCAATATCTTAGTGGGGTGTTTGAACAGACGTTAGAACAAAAGAATAGTTTTGATGCCAAATGAGATGGACACAATTTTCTAAAAGAAAGTCACTCACTTTCTTGACAGGCCAAGAGAACAAGTGATCATAAATCCACCAGATAATTGGCCAAGTCCAGTACTCTTTCCACTGCCATCTGTACAATCTAGTTCAGGCTCCATGTCTTTATTTGCAACACACAATCTGGCATAAACAATGTCCCCAATCTGGGGAAATAGTAAACATTAGAGAAATGGTGTCACTGCCTACCAATTTTCCATAATTTCCTGACCAGTGAGCTAAACTAATGCTTTAGTGTCTGAGTTTGCTGTTAGTTTGTTGTGGCTAACAAGGCTGGGGTTGAGACAATTATTAATCCAGGATAAGTGCTAATCACACTTCAAGCACCTGACTCAAGAGAACAAAGGACTAGGCTGTTGACTTAACTACAGTTAGACTGTTTTAAATAATTACCTCAATAATACTTAGAGGCATAATATTGGCATAATGAACATATTAAGTTATATTGTAAGCAATTGTATAATTTCTGTTGTTCTTGGTTTGTACTTTGAATTTTTAGTTGAGAAATAGAAAATGTACCGTGTTTCCATTGAGTTATAGAAACACAAGTAGAAGTTTGGGAGAATGAGAAATGCTTTGGGAACATGAGCTGTAGGTAAGTGTTTCCACAGCTTTTTCAAGTTCTCCCAAACTTTCATGAGTGTTTCTATAACTAGACAGAAACACGGAGAACATGTTTTCTATTTCTTTTAGAAAACACCACGATGAAAAAAGGAAAACAACTTTGATTATCAACATGTAAATTCTCTTTGCTTGCATTATCATTATGTCAACAGCTCGTGATAGTACTGAGTTATAGAAACATGATTTCTAACCAATAAGCACGCATATTTTCTTAGGACTGTTTTCTAATATAATTTATACTGAAGAATTGTTATGGTGCCTAATCAAGGATTGTGTGGTTCCATGGATGGTCATGGAAATTCAGGGGAGGACAGGGGTGTAAAAGAAAGTAATTTTATATCCCCCCCCCTCCCCCTAACTTCCCCCATTAAGGATGTTGGTATTCCTGGGGGAAGGGGAGTAAGCCAGTTGGTTCCTTTAATTTCTTAACAAAATGGTCCTTTTTCTAAGGGGGTAATTGTCTCTGCAC
>OX419347.1:1885071-1980071 GCA_948470475.1 Galaxea fascicularis
AGCATCACAAGGAATATAAATCACCGAATTAAAAAATGCGTGAAAGAAAAAATAATTAATAAAATCGTACACGGAACCGCCACACCCCTTAATCGTTTGCTCATGGAAGGAGGGAATACATCCAAGCAAGGTACAAACGTCTGTTAGAATTATCACTTTTAGCATACTGTAGTTATGTAATATCGCAAAAAATACTGAACCAAGAAAAGATTCGTAAAAAGTTACCTAGCATCCCACACAATGAAATAATGAGTGCCATATTTCGGCTCAAGAATTCTATGTCCATTCGCAGCATACATTTTATGTCTCAACTGCTTTGAGGGATTGAGGTCCTTCATAATAACTCAAATGTCCGCATCTATTTAAGTGTCGGCCATTTACATGCTTCTCATAAATAATTCCCCACACAAGGTCGACGGCCTAAACTCCGCTGCGAACTTTTTTTTCGTGTTCGAGCGACTTACTGCCTGGGACCAGGGAGTGTAGTCATTTCCAAAACCTTTTTCACCACTGATGCCATCCGGTGTGCATTTATTGTGGATAATGTAAATAATTCATTGTCGACTTCCAGCCAACATGACAACCAATGCTGATATCACTGGTAATTCCTTTATCACAATGGTATGTTCAGCAAATATATTGAGTGATTCTGTGTCTTTAAGGTGACAGTGACTTAAACATCTAAGGAAGGTGGTCACGACGTCAGAGTTGCTATCGCTACTGTATTTTCAGTTCTCTGGGGTGTTACACAGCATAGTGGTCGAACGAACTAAGATATTCCAGCGCCTTTTGGTAACAAAATAAATATTGTTCCTAAAGACAAAGAAGAAAAATAGAAGAAACTGTTATTCTGGAGTAGTGCTTTTCCTTTGTGCCTCCTATTGTGCTGTCAAAGGTGTCATTAAAAATAAGAATCTCTACAACCCGACTATTTCATTGAGCATCAAATTCGCTGTGAAACCGTTTATTACGCGGTTAAAGGTGGTTATAACTTCTGGGTTTGTGGACCGATGAAGTCCTAAAAGTTGGAATTACTGAGCAGTACTTTCCCGTGGTGCTGTTTGTGCTGTACAAGGTGGTTCTAACTTACGATACTATGGATGAACTTCCTATCTAACTTATTTCAACGTGTACATACCTGATTTTGAATCATGTTTGGTCTCTGGGTTCTGAGAAGCTTGACTGTTTGGAACAAATCTACAACTCCCTCAGCGCGCATGCGTTCTAGCACGATGCACAACGCACAGAATACACCAGTTCTGCCAACACCATCGCTAACGAAGAAATAAAGGAATATCTCTGAATTTGACTTCCTGAGTGTGTTTTTGTATTTGATAAGAAAGGAATACCCTTTTCTCCATTCGCTTCGATATCGATATCAATCCTGTAATACTATCGCTCAAGATAGAACTTCCAACGTCACGGCTTACAAGTTTACTTTACCACTTATACGCTTGACGATACCGCTTACAAGTATCGATATCGTCGAATTATTTTCCGATATTGCTGCTATTGGTTAGTCGATATTGTGATAATAGAAACTCTTCTTTAGTTTGTGTGTTCATCAATCTCTCGCTGACGACTTTGTCTATTCCTTTTGTATGTCTGGCGGAAAAAAGAACCGACGTCGTAGGGAGAATTTACATTACCATGCCGCTATTTACCTGCAGTGTACGGTGATGGGGCCTTCCTCCTCTTGCTGTTCGTATGTTCTTTGCACTTGGCCAATCAAATCCAAGATTCCTTCGCCACTTTTTGTAATACTACCATCCGTCCAACCAAAGAAGTGGAACTGTTTGATATTTCGTACTTTGCCGCTCTGAGAAAAAATTTCGATACAAAGTAAGCAACTCCTTCATAAACCTTACAGTGATAATGAACTACGAAACAGAATGAAATAACTCTGTCTAGATGATCCCCCTTCAAATGGTAAGAGCAAATCAGTTTTGGCCGAATTTTCTTAACACTGCACTTAAAATTACTGTTGAGTTTGAAGCGGTAATTAAACATTACGCATTCTGTAAATTCTCGTGAAGTCTTCTTAATCTTCGTTAGCGTTTGTCGATTTTCTTTCACCCCAAAAACTCTTGCCAACCAAGTCTCGACAATACTTTTTAGTTCTCTCGTCAACTCTCGTTAATTTTTGTCAACTCTTGTCGATTTTCGTCAATTCTCGACAGCTCGTCAACTCCTTCTCGACCAGTTTCGTAAGCTCTCCTTGATTCACTTCTCTTCTCTCACCAATACTCGTCAATTTCCATTAACTCCGTCAGTGCTAGCCAACCCTCGTTAATTCTCTTGACATGTCAAGTTCTCTTCTGATGTGCTGCATAAACAAAGTAATTTCCAGGAGAAAAAAAACCTACCACGGCGTCCTTGACCTTGAAATCCCTGACGATAAAAGTTGGAAATTCTTGTTCTGAAACTGGATCCACAACATAGTACTGATATTTTGCAGATCGATCACTGGGCCAGTATTTGAAACAACGCTCCTAATGAAAGATGAGAGAACGACTTCATTAAATTAATAATACGCAATCACCTCTTACCCTATTCCAACCTACCTGAGGGTCTAAGACTTTATGATGGCGTATCATGAATTTCCTTCCATATTTCGTTCTCGAGAAGTTACAGATAATAGAAGGAATAGGAAAATGTACACACTAAATGATTAAGACCACCCACAATTTTAGCATATCAAATTGCATAAATAATTACTTGAATACATTATTCAACGTACCCTGTTTCCTTCATGTAACTGCGTTAACATCACAATAATGTTCGAGTTTTGTTCCATCAGCATTCTCCAGAAATCATCTATCGTATCTTCTAGTGGGCCCTGGGTAGCGATGTACGCAAACCGCTGGCGGTAACCCTGAAAAAAAAAACAGACCAACATAAGAGAAGGAGCTAGTTACAAGAATATTATGCACACAGTAACGCGGCATTTGTTGCTGTACAAAAATAAATAACGTGGTAATTACAAAAAATCTTCAATGGGTATACTTACGTCGATAAAACTTGCGTTTATGTAGTCAGAGCCTTCAATTCCACGAGCAGATACTAAAAACACTCTGTTTGATTCGTCTAAAAAAGAGTAAGAGCGAGAGATAAATCTATTTGTAAGTAGACGGTCTAAAATAATAAGAGCAAATGTTCTCTTACATGGTAGAATATTAGCCAGTCTGTTCTTTGATCTGTTTATAGGTAGGCTCCCTGCGCCCTGTTTTAGCCGGCGGGCTTGATTGGGATTACTGAGTTTCCTGAATTCCTCCGTTAATCCAAGCATGCCTCCTTCACCGGATTCGGAGAGGCGCTTGATGTGATGCAAAAGATTCCTGGCGTGTACTTCTGTGTTCCCACAAGTAACTGCTTCTAAAACAGCGTCGTGAATAAAGACGTATTGCTCCTGCAGACGGGAAGAAAGAACAGAATGAATTCACATAATATTGTACTAGCAACGGTTACACACACAAAGGTTCATGACTCCTGAAAGTTTTACTGGCAGTTATGAGTTCACTCAAAAAGGGACAAGAGAAATCCACTTACTTGAGTTTGCACCATATGGTTGCGTTGCGTTCTCAAAACGGTCACGTGACCGTATATGTCGACTGTATTCTCATGTTTGAGTCTCTCCAACATGGAGTCGATAACGATGAAACACGCGGTACGACCAGCACCAGCACTGAGAAAGAAACAAACAAGTTTCCACCCACACATAAATCTATTTCTCAATGGTTAAAGTCGAGAAGCCACACCTTTTGACCGAAAATCAAAGTGAAAGCAAAGGCAAACAAACAGGCAACAATAATGGAGAAAGGGGTCAGTTTCTAAAGAAACGGAGATGCTACGTCGATGGGGCAGTTGTATAGAAAAATTTGATTTTATCGCCGGAGTTGTTAATGTAAATAAGCGACCGTACAGGGATGCTAAAAGCTGACGTTTCGAGCGTAGCCCTTCACTATGACGAAGGGTCGAGGGTCCAGTGGAGAGTTTCATAGTCGAACTCCAACGAAAGAATTTAAGGTGTATTCCTCGAGAAAACAGGTTCTAAACCAGTTTACTTACCTGCAGTGCACAGCAATGGGCCCTGCATCAGTGGGGTTGTAGAACCGGACCCTTCTCAGGAAAGCTAAGAATGGGGTAGGGTGGGGTGGAACACCATGATCAGGCCAACCGGTGAACTGGAAATGTTTCACTTCTCGATGAGTTGCTCCTTCCTGTTGAAGAGACGTAACAATCAAGCGATGAAAAAAGTGCTCTTTATCTTCCGTATATGAGATAAATTATATTTAAAGATTAATCTATCTTCGTTCGTTTTCTACTCAATGAACAGTGTCTCCCCGTTTAAGGGTTTCATATGTATTGAAGGTGGAAACCCGATCAAGATTTCTTGTGGAGAGCATGACTGAAATAATGTCCCGAATCACAAGACGGTTTTTCTGAGGTCATTTACTAGATATACACTGAAAAACCTTGCAGGCAATAATACAGACTGATCGTTTTTGCATTGTCGTTTGTATATGCCACTTACTTAAAACTAGCTGACACAAGTTTAAAGACCAGTTTAAACTGCTTTTTGCTGTAAAAACCAGCAGTCACATAAGTGGAAGAAACATTTACTTTGCAGACTTGAAGAGTTGTTATTGTATAGTTCGCAAGTTCGACCCAGTCCGTAACCGTGACTTCAATATCGCCATACAACTCTGCTGCTTCGTTCGGCCAGTATTGTTCACATTTTGTCTGGAAATAATAACAGTAAAAAACGTTATATCATAGAAACCGAGAGGCCATGGCTTTGAACCCAACGGAAACTTAACTATCATCATTCGCAAAAAGCGCTCTGTTTTGCACCTGTTCAAATCCTCAGCTCAAAGTTGTCCAAAAGTTCATCGGATTAAAAATTTTGGCAGGAATCGCAAAGACGAGCAAATAAATTTTCTTTCTGAAATAATGCATTCAAATTTTATGCCAAAGATTATTCACATTCTTTATCACATATCATTCTTTTTCTTACCCTTCCACGCTCTTCAAGATCTGTCAGCATGACAATCGTGAAAGTTCTGTGCTCCCATATCATCCGCCAGAAGTCTTCTATTGTGTCCTCAAGAGGACCTGATACGGCAATACAGATAAAGTGAATCTGTAAGTATATCCTTTAAGTTACAGTTTTGTGCGAGACAATGAAGTAACTGGGAATATTACCAGAAAGTACTCATGAAAGACATGCTCTTACCTTGAGTCGCGATGTAAGCGTTTTCTTTCCTATAGCCCTGAAATGCGACAACAGTCAAAACTGAGTCAAGACTGAAAATAGCTTAGGAAGTACCTTGTAAGAAAGTTTTACATATTTTCTCTCTCAAGAAGAACATCATTTTTTACTCAGCCAGCCACTGTTCGAGAACTGAACAGCAACCCCATGGTTAACTCAGTAGAATAAAAACGATCAGTCGAACATCCCTTCTATGTTGTTTGCAGTGTTTCAGGAGATATTCTACTTTGAAAACTTTAAAGTAGATTTAACTGAAAACTATGACAGGGAAAAGAAAACAACTATAATTAGATGTACTTACGATCAGAAGCGATTTGCTAAAGTATAAACATGCCGAAACGTCGGCTAGTTACGTTTATTTTTCAGATGTACTTACATCACAGAAATTAGCGTTAATGTAATCTGAACCGGGTATGCCATTAACAGTTGCCAGGCGGACACGAGAATGGTCAACTGAAGAAAAGAGAACAAACCGTTAGGATTATTAATCCACATTAATTCACATCAGACAAAGAGCAGAGGATGCAGGGTTGGCGCATTGGTGAAAGCACTCGGCGTCATGCATGGGTTGAGTTTGTTGTTGGTTCTCTACTCCGTGCACCGAGAGTTTTTTTTGTCCGAGTGCTCTGGTTTTCCTCTCTCCTCAAAAACCAACATTTGCAATTTTCAAATTCGATCCGGACGCAGGACCTCCCTGAAAACCACTTCGATGAGTGGAGCTTCCTTGGTAGACATCATGGTTTTTATAAGCCATTTTGAGTAAAGTTAGGTTTCACTGGAAAAGTTGAAAATTTCCATGGTATGTGAAAAACGTGTTTGAGGATCGCTGTCATTATCAAGGCAATTGTGCACCAACCCCTCCCCTAACTCAACATTGACACTAACTTATCAACTTGTTTTAGGTTAACTTGTGGGTTAGGGGAGGGGTAGGTGCGTAGTTGCCCAGATACTGATATTGATCCAGGTTTGACCAGGGAAGATAGCAACAAAGTAGTGTTGTACTCACAAGCAAGGATATTGGGATATCTGTTCTTGGGTTTGTTGTATTCTTGAATTGAGGCATCTGAGGTAAAGGTCTCTCCTGGCTCAATTGACTAAAAAAAAGATAAAACAAGATCTGTGGTTAAATAAGTGAAGAAAACAATTTACACAACTTAAAAAGGCGCCTTTAATTCAAAATGTCCTCCTTCAGCATTATCTGGTTTCAGACAACTATACTCACACATTCTGAACATTTCCGCTTGGGGACAAATTCTTACCCCGGGTGGGAGGGGTTGACAAGAGTGAAAGTTCTTTCGTTAATTTTTGGGATGAAACTTTTTAAACAATCTCCAATCCGCAGAAGTACACCTTGCACATCGACATTTTTTAAGCGACCTGAAATTAATTTGTACCTCGTATTCTTGAGTGAACTTGGAATTGTTCTCAGCTTTCATGCCGTTGATGCGGTCAAACAGTTCATCCACTGGTATGGGTGGGTGATCCATCATGGCCGGAGTCTGGCAAGTCATTCTTTTCAACTCCACTGGGTCTGAAGGTTCTGATTTTTCTTCGTCCGTGGACCTCGACTTTTTATTTCCCTTGCTTCGTCTCCTAAGAAGAAAAGGAGTTTGCCTATGATTGAGTGACTCTGTGAATCTCAGGAAATCGCAGTGGTGTGTGCTGCTCATTTTCAAGATTATTGTACTCTTGTATAAAATTATGACAGTTAATATCGTTCTGTAGCGTTCTTTCTGACTTGAGTCGGGATTTGTTCGTCGACGCACCACTCGTTTTCGAAAATGTCAATGTCGGTGAAACGTTCGTAAGTTTAAACGTTTCCCAGTCTCATGCAAGGCCAACGTCAAATTCGATCATCGGATGAACTTGAGCCACTTCCCGCCTGTATTAGTCTCCATTTCGCTGCAACCTACATAAAAGCCTTGTTTTTCTTACCTTCTGCATACGAATATAACGGCAGCAATTATGGCAGTGATCACCACAACAGCTGCCAAAGGTACGATGATGAAAATCAGGTTTAGGCCCCCTCCGGTGTGAGCCTCTGGATCTTCGAGAGCCCCAGTATTCCCTCCTTCACCCGATTTTACACCTGATAACAGAAGCAAAACTGCAATTAGAAACGGTCAGCGGTATCACGAGCATGCCCCGAGTAGTAAAGTGAGCACTTTCCAAAGGTATCAAAACTAAAAGAGGGTATCATTCATCTCCTGAATGTCATTATTTCGAGGAGACCTCTGTATATTGACTACAAGGAATACTTGGTATCGACAAATTCGATGTTTGTTCACCTCTTCTCTATCCGACACGATTGACTCTTGAGCCTGATTCTATCTTATTTTATTCGATGTTGAAGAAATGAAAATATTGAAATTCTCACCGAATTTTACAGGTGTAGCAAAGGGACTTGAGGTAAACAGCGCCTCCTAAGAGAGAGAAACCAAACACAAGGGTTACAAAAATAGTTTCTATCGATAATATTCAAAGAAAAGGAAATCCCAACACAAATGCCCAGAACGAAAACGAGGAAAGCGGTGGAGAAGGGACGAAGGTATCTTACTATTCCTTTGCCTAATTCTTTCCCCTTTTTTCTATCATTTTTTGGGCGACTTTACTTGCGCCTAGACCAATGAAAGGCCGTTTCCTTTCTTCCTTAGTATCGACGGGCCCTTTCAATGCTATCAAAACTCCTTCGAGACAATTACAAAAGAATCCCGGGCTATTTTGTCAATAGTCACAGAACTAGTTTCTTCAGGACGTAACTTAACACTTATAAAAACCTAATAGTATCAACATATGGCACGCACAACAACGCTCAATCATACCCCTTTGTTGTTTTTCACATAAGCTCTTGTAAACATGGTGTAGTAAATTCCTTTCTTGAGTTCCTTGTTGTAGTAGCCAAAACGGTTGTTAAAGTTCTTATCCCCCACGTTAAATCTCTTTGGCAGCAGAGACGCGCCAAACTTTGCGGCAATGTATGGTCCATTGCTGTCACTCAAGAGATCTCGCCTGCGTCTCACTTCCTTGAAGAAATCATCTGGTATCATGTCTTTTGGCAGTTGGTTGCTGTTACCCAGCGGTACAACGATCACTATGTAGTAGCTGCATGCAAAGAAACACGAAATTGAGCTAAAGCTTCGTTTCTCTTCACAAATATAAGAATGTGTCTACGGGTCGGCTTCAAAGTTTGATACAGGCTAGTTCTCGATGCGGTTCTAATTTTGTGTTTATGACAGGTATCTGAAGGTGTCAAACTAGTGAAAACAGCGGTCATAATGGAGAAATTGTGACCATTCGTACAGACCTATGGAGCACTACATCTGCTTTCTTGTATCTGTTAAAGGTATTCAAATCTTTGAGATCTTTAAGCGTAACAGTTCAGATAGTCATGTTGTTGTGCGGGTGTTTGTTGAATTGTTGGTGGGTTATGAAAATTTCTCTTTTTTATTATTAAACTTCAAAACACTAACCTGATGGGCCCGTTTCTTTCAGACGCGGTTTCCAGTTCCATTGGGATGAATTCATCAGAGAGCTCGTCTTCAATGATAGTAGGTCTCTTCAAAGCAGGTGGCTTGCCTTTATCTGTTTTCACAATGAGTTGAATGCTGGGTCCTTCGCCCATGGAGTTCTCAGCCGATACGTTAACCACGTAGGTGGTGTGGGGAACGAGACTGCCCAGAGCGTAGGACTGAGGTCCAGGGGAAACTGCGTCAAGAGTGATCTCTCGATTGTGGGAAAGCTGTTTTAATTTGCCATTCTCCTTGTAGGATTTCGAGCCTGAATATGACACCTTTAGAAGACAGAAAATACATGTATTTCTAGTTAGATGTTAGCTGTTACCTGTTACGATTTCTTTTGTTTTCAGCTTCTAAAACCCAAGTAAATCAAGTCTCTCTCAGCAGTTTTGTAGAAAATGTAGAACGACTAAAATGGGGGAAGATTGAAAAGAGCCACTGAAAAGGGGTTTTGAAGAGCACGGTTCTAACAACCGATCCTCTAAGGAAAAAATTTCGGGTCTGTGGGTAAAGTGTGACCATTCAAATGGAACCTACTGAGCAGTACTTTCCTGTGATATTCGTTTGTTGTGCTGTACAAGGGGGTTCTAACTTTTGAGTCTGTGGATGAAATCCTAAAGTGTGACCATTCAAATGAAAGCTACTGAACAGTACTTTCCTGTGGTGCTGTTTATTATGTTGAACAAGGTGGTTCTCACTTTTGAGTCTGTGGATGAAATCCTAAAGTGTGACCATTCAAATGAAAGCTACTGAGCAGTACTTTCCTGTGGTGCTGTTTATTATGCTGTACAAGGTGGTTCTAACTTTTGAGTCTGTGGATGAATTCCTAAGTGTGACCATTCAAATGAAACCTACTGAGCAGTACTTTCCTGTGATATTGTTTGTTATGCTGTACAAGGCGGTTCTAACTTTTGAGTCTCTGGATCAAATCCTGAAGTGTGTCCGTTTAAATAAAAGCTACAGAATAGTATTTTCCAATGATGCTGTTCATTTAGGCCACAACTTAATTCTGGTAAGCTGCACATTACCTTGTATTTCGTTATTCCAGCGTCTGTCTCTGGAGGCTGCCAGTTTAATTGAACTGTCTCACTGCCGGCGGAATCGGCTTTCAGTTCACGACAAGCTTCTGGTACTATGATAAATTGCAGCAAACGAGATGTCAAAACTCTCATTAATGGTCTAACCATACTTGAAATAGGTTAAATAATCTTCCCAACGCTTCAAGTTGAAGAATGTGCACATCAAACTCATGATACGTAACTTCTGAAACACACAAAATACACGGAATTTAAATAACACAAAAAAGTTATACCACTAATACGTTTATATGACGCACAGTTTAAGAGTCAATGGTTTACTCTGCTAGAACGTGTGCGCGTTCTGTAAAGCTTGCGTTCAGGGAAACCTGACCGACAATCATTTCCACGCAGGTCGGTTTCTGAAATATCTTAGCTACATGGACAACGATATATCAAAAAGACCCCGTTACAGAAATTATTTGGCATCCTCTTTCCCCTAAGGAAAATGTTGTGTTTTCGGCAGGAAAAGTTTGCGCACTCAAATCGGTACCAGCTCTGTGCACATGACAAAATGTAAAAACAGCGGGAAAACACGAACAGGGTCGTACTTAATCGTTGTCCTTTTTCACTGACACGTTACCGCGGGCAAACTCGAACACACTGGTTTGTAAAAGAGCTAAGGACGTGGCGCGTGTCCCCGCTACTTACAGTCATATTTAAGGGTCTTTTCGGAGACTGGTAAAGAGTAATTGCCCCGACCAACGGATGTCCGAGCGGCCACGCGAATCCAGTACTGCGTGTCACGTGACAGGGCCTTTATACTAGCGGAATATCCTGTCGCTTCCATAGAGCTCCACTGGGAGAGTGGGAGGTTTTTATCGTCGGAGTAGATTACTAAATAACTCAACACCATTCCGTTGGGGTAGCGGGGCGAATTCCACGACACCGTAACAGACTCGGTGCTACGTGCGTTGGCCGAGAGGTCACGTGGAGGACTGGGAACTGAAAGCAATATAGGAAGCGTTACGGCATGCATTGTTTACACAGCGATGAGCCCCTCAGCAATCGTCAATTAATAGGCCATATTCGTATTCTCGGTATTGAACTGGATCTAGCATGAAGTGGAGGCTCTTGCGGGGGAATACATTTACATATGAAAAGATTTCCCCGCAAGAGCCTCCACTTCATGCTAGATCCAGTTCAATACCGAGAATACGAATATGGCCTATTTGCCACGCCACGACTCTTTGCAGTCAATACAGAAAGAAGTTGTGTGACATGCTGCGTGTGAGATTTGCCATAGAGGCTCGGGAGCTTAAGTTAACAGCTTACGTTAAAATATAATAATATAATTCATTTACTTAATTTTAACTAAACAGAGATTTTAATTTTATGACCTGGGTAAGGTGTTTACTTTAAACAGCAATATTTATTAATAATATTACATACATTATTTAACTGTTTAAACAAAGCATAAACAAATATTATCATGCCAATATGTAAATGAATAAGGGTGTTAAATGACAAAAAAAAAAGGACTTTTGCACTACCAACTGGATTGACGAGGGAAATTGGCAGATGTAAAGATATTCGAAAGCTGGCACCCCGGACGGAACCCTTTGGTCAGAAGAAATAAAATCGATTTGCTAGGAAGAGAGGCAAGCTATCAAACCATCGATTCTCCGATCACTTTTCCGGGGACATTCGTCTTTGTCCGAACTAGTCAGCTGATGACATCCTCGTGCCCGACGCCTACGATTATTTGGTTAGCGGTTGAATCAAACGCTTTGCTCGACAACAATACAACGCGAGGGCTCTGGGGGCGAACATAATACTGAAAATGAAGCTGCGTGGAGAGGTTAGTTCTTCCTTGGTTTGTTTCGAGTTTCCACACAGCGGTCGTTTGGTTGAAATGTGTCTCTTCCGTTTCTAAACTAGACTGCATTTATAGTTTTATAGCTTATTTCGTTTTAGATTTACCAAGCAAATAAGGCCCTACCTCCTTCTTTTGTTTGCACTACAACAGGCCGGCTTAGAGGCCCAGGTCCCGCTATGCCGATGGCTCGCACACGAATCTGATATTCAGTGAACTTCTTTAAGTCCGTCAAGATCAGCAGCGTTTGATTCGGGTTGGTGACATTTTTCACTAGTGTCAGTCCCCTGCGGTTGAGTGGATTGTAGACCACGGAATACCCAACCAGTGGTCCGTTTCTTTTCCACTCGTCTGGCTCCTTCCACCTGAGTCGAATTCTTGTCGGTGATTGGGCAGAAGCTCTCACTTCAAGAGGGGGGCCCGTAGGGGGTGCTGGTTGGGTTTCCACCCATTTGAATTTTTCTGACGACCATCCCGCATTATTTTGAACGGATACAAAGAAAAGGTACCACAAGCCGGGATCTACCGAAAGACGAGAATGAAATGAGCTCAAACAGATGCAAAACAGAAGATTTAGTTGTATAAATGGATAGCAACGCGAGCGAAACATCCGAACACGCGTGGATATAGGCTCCCACGTGGATGCCAGTTTTCGTGCGAGCCCGGATGTTTTACTCGGACCAATCGCAGCCTAGAAGAATTGATACAGCTTATTGACCCACCTAGTCCTTTGAACACGTGATTAAGGGTTCCAGGTAAAAAGGTTATCTCTTTCATTTTCAAACTGTGATGATCTCTTTCTCTCAGGCGACGTAAAGACTTGCCATATCTTATCTTGTAACCAACAACGTCAGTGGCCGAAGTCCGCCAACGAATCGAAACTTCGGAAGAATTCAGTGGACTTGTGTAGACGTGGGGTGGGTCGGGAGTTTTGGCTAATGTTTTCGCGTATTTAGGAACACTGCGAGGTCCATCGCCTTTGACTGTGTAAGCCGTAACCTGGATTAGGTATGTAGTCGCTGGGTCAAGATTATTCAAATCTAGGACCTAAGAAAAACAAAGGTCAAAATTGCTAAGTAAAGTAGGTAAAACCTTTATTTAAGTGTCAATGTATTTAGCCTCAATAGACTAATTGGCGTCACTAGAAAAATAGCAACATTAACTGACATACATCATGCAAGTGAGAATATATCAAAGAAGTTGCAAGGATAGCTAACTCATTTTATTTGATTATCAACTTCAGTAGAATCAATTTCATTGGTCATCCTGTGACACATAGGATAAACGTAAAGAGAGAACCATCTTACCAGTGTCGATGGGTTTTGCGAGGGGAGGTGTAGGGGAGTTTGGAGATGAAGGCTCATTTCACGAGAAATCTCGTCTTACCAGAGTATCCTCAGACTCCGTGTGCCTCATGTCGGTGATCGCAGGAGGAATCAGTTGGTTTCCCTGGTCATCAACTTTCTGATAAAGCACCGTGTAGCCTTGGATACGGCCATCTTGTTGCTCCTGTAGTGGGGCTTGCCAGCGAACTACAATAGTCGAGGAATTCACAACTTCAAGTTGAAGTTGACGAGGGGCACCACTGGGGACTGAAAACAAAAGGGAGGAAGTAATTCGCGTTTGCTTTTTGTTTTCTCTGATTGGCTTGGCATATCTTAACCAATGGGAAGCAAAGCAAAACCAAGCGTGACCAGCTTGGAACTATTTTCCCGCGCATGACGCTGATTACGTGTTACTGCTTCCAATTTTGATCGGCTCTTTGCGATGTTCACGTCTGTTGTGATTAGGCAGATTAATTGTTTTTGTTTTGGACAGACAGACTCAGACAGACACAAACGTGAACAGAAGAAAAGTTAAAGCAAGAATAAATTCCCTACCACGGCGTCAACAAGTATTCAATTGCAATATTGTATTTAAGTTGAGATCGGTTGCTTTGTAAAGAATTACAAATGATTACAACATTATTATGTGAGACTCGTGTATATTATAGAACTCGAAGACATTACAATTTGAAGTCTAGCACGGAATCCAAACTGACAAGAATTAACTTCGCATATTACTTTATCCTTCCTCTTGAGAAAATCAGAGTATCTGGTGCACCATTGCAAAAGGATCCTGACTTACTGATACGTCACAGAAAAATATAAAGT
The DNA here is from genome assembly GCA_948470475.1 of Galaxea fascicularis. Classification (NCBI taxonomy): domain Eukaryota; kingdom Metazoa; phylum Cnidaria; class Anthozoa; order Scleractinia; family Euphylliidae; genus Galaxea; species Galaxea fascicularis. The sequence continues at coordinate 1,898,904 of OX419347.1, forward strand.
AGAATGACCTTGGGAGGACAACATTCACATACCATAGGGATTAACTCATGATGCGATTTAATTAATCGTTCGCAATCCCAATTTCTTTCAGAGATAAAGGGTTATTGTGACGAAAAACTTTTAGCATGTCTCTAGACTTGTGTTTGGAGGGCACGTTTGGAAAGCAGCGTGTGAAGATTTTTAACTAGCAGGCTTTGAAGTGTCTCTAAATGGTACTCGTCCAAACACGACAAACAGTAAATCAAAGGTGAATCTTAACACAGAAGATTGCGAGTGATTTATATGAAATGAATTGCCTTACAGAAACGAAAGAAACGATGAATCCGCTAATAACCACTCGATCATTCTGTGCGCATCTAACCGCAACTTTGTGTTTAAATCGCTCTGCATAACCTCATCGTCTGTCTAAAAATCTATACAATGTCTCAGACACGCGTTATGACAGCAGGGTCAAGCTAACCTTAATCAGCTTTTTGTTAATTTGACAAGATCTACAAGTAATCTAAACTTAAAAGAAAAAGTCGGATTCCGCCCAAAATATGCTCATTTCAGTCTGGACCCCCATATCTTTTTCTACACTTTAAACCTACCGCGAATTATGATCTAATAATCACGATATATTGCAGTTGGCAACAATGTGATTGGTTCCTTGCTTAAGTTATCCCACGAAACACGCCGCACTATGTTACTCGGAAAGTCCGCGCAGAAGAGAAAGGAAAATTTTCCCTTTTTCTCTTCTTTCCCTCTTTTTCCTTCGATTTTATCCCGCTTACTAACATATTGTAAAACAATATGCTAGAATCAATGTGGGATAAAATCGAATGTGTGTTAATGTTTACTCAATCCGTCTTTCTGTATATCCTGGAAGACAAAAGTCCTATTTATCATTCAAAAGCTGATCCAGGCACACGAGTTTGTCTCTGTTCTCTTCACCCGGAACTCACAGAAAATTGAATTGAGAATAAAATTGACTCACCATCCTCGGCAGTTGCGAAAGAGTGCTTTGGCGACATAGGTCCTTCCCCTACCGACGTACTCGCTGAAACCATCACAACGTACGTGGTGTACTTTTTGAGATTGTGGATACGAATGGAAGTCTTTATGCCGTTCACGGTCACGGTGCTGAGATGAAAACATAACTGATAAGTCTCCAACCTTGGAAAGACTGCTAACAATATCTTTCTGATTAGTCATACCCTGACATCAACATGGATATTCTCAAAACTGTTCTTCCTATATTTCTTATGGTTAAGTTGAGAGAATTTAGTCCATGTTTAGGGATTATTTACTTTATTCTCACGACTTGTGTTTTGGACAGAATGGTCATAATGTAAAGAGAAATTAGATTCTGGCAAAACTCACGTCGAGCGTTCCCCCTTTTCTCTATATTTGATCGTGTAGTGTGTTATGCGTCCATTCAGCTGATCAGACGGAGGTGGGTCCCAGCTTATTTCAAGGCTAGTAGAGTCCAGTGCTTTACTGCGAATATTCTGTGGAGGTGAGCTTGGTTCTGAAAAATTGAGCAGCATCAACAATGATCAGAATATTAATGGCTCTTCACCGACCAATTTTTTTGATAGGGACTTAACGTGTGGGATACTACTGACAAATCTCTCTCAAGCCTTCCAGCTGGGAAAAATTTAACGGCAAAACTACCGATTTCACTATTTTATTTGACCAAATGGCGCTTGATTGATTTCCATACTTACTGTCCTCCAATGTCTGAACAACCTTGGCGAATGACATTGGTCCAGTATGAGTGTCAGACTTGACGGCAACTTGCACTTTGTAATAGGTGTATGGTCTGAGATTCGTTATCTGTTCGCCAAACACTTCGTCCGAGACGGAGATGTGTCCATCCTTGTCAGCGGACGACTTATTGCAATAAATTGCATAGCCGTATACGCCGTTTCCGTCATATTTTGGGGATTGCCACGTGACTTGTATGGATCTGGGTGAAAGCACGGTCACCTCAACGTTTTCAGGTTGTCCAGGCGCTAGAGATAGAAAAGCAAGTCGTTGAAATCCTAAGAAGTGACCATTCAAACAATGCTACTGAGCAGTACTTTCCCGTGGTGCTGTTTGTTATGCTGTGCAAGATGGTTCTAACTTTTGAGTCTGTGGATGAAATCCTTAAGTGTGACCATTCAAATGAAAGCTACTGAGCCGTACTTTCCTGTGGTGCTGTGCTGTAAAAGGTGGTTCTGCCTTTTGACTCTGTAGTTGAAATCCTGAAGTGTGACCATTCAAATAAAAGTTACTGAGCAGTACCCTCCTGTGATGCTGGGGTTTCTGCTTTTCCGTCCGTACTATGGTATTTCCGTTACTTTGAAGAATAAAAAAGTTTGACCATTCAAACTTTCTAACGGGTGCGATTAGGAGCTTAACCTTAGCGGGTTGTGAAATGATAAATCCTTCACCGGTTTGCTGGTGTATCAGAACATGATATCGTCTTTTAACTCACCTCCGCGTGCTGTTTTCACGGCAAACAGCTCCGTAAGGGGACCCTCACCAGCGTCGTTGTAAGACATCAGTCTAAAGAAGTAGGTGGTCTCTCTTTGAAGGCCTGTAACGTCCGTTTGGTTTAATGCCGAAGTCTTGTACTGCCACTGCTTAAAGTCTTTTTTAAGATCAGTGGAATAAAACAGGCGGTAACCCCTTATGATGCCATTAGGCTCGAGGGGCGGCAGCCATGTTGCTTCAAAAGAATTGTCGGAAGTTCCTTTAGCTTGGATGTTCCGCGGTGGTGACCCAGGGGCTAAAGAGGGATAATACAATGAGTTTACATGAAGCTGGTGAGTTGCCACTCAGGTACAAAACATCTCCGATAATTCGATAACTCTTTATTTCGGCAGCGCAAAAAGATAGTTGGAGGGATCACAAACGTTTAACTTTCTCGCTGAGTTAAATGTCGACAAACTTTAGTGTGTTAAGATGAAACCAAATTTCCGAAGGTGAAATTTTCAACTACAGATCAATCAAAGTTTGATCGAATTTTCGAGTCCGTACTAATACCTTAATTCTTTCCGGACCCATGCTTGTTGGAAGAATGGAAATTCGGAATCTTTCCAAATTTTGTATCAAAAAGTTCTTCCTTGACAAAAAGCCAATGGAATCTGTTACAAACCTTTTTCATGAGTGGTAAACTCGGCCAAAGGACTAGCCTTGCTGATACCAACATCATTCACAGCAAACAAGCGGAACTGATACTCTGTGAAGGGTTTTAGATTGTTGAGGGTCGTGGAATCACGGCCCTTAATCCCCTTTGTTACATTCCAATTGCTGGCAGTCTTGGACCGGTAATAAAGGGTAAATGACTCCACAGGGGGACCCCCTCCGGGTTGCCATGTGATCGTAATGCTGTCCGCCGTTATCTCGATGTCTGAAGGTCTGGTCGGAGCAAAAGGTAATTCTGCAAGGCGAGAAAAAATGTTATGTTTGTCTTACTTTACAACAAGACGTTTCAGTTTAGTCTATCGATCACAGCAGTGGAAGTGTTGAAAGCATGTAAATTAGGTACCAGCCTGGTTAACCATTTAAAACCTATGAGTGATCAGCATCAAATTTCTCCTTGTAATATCAACGCTTTATAAAACAGAGTGGTTACGAGAATTAAGGACAGGATCACACAAGATGATTTACTTAATACTTTAACAACTTCTCCCTACCCACCTTTATAGGAAATGTGTAGGGGCAACAAATGAGAATTTTAATTTTGATCTTAGGGTTTATAGGGTTAATGACAAGCGCTAAGCCTCTTTCGAGCTCCTTCGGGCCAAGATGCTCCTGTATTGGGGCTAAATAGGAACAGCAATATGCTCTCTGTCTGTGACACAGATTTAATCACCACTGCCATGACTAGTTCTGCAGTGAGATCGGTTCTCGTGTCTGAAAAAAAAAGTTTCAAGACTCACTTCGAACAGTGACGTACGCCGAGGCACGCGCTTCCCCTCTGTTGCTAGCTGCTACGCATGTGTAGTTTCCAGACCTCTGGATGTCTTGAATGATCAATACGCCATAGGTATTGCCTGAGCCCGCGAAGAGGACGCCATCCTGTTCCCACACAATAGAAGGCCGCGGGTAGCCTGTCGCCGAACAGTTTAAGTAAACCACCGTTTCAGGATCCACAGTGACAGGTTGAGGGGGACTGGTGATGACTGGCTTGCTATAACGGACTGAAAGAAAAAAACGCAATCGTGAAATGCTTTAGAATCAAACATTTTCAGGTCCTTAAGGTTTGAAGACCAGAACTTTCGAACATTAAAACGTAGAAACAACAAGAACGCCCAAAGATCAAATTATCCAAAATTAAGCATTCCATTGTGTAAATATAGATCAAAATTGCAAAACAAAAAAAAATATTTACTATTTACTTGAGTTTTTTTTACTTCTGACAACTATTTGAAATTTCATACCAGCTCAGCTATTTTAGGTCCTCACGGCAAACTACAAAACTCAAAGGACATGGTAAGAAGTGCCTAGATTCTATCGCTTGTTGTCCAAACAAGGAATCATACTGTGTTGGGATGTGTTATTCTTATCCTTATTCTAAAAATCTAGCTCACCATTCCTTGATTTTTAAAAAGAAAAACACGAACCTTCAAGAAGAAGTTTTGCGGCTCTCGAGTACACCATTCCCATTCTGCTGCTAACAACACACTCGAACGAACCCTTGTCCTCGGGCTGAACATTTGTTATTCTTAACACTCCTCGACTTGGTGCGGTGTACTTTGATGACTGCGATAGGTTGAGAGGGAGCTTATCCTTCATCCAGGAAATTGAGGGCTCAGGTGTCCCTGTGGCGTTACAATTAAACGTTGCGTCCTCTCCAGTGCTTGTCTTTACCAGGAAAGGATGTTTGGTGATGCTTGGGAATCCTGAAGGGACGTTTGACACTAAAGAAGAAGAGAAAAAAAAACGTGTTACACATAACAATTTTGGATTAATACGAGTATCTGGGCAACTGCGCACCTACCCCTCCCCTAACCCAACAAGTTGTAATAAGTTAATGAGTTACTCTTAATGCTGGGTTAGGGGAGGGGTAGGTGCGCTAGATCAATGTCACTATCTGGGCAACTGCGCACCTACCCCTCCCCTAAGTTAATGAGATAATGTTAATGTTGGGTTAGGGGAGGGGTAGGTGCACAGTTGCCCAGATACCGGCATTGATCTGCAATTTCAATCTCGTTCCCAATCCTTACAACTCTTATCGATTGCCTTGCCGAGAACTTTGTGTAGGTTGCTTGGGACAGAGGGCGAGTCTTGATTGCGACGTCACATTGTACTGCGCAACTGAGTTGAGTAAGCACAAGACTGTGTTGATTTTTCTCAATAGGCCATTTCCGAGTTCATGTCTGCCTCCTCTTCAAAGCGAGTCTAAGTGTAAAGTAGAACTAATTACCATGACAAAAACTTCGCACTTAGACTCGGTTTGAAGAGGAGGCAGACATGAACTCGGAAATGGCCTATTACCACTTAAGTTGTCTAGCGATTCATAGATTCAGCCATACTACACAAACATGTGTCTAACTGCGGGGTGTGTGAATAAGGGATCACCATTCAAATGAAAGTTACTGGACCTTTATTCCATGTGGTGTTGTTCATTACAATGTACAGGGCGGTTCTAACTTTTACCCCTTTGAAACTGACTTTTGCACATAGAAGGGTACCCCGAATCATCGAGTTTGGATTCGAGTCTGAGTTCAAGTTGGACTTCGAGTTGGACTTCGTTTTCAGTTTTTGTTAAGTGGCGAGGTCTCCCGGGAGCGGGGGAGGGTAGTCGACAAAATTTTATAGGGTGTGGCTCCACCCTGTGGTCCATCCCCTCCCCTAGGGAGTACCCCCGAGTGCCCCTCCATGCCTGGGCTACGGCTATTTAATGAGACATGTCTCTACCCTTGTGTCAAAGGGGGTAGAGTAAATCATCCGACAGCTGTTCAAACAATTTGTTCTAGCAGGGGCATCCGGCTGCGATTAAATAAGAAAAATAAACATTTGACTTGACAGAATGGACAGTTCATACGAAAAGAGACTAGATGTGTTGCGCGGGCTTTCTTCTCGTATTAACAACCTATTGTATCTGAAAACAAACAGGACCAGCGCTGCACGAAAACTGAACACTAACAATGGATTTCTAATGACCACCTCCCGGGGTTTTATATATTCAGAACCTCAAAATGTAGAATCAATCGCCCGACAAAATAAATAGTGCCACAGAAGAGGACCATTCATTGTCTTTCCTTTGAAGAAGACTATAAACTTAAGCACTGGTGAAGCTCGAAAACATGAAACAAAGGTAGTAAACACTTTACACGATCAATGTGCGTGACTTTCTGTTGATATTGCGAGTACACAATAATCATTGAAGTAGTTATCGTGGTTCTTTGAATGTAAATAACCAATAAAAAGCATAGTGCACAATTGTCTTCTTTGCTTACTTTCGATAACCTGGGCGTAACCTTTGATAAGGGAGGTCCTAGGTACTCCTTAAAAGCAACAGTCGAACACTTGTGCATCGTCTTTACAAATATTTGTTTAGAAACCTCGGAAACTTATAAATAAGAAAGCACTTAACCATTTCCTGCCAAGTTTCCGTCTTGATTCATAAAATTAAGTGCGACGTGGTTCTTTTGAGGTTTTGAAGTCAATGTTGAAGTTTCGGTCATACTGAAATGGAAAATGTCTATTAATTGTCCAGTCCCTGAAGTCGCACTTCACTCGATATGGATTGACTATGTGCCTAAGAAGTCGACTAACTAGCTCTTTCCTGTATCATGACTCCAGCCTGATGAAATCAGTAACGTTATCATTTTATGCCAGGTTATTGAGTAACCTTCATTTATTGGTCGTACTCTGGACAATTCAAAGTCCATTCAAACGAAAACTTTTAGCCGCAAACGAAAGTTATCAACTAATACTCTGATGCGGTGCCGTTTATCATGATGTATAATGCTGATTGTAACTTCCGATTTTATAATCGAATCCTTTTAGCAACATTGTGATTCGACAACAAAGACGCTGCGGTTAGTTTTTCTTCTGTTTTCTTAATTAAAGAAGAGTTTACATGCACATGTATCTTAATCAACTTCAGGCGTTTTCGGGAAAGCTAAACAATCCCTTTGTTTTCTGAAATCAAAAGGGCGTACTTAGCAGGAAACGAAAATGAGCTTTAGATAGCACAATTTAATGAGCTTATCTTCACCCTTTTTTCTTGATTATTTAAGGTTAAAGGTATTTACTGGAATAGCAGGAATAACCGACAAAAGCCAAGAAACCCTTGGAAAAATTAAATCTCGGTGCAGTCCTTTATCGGTATAAAGTTAACTCTACAAACATGAGTAAACTAAATATAGGATGATGAAAGATTGAACAATGCATACAATTTGAACTTTAATCGGAGTAATTCAACCCTCCAGCTCCCCAGTGCAAATAATGGTGGAGACAAAAGAATAAAGAGGGAGTTTCAGTGAATACGGTCCGAAATGAAGACGAAAACACTTCCCTTTTTAATCATAATAATAATAGTATTAAATCATTTCCGTTGATATAATTTGACCTGAAAGGGATGGCGCTTACAATGTATATATATATACATTATATACATTCGAAGCCCACAATGCTGCACTGTGGAACTTGAATGTTGCATTGTGAAACTCCAGTGCGTAATCACAGACAACAAACAAAACGAAAATAAAATGTTAACTTAGCATTGCAAAGCGATTATTGAATTTTGAGGGCATATCTGATAACGCTGTAGGTTTACTATCCCCGCCCGAAAATATGTCTGCTGAAGATTCGGAATTTTCATCTCCCTGTACAAGATATAGAAGTTCCCATTTCGGCATTCTATTTGTCGCAACGTGGCTTTTCCTGCTGTAACCGTCGCTAAGTTGCCCAAGCCGATTAAAATCCGAGGTGGTCTCAATCAAGGGATCTGATCTCGTGCGACCAGTGCGGTGTCTCGTGGCCCTTCCCTCTTGCCCGCGGTAAAGCCAACACAAGGTCAGCGGCATTATTTGACAACCACGGTTCTCAGTCGCTCCTGACGATTCCAGGGTGAGACGAGGAGACACGTGTTTCAATTTTACAGCATTTTTGCTTTGTTTTGATTTTACCTCAAGCTTGAATGTAAGATGGAAGAAATGGGGGGACCTTCCAAAGAAGGAAACAGGGTGCCAGTTTCGTAAAGCTGGTGAGTGGACGATACATGTTGCTTTTTCTTTTCAGTTCTGCATGGTACGTATTACGCTTATGAGTGCTTAAGCTTAATGTTTTCCTCTTTATTACATTGTTATGAATAATATAACCGCATTGATATGCTTACATGAGAATAGAGTGGTGTTTTTGTTACAAATCGATCTTCCACATAGCATTACTTTTGCCTTAACAAACACCTTTTGCCTTTTTAACTGGCTTTATACATCATGTTTTCTTGATTTATCCTTAACCTTGTATTATTTTACACCTGTGTATTTTAAAATTCAAATTACACACACGTTGTCGACATAAAAAGAGCACAATTTAAATTCTGATCATACAAAATATTAAAATAAACCACAAATATAATACCCTCATTAGCCTGATGCTATCATAACAGGGCAGGGTTGGGATCAGATCCAATAGAAAGTACAAAAATTTATATGGAGAGGAATAGGCCATTTCCGAGTTCATGTCTGCCTCCTCTTCAAAGCGAGTCTAAGTGCGAAGTTTTTGTTATGAAAATTAGTTTTCATTCATATGTAAAGTAGAACTAATTACCACTTAGACTCGCTTTGAAGAGGAGGTAGACATGAACTCGGAAATAGCCTATTCCCTATGCAGTTATGCACACTGTCCACCTCAGGGATGTCACTAGAATTTAAGTAGGTGGATGAAGTAGTTCAAGTAGGTGGCTACAGATTATAATGAGCACAAAGCTCACAAAGGCAATTTCCTGCATTCTTTGGCAAAAGTAGCTGGCAAAAAGTGCTCTTATAGATGGCGAAAATCTGCTTGCTACAAGATCCTAATGACAACCCTGCCACCTTTGCAGAATCTTAATATTCTTGACTTTTTGAGAGAGTGCAGTCCCTACATTACATTGAACTCTAGCACATAGATGTACTTTGTAAGAATGAACAAAACTGCACTAACCTCTGAAAATCATAAGTGACACCTTTTGCGATGTTGCCGAGCCTTGCTGATTAGAAGCTCTGCACTGGTAATTCCCGCTGTGCCGTGACTGCCTCACAGGCCCCAAGCGTAGTAATTCACCATCTGGAAGGGTGAATGTATAGGCCCTGTGAGAGGATGTGAGAGCTACTGTATCCTTGTACCATGTTACAGTTGGCTTTGGTGATCCTGTGACTTTGCATATGAAGTGCACATAGCTTCTTTCAACAGCTGCCTTGGGAGCTGTTATTAGAGACACTGTTGGCGCTGAAATGCAAGATATAAGAACCACTGCTTTACTGCATTAGAACTTCATTTAGTGGCACATTAATACAGTGTAAAAATGTTAACAAGACTTCCTCTCCAGTTAACATGCTTTCACCTTCTATAAGGAAGCTACAGCTGTAGGAATTATGATAGGCAGCTATCTTAAAATCTCCCTCCATCCACTCTTACTTTACCTGACTCCTGTGAGCTATTGGAGCTCTTACAGTACATGTATTTGATAAATTGATTGATCATAAGTTCATTCAAATCAAATTATTGGATATGGGTGCTACCCAAACAAGTTAGAAAATGTCTGACTAACACTGAAACCAAACGTTACTTCCCAGTAATATTAATTTTTACTCTTAAGCATTCCCAGCATCAAAAACTACAGGTTAAACAAGGGCAGTTGGATTGAGAAAAGCAAGATTTTGTTCACAGATTCCAAAATTCTGAGCTGTCCTGTATGCATGTATGTACTGCACTTGGCTTCTGAAATGCAACCCAAATGACCACTACAAACTCTAATCTTTTGCTTGCATTTAAAAGCTGAACTCTTTCTTGGAATTTCATTCATAGGCTCAAAACTTAAAATCATACCACAAGAAAAGAGGTTGGCTATGAAAATGAAAAGTGTTGTAACAAGTGTTTTACAGTAATGAGTAACATCTACACTGTATAAATTCTACAATGTACATTCACTGTAAGACCCAAAAACTAAAGAAGTGTACAGCATGATCAAACAATATACATACATGTATAATTTAGTGACTGAGATAAAGGAAGAACTGCCACAAATCCTATCAGCCAGCAAATAGAAAATATGAAGAAGTTCTTAGCATGGGCAATGTCCATGGCTTCTGTGAAGCTAAATTAGATTGAAAGCCATGAGGCTAAACAGAACAAACAACTGAAAACTAGGTCAACGTTGTGTTAAACTGAAACATGTTTCTGCATGTACAAGTATGTTTAGCACACAAATGGGTATGCTTGTCATATGAACTTAGTGTTGGTCAAAGAATAAAATGAAAACCTGTCATCTCAACAGGTGACACAGTTTGAAGGCACCGAAAGAGAGTCAAGCAAATTTTTAATTGGACATAATTTTATTTGTCAGGGCTGTTTATCTGAAGATGGAAAACTATGTATAGCAATGCTGGCAACTTTTAGCTTTGTCCATACATGAAAGCATCAACTCTATTAGGTAACCTCCTTATACACAAAACATGATATGTTTTACTTGACGCACACATCTGTGTCAAATTGTTAATTCTGTAGAAACATATTCTTGCATGATGATTTCCTCTCTGCTACCCAGGACAACCGGTGAGACCAAAATTTAATACAGTGTATTCACTCAGGCCAAGTCTTACAAACAAAGAAATACAAGAAAAGATTAAGGTCTATTTTTGCAGCACAATCTTTTGCTGAAAAAGTTCTAGAGAAATGCAGTACCTATCAATTACCTTGGGAGCAATGGTTTCAACTCTCTTGCACATGACAGTCCTCTGACCTTTGTGCCTCAGGTCATAACCTCACATGCACATATTTCAGTGGCATACTTGTGCATGTGCTCCCATGTGCTGCCAAATACACCACGTGCCTGAATGCCATTAATTTTTTCCATGAAGTATGACTAATTTACCAAACATTTAGTTGTGTTATAAAATCCAATCAGTGCTTTATTGTCTAGATGTAATTGTGTACAAGTTATGAATTTTAAGTCGATGATTGTATGTAAAAGTATGTGTGAACATTCAAAATTACATGCAAGTTTCAAACAGGGTATTTAGTTCAGAAACATTTTTTGTCTGGAACAAATGTTTCCCAGTTTGCACAGCATGGAAACAATCATGAGCAACAATGTGTCCACAACAATGTGTCCTCGTTTGCCAGGGCCTTTACTGACAGAGCAGTGCAGCTGTATGTGGAACTGCCTGTTTCACTCTCTATCATGGGTTAAGGAGTGACTTTTGAGTGGCTTTACTTTACTTCCCTGTGGATCTGTTCATTCTTCCTACATGTAAATTTCTTTGACCCTGAGTAACTTTACAGTATTGTTTTCTCAGCGATTTCATTAATGGCAGTCACAAATTACCTAAAATCATGATTAAAAATTGTTTATCCATAAAAAGTGAAAACAAAATTATCATTGTAGACCAAAGACGTGCACCTGTGAAGCATGTGTGACAAAGAGCCAGTCTGTCTGACTATGGAACTTAATTACAACCTGATGTCAAAAGATAGGAAGAACCAGGTACGCAAATGCTAAAGATGTGGAAAATCCATGTTATTTTAGGAGTCATTAACTTTTCACAAACTTCTTAGACTTATAAGTGTTTATATGCAATTAAGTATTAGTATTAGGAATTCTTTAGTGTTAATTATTCTCTTTGCACACCACAAGGATCTTGCTCACACCTCCTCTGGGGACTCCCCTTGAATTTTGGGTGCAGTTCATTTGCAGTGCTAATCTGTGAAATACTCATGACGCAAACCAAAATGTGTTACAGGTTGAGTATCACACAGATGGTAACTTTTAAAAGTTAATGAAATTTTAGACCTGCACCTTCTAGGGATTCCCTTTTAAACTAGCCAGCAGGTTAAACATGTGGCTCTTGAAACCTAAATGCTCAAACTGCTTAATTAATTGAGATTTCAGATTTTCAAATTTCTTATTGTTCTGCATTATAATTATTTACATTCAGTAATTAAACAAAATTAATGGCCCTGGGACCACACCCCTCAGGGGGTCTCATTTTATTAATTTTAGCTCACAGTCCTCTTACAATAAACAAAAGCTCCTGTTTTTTAGAAGGGAAAAGGAAAAAATATCCCCTTATCGAACCAATGCCAAAAATCTATACTTTGCTTTGACAGAATGGCAGACTGGCTACTTGCACAGTGTACATCCATCTGCACATGAAAGTCCTTACCCCCTACCAATTCAAAAACTCTCATTGTCTTAGGTTCACATTCCCCCATGTAACATGCAGTGTACAAGAAGGGATACCCTAACCTAGCCCTAACCTTGGGATACCCACTTCATTCTAATAGATGTCCATGTATGGGGTGACAGCAAGACAAATTAATGATGTCTGATGGGGCTAAATTTAGCTGATGACCACAGATAATTATGAAGGCGAAAAATGAGAGTAGCTTAATCTCTAAAGAGCAGTTGCTTTGCCTAGCTGATAAAACGAGCTTATCAATAATTATCTCGGAGTTTGAACCTGAAAGGGCATTTTAAGAATGTTTGCATTGCACAGATGATTTTTTTGTGAAAGAAAGTGAGACAGTAGATGCCATTTGAAAAATAGATGGAAACAGTATGGAAATTTGTATGACCCTTTGTTGAAAGGTTGGTACCTGTAATGTGACCCACAATGACACAATGACTCTTGGTAATTCTATATAGTGATCAAATGGGAACACCTCCAAAATAATATTAAATTTAGCATTTGCGGAAACCACAAACGATCCAGTAATATTTTTGTGTAGAAAGATGACACCATTGGACTGTTTGGAGACAGTAAATCCCTGTAGTCTCTGATACGTTAATAGAAAGTTGACTAGTATTTGAGGGAATCTGGGGATTGTATGGTCAGCATCAAAGCGGGGTATACCAATGTCAGGGTAACACATCAGTATTGTTGATAGATGTGGGGATAAGGTGGAAATAACAAGTTCATTATTCTTTCAAAGAACACATGCAGGGAAAGGTTTCCTTGTCACCAATTTCAGGTTCAAAATTTCAATTAATTAAATTTCTTAATGCAGATGATGCAAATGAGCAAAAGTGAAAAGAAAAGCTTGGACAAAGTAGTCAGCTGAGACCAGCTGCATTCACCTCTTTTTAATAAAGGGGGTGGAAAGGGCCAGCACAGATCTTCAGTGCAACATCATGATTTTCTGTCAAGTAACAATGCCCCCAAATCAAGGAAAATTTTAGAGCAGGAATTAGAATGAAGCCTTTTCCGGGAAGAAATGAAGGACAGCTGATCATGAAAAGACAATAGTTGCCTTGTTTAACTAGAAAAGATCACTTTGACCCAGCGCCCCTTCTCCCCCGGTAATATGAGCTTAGTTGGGCAGGGAAATGTGTGCAGTCTGTGATGGCATTAGCATTGTTTTTGAGGAAAGAAATCTTACTGGAGACAAAAAACATTTCACATTCTCCGCCATGAGTGAAAAAATCTTTTTTCAAGTGATATGCACGTCTAGTCTCTAACCCCTAACCCTAACTTTAAATTAATGGCATACAGCTGTAGGATCATTTTAGAACTGCGTGTCAAAAGAGCGTTGAAAGGCATAAAATTTTATGGCAGTGAACGGGCTTTCATGCTATCGTACTATTGGAATTTAGAAGCATCAAGTTCATGCGTTCGATAGACGTGTGGATGTGCTGAAATTTTATACCCTGGATCAAATTTTCGACAGATATAAACGGAGTACACAGCCACCCGCAAAACCCACGCTTTTTTGGCACATTTCAGTGGCAAATACATAGATAGTTATATTATATGACAGAAAATTACATGTATGTCGCCCTAAACTCGGGATTCTTTTTCATTGAAAATTCTAGTCAAATTCGATACAGTGTCGTCTGACCTTTTTAGCATTGTTTTTTGGCCCAAAGACAAATGTCTCGAAATGTCTCACCCGTCAACAGTTTTGATCAGAGGTGTCAAGGTAAAGAAGGACTCGTGCAAATTCGATCAAAATTCAATTCAGGATTGTCCCGAAACCAGTGATTGATGTTCTTTTTCGGCCGCGTATTAGAAATAAAAATCAACAAGCGAGTTGATGTCTTCGTCAGGAAGGAGAAATTTAGAAAAGACTGTACTGCTGTGCCATTGTTGTCAAGCAAAATACAGGTATTGTTTTTAAGGCGAGCCAAATACTGTCAAAATGTTAATACAATCAAAGGGCAATATCTGAAGGAAAGAAACGCTTGGGACTGCTAAAAAACCCGTATTGGCCCTATCGTATTAAAATAATGACCTTCAATCATGGATGTTTCATCGATATCGAAGATGCCATTTTCACGTAGGCTGCTAACTCTGAAATCACGCAATATCGCCGTGCCATCCACATGCTTCATTTTTCAGCATGAAAATCATGCGTTTCTGGCGGTTTCATGTGTTAAAACAGGACAAACTTTGCTACTTTGTGATGTCGCAGTAATAAAGGCCATCCAAGAAAATTTTCAAGGTCATGAAATGAGGAAAACACTGTAAGCGCTTCACGCGTTGAATTTTCATAGAATTTTCGATCAGTCAATCACAGTAATTCACTCATTCAAAGTCAGATTGAAGTCGATGTTTTTCTCAGACCACAATTATTTTTGCTCCTGCACTTGTTTTTAGTCAATAATACTAATGCACAGAATGAACACAATCTTTCAAACATAACAATAACAATTAAGCTTAAGGGTTAATTTCAGAGAGCTTCGGTTTAGCTTTAATTCATCAAGGATTTTATTTCGCGTAGCAACAATTTTTATATATGTACGTGGGTGGATTTTCATGCCATTTGACATGTACTCCATCGAAAACTCGATCCTTACTTTGATGATTTAATTCGTCAGACATCCTTTATCGAGGCAGAAAATGGTTATAGCAATCAAACAGCTGAGTATGCGTGCACGCTCTATTTGCGCTGAAGCTAGTCAAACATTGTTTACTAAATTATCAAATTCACGAAGAGTTTGATTTGCGAGAGCAGCGAATTTGAGATTCTATCTTTTCCGGTTTTGTACCGATCAGCAACCCAGTTCGGTTAATAATAAGTAAGTCGATAGTTTCGTAAGTCATGTATTTTCATGAAATCTAAATGTCTTCTTTTGAAGAAGCGAACTATCAACCACTGAGGCTTTCAAAAGGGAGGCCGAAGTAACTTAAGTGTTAGAAAACGGAAGTCATAGGCTACATAAAAAACTTATATATCTCCTCAAGGTAAACAATTTTAAATAAATGCTAACCTTCCCTCTGGGCAAAAACCACACAGCTAAATGTCCACAAGCATAGAATGAACGTTCTGTGTTTTTGACGACTTAATTCCATGTCGGTTTCTTCCAGAAATCCACGTTATAGTAACTTGTCGCTTTCAACGTGACGCTTGTTGATTTCACCGCTTGATTTCACTGCCAACCACGCTAGTGGAAAGAGAAGCAAAAAAAAAGTCTTACAAATAGTTTTTCAAAGCCATTGCCGTAGGGAAATAGTAGCTTGTGCAATTCAACGGCTGAAGAAGTTTATGCAAACAGCTTGCTAGCGGGAGAGGCTGTTGTTCGTTTCCCTACGGCGTTGTTTGAAATTTTCATGACAGCCAGCCGATACAAATCTGACTGAAATCTGATACCACGTGACCTCGTCAATGGACCATGACCGATTGACATTTTCCAGAGGACAACCGAGTGAGCAAATATAAAGTGACAATCGACTCCGACCGCTAGAATAGACCAAACATACCACAAATGTGCATGGATTAGAGTTGGTATTGTATTTGATTTTCTAATATAAACAATCATCGAGCCCAAATGACTCTCCGATGTTAATCAATCAAAATATTGTTCGATGAGTGGAAAAAGGGCAGTATTTGGACCCGTGGTTTCGTGGAGGGGGTCGCCCCTTGTCAGTTTGAAGAGGCATGAGTACAGTAACTAACAGTTTTGGAATTTTGTACGTTTCAGACCTCTCTAATCGTGGGAATTAAAAACATGGACTCCAAATCAACGCGGTGCGCGAAAACAGTTCTCGATATTTATCTGTCTGACTCCAAATGATTTTGAAGGGTTAATAGACGGTGTAAACATAACAATCTACTTTCTCGATTAGTTTCATTAAAAGTTGGTCACTCACGGCTAACATCTCAATAATACCTTTCCCATAGGATTTATTAGCAGTGTTTCCAGTGGTTCATTTCTTTTTTCTTGTCTTTTTTTGTACGTGCTTTTTTTTATTTATTGGCCTTGACAATCGGAAATTATACAAACTCTTTGACACCAGGTTTCCCTGGAAAAGCTATGCGTTGTTGGCCCTTTCTTCAAAACGGGGACAAAAGCAAAAGAACTGGTCACGTATTTACTTGTACTTATTAGTTACAGCATTGCATTTTGTTTCGCTTACTTTCGTCTGTCAATGTTCGTTCTGTATGAATCTTCATTGTTTTGGTCCGTTTTTTGTTTGCGATCTCTTATTAGAATTCCCTCAGTAAATTCAGTTTTGCACCACCATGAACTGTCATGCGTCAACTACAATTTTGTGAAGAAGGAGCCTTAAATCTGTGGATTTCGTAGTGCCGAGGAGAATTTCAGCCTGAGAAAGGTCAGAAAACTACTGGAACTTCCATATCCACGCTGACCATGCCAACTAAGGGTGTCACTAATTACGGAGTCATTAAGCTTATTTCTTGGTGCTTTTTGTGAGAACTCGCTCGGCTGCAATTTGGAAAAACACCAGAGAAACTGATGTAACCTAAGCTGCGTGTTTCAAACCTACAAACTATGGCCAAAACCCGGCTGTGGCCTATGAATTGTCTGAATTGAAGTAACATTTAGGTGAGAAAATATCTGTGGATCCGGCGAAGGAAACTGTAAGGCAATGATTTCAAATTGTCAGTGAAACACTAACAAGCTGACAACAAACATAAAACAGTTAACGCAATTGTTGTTTCAGAAAGTCTAAGGTAGAGATAGATTACAAACGATTTTTCGGAGGAACTTCAAAGAACAAGTCTGGCCAGTATAGACAAACGATCATTGTATTTCGGTTTTGAGCGCTCAGTGTTTTTCAACTTTCACAATTTGTTGGAACTTTTTAAAATCAGTAAACCACCTTCTCTTTAGGCGCATTTTGTTCAATTGTTTGTGACTCAGTGTAGCGGGAAAACAGTTGGTAGACACGTTCTAGATAAGAAGAAATTGCCTTTAATTCCGCCACAGAACACGCATGCGTCTTTCATCACCTTCCTTATCAAACTGCTTTTGTCAGTTTGTTAGCCTTTCCTATACCAAGTACGTATACCCTGAGTTTTATCACACGCCCCTTTTGTTCAGATATTTTCGACCAGTTTATCAGCTGTAGTAAAGGCACTCCAACTATTCCAAAGATCATTTTTATGAAACTACTTAAGCTGAGGTATATAAAAATGCAGTAAATTCGTCAAGTTTGCGTCCTGTCAATAACTCTCGAGACACTTAATTGAGCTTCGACAGAGTGTTAAGTGAACTAATGTAAATTAGTTTTCACTATTCGCATAATAGGCAGAGGGAAAAAACGTTCGAAGCTAGAAACTCCGTAGTTTCTTTGTGAGAAATGAGCTATATGACGCTCGCTATCGAGTGTTATTATCTCATAATCTGTTTCACTTATTCAAAAAGGTTTTAAGTCTTTCGAGTCATTAAACCGTATTTGTGATAGACGTATCTCTAATTACCTCTGTTCCAACTTACCTTGTAGATTCGATCCGGAATGAGTAGTTCACGAGGTGCCTGCAATGATACAACGTCGCATGAGAACAAAATGAGGAGATGTGACTCAATTCGCTTCTGGTTTGGTTAAAAGCCAGTTGGAAGAAATTATTAGAATTATGAGGAGATGAACACAGCATGGTGTACGGGAAGATTTTGTGTCATTCAATTAGCTTTCACTGGAATTTTGCTTCAATAAGGAAGAGGTGAGGTCTCGGGGCCTACTCTGGCGATTGCCTTTGATAAATTTGGATTCTACGTGCCTTCCCTCAAGTAATTTTAATTAGATTTGTGAAATCGAAACTTGTTTAGGTCGAGTTTCGAGTGTTAAAATCTAAGCTGGGCGGTATTCAGCGTCTTAATTTTATTAAAGCCTTCCTTGTTTCAATCGAACTTTTTTACGACATACCGAAACTTCAAGAATAGGGTTGCATAGCGCAATTATAAAAGTTGTAACCCTAGAGGACACTGTCATTGAGCACAGCTTCACCTGATCGCGTCACTGATCGCGTGTCGACAGCTTTCATTGATTGGTCAAATTTCGGCGTGATCCTGTTTCCATACTGAAAAGTTAGCATCCGAGTACAATACTGTTCAAGGGCCTTCATCAATTCTACTGTCACATGTAAGGATTTGTGCCACTTTATTGACCGTCTTAAACAGCACCACACAAATCGAACATGGTTCTATAACTTTCATTTGATTGCTAATAGGGTGGGATCGTAATTCACAACTGGCAAACACAAGTGGAATGGCACCCTCCCCCATAGATGCGAAGCCAACGTTTACTTGGTAAAAGAGTTGGAGATTTACACTCGAGCCTGTTTATTCAGCTATCGATTGTCGCGCTTCTTATGGCTCCAGTGGTAGCAATAACATTGTCATCTAAAACGACGAGCTCTAGGTGACGATTTAAGAAAATGCCTTTCAAAAGTGTCTAGAATCATGCAAACAATCGCTTTACGTCACTGGCATCAGTGTTTTGCGCAGGAAATGCGTCTATTGTAATCCAACTATTGATCCATGTTACACTTGAAATGCCAACGGGTTTTCTGCAGAGCTGTGGAGCTGTGGTTTAATCGAACTCTCTCGATATAACGTTGATTTCTTTCATTTCAAACTGTCTACAGCCCCGGAACAAACACCAAAATTACGTTATTTCGCCAACTTTGTGGTAATGATCAGGGGCACCCAACGAGAAATTTCCATGAAATATCTGTTCGGGAGAGTCAACCCGTCCTAAGACTTTCGGATAATACATTGCCAAAAAGCTACTGATTTCTTACCTAAAACATCACCTAAAAGATTCGCAACAAGGGTAATCCAGGGGAAAATAGTCCCTTAGAATTTCGGAAGGGATATTTTTGCAATTTTTGGCTCTTGGAAAGGTCGCCTAGCATTTTCGGGTAAGGAAATAGTTCGCAGAGAAGTTCTTTGAAGGTAACATTCGGCTAACAATTTCTGAAATGAAGATTTCATTACCTAAAGTTTTCGGGCACTTCAATTTTCAGCTAAGAAATCCGAACAGATCAAATTTTTCTAGCTGATTAAAACAACTATTTAAACAGTCTTTAAACATTACAAGGAGCCTAGATTGCTCGTTGGGTGCCCCTGAATGATGTTTGACTCGATGTACGTAAAAAGCACTCTTGGATCTCTTAATTAATTAAGCTAAAACAAACACCTTGCATGGGACCAACTCGGTGTCCTCTTGCATTGTTTGCACAATACCGCTCAAGTTCAAAACACCATAAATTACGAAAATTAAAAAGAAAGAAGTTTGCAACCTATATATATTAGAAGTGGAAACGAATAATCTCATAGGAGAGACAACAGTGGCCGGTACCTCCCATTTACATTTTCCGACTTCGCAGACGAAAAGTTGCAGACACTCGAGATTTGTTTTTAGTTTCTCAGTACTTGTCAGTAAGGCACTCGTGTAGCAGGCGGACAACTTCTCTAACCGTTCTATCTATAAAACTGATCTCTGACGGTCTTAATGAATATATACGCAAATGGTGGTTTTTTGACTTGGACGGAAAACGAAGCGGCAACTGCAGGGTACTGCGCTCTAAAACTAAAAGAAACTGTAAAAAAAAAATTAAAGCAGTTGATGACGACTTCGCCAACACAGAACGAAAGAACGCATTCTAGGCACTCAGTGGCATCTCCAGAAAAGAAAAAAAAACGCACCTGATCAAAATCAGTTCAGAAAACTAACTGAGTAGCTTTGAACAAAACTGAGACTTTTTAAGCGTTTTGAAGTAGAACTAAACATAGACTTGGAGAATTGCCCCAGAACTTTGTTCATCTATTAAAAAAGGGACCGAGAAGAATGTGTGACTTTCTCTGCTAAGAAAAACCTCTCTTAGTCGTCGATACGAGAACAAGTCTTGGACTACTGAAGAAGGCACCGCAAAATTTTGGTGTGTTCCCTCCAGTAACCCTTAGGCAGAAGCCAGAGTTAGTTTGAGGGATAGCCACGTTCAAGAAGCGACATTTGTCAACCCTCTAGAAAGTCCTAATATTAGTGTATTGCCAACCCAACGAAACGTGAAAGAAATGGAAAATTAGGTGACAACTCGCAGTGATTAAATTATGGTGGAATTCACTTTGCCAGAGGAAGTTGTTAACTGAGGTATGTTTGCGGCCGTCATATAAAACAATTGATTCTTTCAGTCCAAGGGATTTTCAGCCAACATAGCATGTGAAGTGTAATTTGGCTCAGACAATCACTAAGCATCAGTAATCCCAATTCATTTAACTAAGGCCGCTTGTGGCTCAACGTTCCAGCATTGACGGTTCAATTTTCATCTTTTTCTAAACCGCCAGAGCTACTCTTGTTCCAGCCCTAAACCAAACCCCTTGTAACGTAAGAGAACGAACAAAGCACAGGAAACAATAACTAGCCATAACCTAAGTGTTCAATGCGCGCCAAAAAGGAGCGACATGGGTGAAGCTTAGAGAGGACAAAGGCACAAAGCAAACAACGCTGGGGATAACAAAAGATTGTTTTGGATTCGAAGAACAATCGAACTTCACGAGCCCCGAGGCATTCACTCATTAACGAGTTTAAAAGCAGTCGACTTAACAAAGAAAACTCGGTAGAATGGATAGTTGCTTCGACGTACCAGCCCATAGTAGATGAGTATAACTATATAATCCATCGGCTAACAAATGAGGCCTGCGGAAAACTCGATTTTACACTCAGTTTCATTATCGATTCATAACAAAGCTTGTCAGATAAAAACACAAAGGCACATAACTTTCTTGTATTCTCCAAAATGAATAACAAAAAATGGTAATTTTAACCGTCGATTTCATGATAGAACTTTGACGCAACTGCAAATCGAGGAAAGGAGCGAAAACAATGCGTTATGCGCAATGAAGCAAAGGAAAACACAGAGGCAGAACAAATCGTCTGTGTCATTTCAAAGACAAAACGCAAAACGTTCATCCGTCTTTATTCTCTGGAATGTAGAAGCACCATTGACGTTTCAGCTCGAATGAGCTAGTGCGGGCTTTCCCACCCCCAGGGGCTACAGTATGTCTTTTGACTCTATAAAAAGACCTTCGACCGTTAACACTCAAATGAGCGAGTGGTAATTTTGCGAAACTCAGTGATTCAAGTAAACCTAGTGCGCCACCATTGCGGTGCAAAAAAGATGGGTGTCGGAGACGCGAATGAAAGAGCAAACCGCAGTTTAGACTGTTGATAGCAGTATCCGTTTCGCCTTTTTACCCAAGGTCAATTACAAAGACGTGTTTGTAAATCATACAGTAAGAAATAAATCCTATAATAGAATATAACTGGGCATGATGCATTACAAATAATAACATTATGTAACGAAGTAAAACTTGACTACTCAAAGACAAACCGACGTATGGAATCCTTGTCGAATCTGACTATACTGCAGAGGGTAACATAAAATCTATGTGGCGATTAAGTTTATCTCACCAAGAACTGCACCTACGGCTGTAGGTTCCCGTTTCCCACGTTTTGTAGGTAGTCCGCGAAACGAACCGGCCACTGTCCTTACAAGTGATTTTTGTAAGGAAAACTACTGGTGGTTTCAAAGTCTCACTGGTTTATTCCTTGATAGCTACTGACTGTGTTTTTAACAAGGCATATGGTATTTGCAAATTGAGTTCGTCATATAATCCCTTCACCTACATCAGTTCATTCATGAATAATCATTCATTTGCAGTGTTCATTTGGTTGAAAGTGATTGGTTGTCCGCCTGTGAAGCATCTCACAATGCTGTTGTCACGGCCAAATGCTTCAATTTCGTTACTAACACTGTACTTACACTGATAACTTGAAATAGATCCTAAATCCGCCTTTTGTAAAACACAAGAAAGTTGACAGTCGTATTGTGAACCGTTTTACTTTCGGGCATGAATTTTCATTTGATTAATCTCAAAGCGAACCAAGCCCTTTCTACAGCCAAAAAAATAACCGCTGCAGACAAGAGTACTGTTCAGTAGCTTCGGAATTGTCAAAGTGTAGGATTTCATCAACCCATCAAACGTTACTATCATACTGCATGAATAAACCGCAAACCCGTGGGAGAGAACAGCTAATCAGCTCTCTCTTGAAGTTAACAATAGAGGATTTTATCCAAAACTCTTTAGTTTAGAACATGGCTTGAAATTTGACACAAGTCGTAAGCAGGCTCCGTGTGAAGAGTTTGAAGTATGTATAAACTTCCTGTCTATTGATACTAAGAGAAGCATTATATGAACAGAAAAAGAGTACTGACAAAGCAACTTCCAAGGAATGCGAACTGTGCTGTCCCTTCAAAGTGAAACCAGTGAAGAATTCCTAGATTTTGCCAACTCACATTTTATTTGTTTAATAAGGATGTCTTTCAAAGACGAAGTTCGTCACCAAGAAATACGGTTAGAAAAAGTGGAAACTGGACTTTAGGCGGACGATTGACGAGTGTGAAGGGAGAGGTCAGCTGTGTACCACAACGTGACTACGGTGCAACAAACGAAGCACCTTTACATTTTAATGGATGAGTTCGAGTGCGGCCGAAGACTTATTTGATTCTGACGATGACTTTATGTCGGGTTGTAATACGCCAGTTCACATAACTAACAATTGCGGTTCAGGTGTACTACCATTCGCATGTTAATTCCTAAGCGGCATCAGTTCTCAACTCCGAGTTATGATTCTTAGAGAGGATTTCTTGGTTCCTTTTGGAGCCATGCATGCAAAAAAAAAATTAAACAAGAGTAAGGGCCCAACTCGTTTTTGAACAATACTGAGCTTCACTTGAAATTCAAGGCATTTTTGCGTTTGCCATTGTTCTGACAACACCCGAAACGAAAAGATGAGATTTTCGCACAGAGAAACTACTGTTAGTTCATGCTAGCCTATGCGAATCTCTTTACGGTGGCAAATTAACACTAACCAGTTACTTCATGTATCGAGTGTTACAAGACATAAGGAAAGGACTTACACATAACACGAATAAATTGGCCAACTTGTCTTCAAGTGGCATTCCGTTTCCACTGTCATCCTTCTTACCCAGAATTATAGTTGAGAACATTGTTATTGCAACGTAGATTTTAACCAGACTAGTTTATTAGTTTAAGATTTGCGTTCGTTTTAGTGTGACTTTTGGCTTTTGCAAAATGTTAACAAACATAGCTCAGGCTGACCTAGACCTGCCTTGATAACATCCGGGTACCCCTAGAAAAACATTAGACAGCCTCAGGTCTTGTTTTGGTTCCAAAATAGCACCCATCCAACTGAGTTTCCCAATCCTGTTGGAAACTTGGGCAATGTTATGGTATTAAACGCTTTAGGATAAGTGACAGTGGATTATATCGACAAATTATAAGTTTAGAGAACGTGACCACTTGAACGTTTTCAAATTCCCTTGAAAGGCTGTAGACATGAAACCATTTTAACCTTTGCATCTACATCAGTTACACCGTAAGTTGATCTTCTCTCTAACATTTAAACCTGTGGACGTAACGTAAGTGTGAACAAAGCATTTTAGAGGTACCTTCCTGTGGTGCTACTAAGCTGTACGAGGTGGTCCGCCTGTGGTAGAAGTCTTAAAATTTGATCAAGCAATTAAAAGCGATTAGGGGCGTTTCTTTACTGCATGCAGTACTTTTTAATATCCAACACAATACAGCTCTAACGCGGGAGTCGTTGATAAATTGCTCAGTGGTATAACTTTAGCAGCGGTCTAACCAAATTTTCATGCGAAGCTTTAAAACGCATTTTGCAATCACGTGTTTAGCTGAGTTTCCACGTCACTGGCCAAATAATCGAAAATTGTGAAATAGTTTTCTCAGTAAAGCAACTACGGAATGTTTTCTTAGATCTAGCATAGTTTTGGAAACTTGCATCTTATTGATATTTAAATTAGAGCTAGTTGGCGGAAGCCTTGAAAGGAAATTTCAGTGAATATCTTTATCAGGGCAATGGAAAGGTCACAGCCAAGCCAGGGGCAAGAGGAAAGAAGATTTATTGAAATTTAAGTATTTCCTCCATCCAGTAACCGGATTAAAGATTTTCCAGTTCTTTACCTTGGAGCTGTCACTTTTGCAAAGAACACTGGTTATCACCGCGTGTCTATATCAGAGAACTGTTCGAGTTTTACAGGTTTTTTCCCTTCGCCCTGTTTTATATATAATCATTTTCGTGAAGAAAGCCGAAAGAAAAAGAATTTGCTCTCAAAATTAAATAAAGCCTAGGCTGCGAAATATATGTGCGCTTCATGATACTTTCCATCTTAAGTGCCGCTTTCGTTTCTTTGAGATGTGATTTTTGTGATACAACTTGTCTTTTTTTGAGCAGGCGGTTCAGATACCTAGGTGGAGCTAACAAAATACTTGGGGAGAAGGTTGGTAGACCTAGCATCTCTTAAGGGGGGGGGGAGAGGGGGGCAGTTGTACTGCAGAGGTGACTTCGTTAAGCATGATCGGTGGCTAGTGGCGGCAAACCGACAAAACGTATACCGTACCGCACCTTTAAGATGATTATTTCTAAATAGAATGTTAAGTAAACCCTTATTTGTTTTAACAGTAATTTTTCTAAACGTTAAAACAAAGCTGTCTTGTTACCAGGAGTCTGTCTAGCCGGTAATATTAGAATGAAGCGATTTTTTGCGCACGAGATTTCTGTTTTTCATCAGAAAGCCTGTGAGATAAGTTTCCACTTGAGGCTAAAACAACTTTCTACGTTATATTTGGCCTGCCTATGTTATATATGAAAAAGAAAAATACTCTTGTTAGGTTAAGCCAATTGTCTTCACTTGTTTGTTCAGTTCATATCTCCGGATGTTTGTGTAGTGATTTCCAAATAAGACTACCAGGCTACGAAGTTTTCCATGAGCGATCTGGCTGGCAAAGTCTAGCGCAGCCTGTGAAACAAACATTTTAGTAACCTTTAATTTATTGGGATTTTTTTCCTTTTGGAGATTATAGGTGAAGAAGCAAAAACTAATGCCCTATCCAGAAAAAAAATTGACGGAAACGCTTGTTATGCAGACTAGGCGCCTCCGAATTCGACCCTGTCATTCATAAAAGCCCACCACTTGAATTTCTTTGAGACTGATTGCTTCACTTTGATCACGTGCTGTGGTAATGTCCATCCGTGAAGAGACAGTGTTAGGCGAAAGGATGAAAATACATGGATGCTCAGAACTGGTACACAACGAAAAAACCTCACATTCATTCTCTGTTTCACTGACAAACAGGTTTCTCTGTCTCTCCAGGAACAACGATATAGGAGTCCCCCTAAGAAATCAGTTATGGTATTATAACAGTCCTTGTTGGGGTTTCCTTTAATAATCGTGCGCTTTGATTGGTTGCGCTCCATCAGCTTATTAGCTGCAATAGTCAATATGGCGATCCTTAAATTAAGTTAGGTCAATACTCACAAAGAGTTGTAATCCTTACTTTGGAATTTAAAATCTGGCCAAATTACTGGAGATCGTGTCTTTTGAAATGAAAATAGTGATTCCTACCTACATCATCAAAAGCTATTAAGATTACGGTACATTTCCTGGAAGAATTTTGAGACGGAAATTGATGGAAAATTGAGGCAAATCTTTTCTTGTCGGTCCGTCACAGGTGTTTGCTGATCCGCAAACGTTTAACAGTTTGAAATGACTGAGTGCTGTGTTTTCTCAGTCCGTGAATCATTGGAATTCAGCTACTTTAACACACAAGTGGATTTTCAGTCTGGCTCTCCAGACAATTCAATTAAAATTTTATCTCTTGTGTCGTCTTAACCAACATGTTTTTTGATCACTGAAGATTGCGATCCTTTTAATTTGACTCCAGCTGAGTTCGCCCATGCATAATTTTCTATGATTTCTTCTTAGGGACTTTTTGATTAGTGTCTTAGTGTGTCGCTAAAGGAAGTAACTTCGGAAATCCAATTTTTTTCATTTTGTATTGTATTGTATTGTACCGAATCTCATTGAATTTCATGACCCCGCTACTTTTGAAAATTTCCGAGTAACTGTTGGATCGAACTCTGAGAAAAGTGCAATCATGTCGTTTGATTTTTCCCGACAATTTTTATTTAACAAGATCGGAGTTCACAAGTTGGCATCCGTAACAGATTAACAGGTATGAGACGACTCCACGTTTCCAAACCCGCTATTTCTTATCATACTCGCCAGTTTTACAAGTTTGCGCCGGACAATCAGCTCGTGCAAAGTGTTCCGAATTGGTATTCATTATTTGGGAGAAGATACATTGGTTGCTAATGTATACTAATGATATATATGGTTTAATTGAGTGATCCTTTCCATAGCAAACCTTAGCTTTAAACTGTGATAGTTTGGCGGGAACCCTTGACCAGTGCGTTCTTGGGCTTCAAGACGATTCTATAGTTTGCGGCTACGGATGAAATTTTACAGTATGGCTTACGACCTTTAGCTTTCGAGTAGTATAATTTATTTTCGATTATCTTTCATAAGACAGTTCTTACGTTTAAAAAAAGAGTCCATGAGTTATGCAGACCATTAAAATGTTAGTAGCAGCCCTTTGTTGGAAATAACTTTTCACTCAGTTCACCTGCAGTGCAGTATATGCCGATACTCACAGCATAGGCATAAATCTCGTGAACAGGTCATTGAAATCGGTTTTATTAGGACTACTTCATGGAAGCTACTTCTTTATACCACGCTATCGGCAAAGGAAATACTTTCAAGAAGGTAAAAAAGCAGTTCCTAAGGTTACTGACATCAAATAGTTGTACTGTCTATTTGTCTCGCTGAAAAGGGAATGCTAAACGAATACGCGTGCGTGAAGATCGCTGTGATGTTTTTCCTTAAATGCAACCAATCAGATGTAAAATGCAGATGTCCTACTGTGCTGTTTGCTTGTTTTGCAAAGTTAAGTAAACGTCTAATTGTACGGTTGAGTTTCTAACGCAGGAAATAACCTAAGCGTTAACAAGTGCTTTGTTTGTTCGAGAAAACGTTTGTTTTGTAATTAGTTTGGCAAAAAATGTCTTAAATCAGGAAATTTCTTGAAGTGGGTTTAAGAAAAGCCTTTGATGGTCATAAGATGGATTAGTTTGAGAAGTGATCACCAGGTGATAGGGCGCATTTTTGGATTGACACTGGTCTTGTCTGTGGAGCCGGTGCGGTAGTGTAGTGGCTAGTGCGTTAAAATTAACAAAAAAAGTTTCCTCTTATGATATTGCCGATTTTCCGTCGCAAATGTGTAAAATGGTAGTTATAATTGGATACCTGAGACACACTCTTCGGGTAGAAACCAGCCGATTGACAAACGTTTCTGCCCACCATCGGAGAGGGGAGGGTAGAGTACTGACGGTATCGTAACCGGGGTAAACTCGGAAATGGACTGATCCAAAATAACGAGGGTCTTTAAATAATGTCTGAGGAATCTTAAGAAAGTACCCTGACGTTTTGGACACTCGCGTTCTTTAGTAACCAAGAGCACATCTAGAGCCGGAATACCGCCGGTGTCAGAAACTCGTGTCACGCTAGTGAAAGGACAGGGTGCTGCATGCTCTGAATGGTACACCCTTGCATCTCTTTTCGACTTCATTAACTCAAACTGTTACGCGTGAACATTTGCTATTTGACAGTCTGAGTGACTGAATTCGTCTATGTTAGGTTTTTAGTACAACAAGGAGTTCATACAGTAAACTATTGTCATTCAGTCCGAACTTGTACGATATGGATGACCTTTGATCTAGAATTCTCGCTAGGTCGAACATGTACATTATTAGCCATATGCAAGCAGTCGGAAGATAGAGAATGTTAGCTAATTGGGGTGAAAAGGGTTCGCAAAATGATAGGCATTATCCTTGATTTCCAACAGAGCAATTGAGAGTTGTCACAACACGGTGTATAATTTATACCCCTCAAAATCTTATAAGCCCTGGAGGTATGATGATTCAAAAGGCGCTTTGGTTATGAAAAACGCCTTTTTAGTAACTGTTTTTCTGTAAAATGTGAGCCATCATGGCCCATTTGAGAGTCTTTAAACAAATCCGTTTTCGAGGTCAGTCCGAGTACAGCCTCGCTCATGCAGCGTAGCGAGCCCTCGCTCAGTGTTTCTCTCCCGATACTCTCTGTGGGTTCTGCGTGGTCCAAATTTATCTACAACAGATCGGTATTACTTCTTAAAGTTGTTTTAGGCTGTGTTGTTGCAGAGAGAAAAGCAAAAAAAGACCAAAGATTTTCGGCACTTGTGTGATTATTCTTCTCTGCTGGAGTGATCCAAGAATTCTATGTTGAGCCTTTTAAATCCAAGTGAATTGTTTTAATCAGTATGTTGTCATAAATTATCTCTACGATTCGATATTTGCGCGACCCAAATTTGACGAGTTTATTACTACGAGGAACATTTGAAACCCACTTCTTGATTGGCAATAAAAGTTGCCTGGCCTTGTGGAAAAGAGAAATTCATGCTTCGTTTTGTAATTGAGTAGAAATGGCGGATAAATTGTCATGTTCCATTTTTATTTTTAAGCCTGTTTTGGTGGATGTCATTACTACATAAGGTGGTTTTCAAAAACGTCCCTGGAAGCTCAACTCAGTTGAAGGTATCAGAAAGTCATTCTCGTTTATTTCTTTTCGAGTTTCCGTGTTTTCTGGCATCGCGGTGCCCAGCGTCAATTACAGACGCACTGGCCCCGAGTTTGAAATTCAGGCCGAAAATTGGCAAGATTCGTCTTGTATAATCAAGCTTTGATAGCACCACTATAAGGTACACCACAAAAGCGGTCATGTGAATGGTCAAGTCTTGGGACAAGCTCAAACTAAGAATCTATTTATGTTATTCTGAGCATTACAAATGTTAAACCAAGGAAACAAGCTTCGAAAAACCAGGAAACGCTAAGCGAAAACCGTAAATGGTTGTTTATAGGTTTTGCTTACGATCTGGTTATCACCATGCAAAGTTTATATTTGCACCAAGCAGTCGCCTTAGAAACAAAGATTATCACAAACAAACTGGCTCTACTTACAAAACCCCAATCAGCCGATGCGGCAGCAAAGTAATTTGCAGCCTGTGCAACTTTCCAGAACCTTGTTAAAGCGTATTACCACCGTTTCGTTTGCAAATCAGTCACAATCCCTTAACATTCGATCCTGAATTGTAATTGTGTTGTATATTTAACTGCTGACGAAAGGCTAGCACTTCAACGCGAACACGTCCTTCGTTCAAGGGTGAACAAGGCAAAGAGTTCAGCCTCACAATGTGGTGTCTGTTTTCTGTAATCGTAATCCTTTAAGTGACAAAACCAGGGACTTAAAACCGCCCCTTTGCATTCCATATAGGGGCTTTTCCCTGTCTTGTATTCTAGATTACCCATTAGGGAATTGAGCAACCCAGGAAATAGGATTAATTCTTGATTCTTAGCTCAATAAATCCTCGCGATAGGTTGACGCCATTAGCGAAGTCGCGATAAGTCCCATCTCCGAATATAGGATTATACAAGTAACCTGACAAGGCCAGTAAGTTATTTTATCTTTTCTATATATTTTTAATTTTAGTCACCAGATTTATGTCTTCTCATTACAATTTTGACAAATTTCTTTTTCGGAAGAGATAAAAACGACAATAGCTTCGGAGGTCCACACATGCAACTGTATACTGAATCACCTGGCCCACCGTTACTAAAACAGATAGATCGCAAAGAAATACCACCAAACGTACTAGAGTAATTAAAGAAAAACCTTTTCTTTTATTGCCAGTATTGCGAAAATCGTTCTCCACAATGCTGGCATTTATTCAGCCTGCCACAATACGGAGGATTTCAATCGCACTTGAAAAACTGCATTAGAAATTTATACAAAGCACCCAGAGATAAT
Source organism: Galaxea fascicularis (assembly GCA_948470475.1). Classification (NCBI taxonomy): domain Eukaryota; kingdom Metazoa; phylum Cnidaria; class Anthozoa; order Scleractinia; family Euphylliidae; genus Galaxea; species Galaxea fascicularis. The sequence goes on from OX419347.1 coordinate 1,929,123, forward strand.
GAAAACTAAAGGCAATCCTCTCTTTGCAAATTTCGTTACATAGCGCCGGAATTGTCGAATGAGAAGGACTGGGCAACAAAGTGGAGGTTGCGATTTACACATGAGGATTACATCCGCAAGGTTAAACGGACATTCACCAAAGTGAATTTTGATTTTGCAGTAAAGGGGTATTTTTCTTGCGTGACTTGAGGTGTGCTGTTAGGCAGTTGAAGAGGAAGCCACGTTGCTGGGATTATGCGTCTATTATGATACAGCTGCTAAAGAGACAGCAAGAATGTAGTTGAACGGCCTGGCGTCAAACATGAACTAGAGACAGAATTATTCAGTTGCAAGGCGTATCTCGTTCCAGACCGTGGAAAAATTAGCTTAGGACCCGGTCGTCGATTATCACAAACAAAAATACAAGGTAAAGTCACAACTAAATTTAGACGCATGGGAAAGCCACGTGAAGACGTATAAGTGTTGTACATTAGGAGGCTGACTTCACACACGACTACGGTACCGCAAACTAGGATAGACGCAAAATTAAGACGAATTATGTATAAACGGACTTCTCAATGAAAGGAACTGCAAATTTTGATAAGCAGCTGCGTTAGGCGCTCAGAATGCAGACATAATGGAGAAGACTATCTAGATGCAGACGATTAAAAGATCACAATCCTGCCCTCTGCTATTTTATCTAAATACGCTTTTATCCTACACTGATGCTATTAACGCCTGCTCAAAGAGCTCAAGCTGCCATGCGAAAGTGAAATCAGAGGACCTTTTAAAACAAAATTAACGAAAGGGAAGACTAAGTGGGCCGACAGAAGGTTCGGGTATTTTTAGACCTTAACATGGCAGGTATTAGCTTTACTACTGTCTTTGTCTTGATGTTGTCTTATTCTGTGGCTTGCCCCAAGAGATACAGCAGAGGACAACCTTCAAGATTGTCTTATTCTTTCCAGTAATTTTAACATGTGGTATGTGTGGATAGAAGCCAATAGCCAGTAGTCAAGCAGTCGATAGTTCACGAGTGTAGTACTTGTAAACGAGTCAGTGACATTTAAGTATTTTTTAACCCTTTAGCTGTCATCCCACATGGCACCCGACGGAAGACCTGTCCAGATGGACTATCCTAAATTCTGTGCTGAAAAAAGTTATGGAGAAAGTATAACTTTCGGTTTTCGAATGGAACGAAAAGTTAGAACCACTTCTTATGCCAGAAATACCTTTTCCTATTATTGGTGACTTGTAAATCTTTCCCGTGCTTGCAACGATCATTTAACTGAAAAATAGGCGAATCAATTTGAAGAGTAAAACTATATACTTCTCAGCGGCTTTCACCCTCAATGTAGAACTTAAGATTATCTGACAAAAGTGAGCATTATTGTCGTGGTTTGGAACAAGAAAAAAGCCATTTCCTTCCTTAACTCAGTTTTTTTTTTTTAACAAAGGGAAGCTTTACTTTCAGGAACACTTTGTCGAGGTCAAAAGTTGTCTTAATTCTATTCATGCACAATAAAATCATAATTCCCAAAATTTCGGATACAGCTCTGTAAGTACCTTTGTTAAAAAAGGCTCGAATTTTCGGAATGAACGCAAAAATATCTCAACTGTTTCATGATTGCCTTATCAAGTTATAGGCAACGTCTTGTACCTCAAACCACAAACAACAGATTGAGGTTACTTTAGTTGTTATCAACGACTTAAATTTTACTTTGTTGGAAAAAATACAGGGACAGCTGGTTGTGCACACAAGTGCCGGTGCGCTTAAGAAGAATTTCAGAAGGGAAGCATTGGATATGATGCCAAAGAGCGTTCATTTAAACGACCACATCGAATGTCATGACCTAATATGAACTGATGCAGGGAAAGAGGGAAATGTTATCTGTGCAAATAAGAATAAAGAAATAAGGGATACTCGATATAGGAACAAAGTTCATATGAAGTCCTTTTCACTCTTGAAAATCCATGTCCACTTGTAGGAACGGCTTCCTATTTCACTAGGACATGGCATGTTGCCCTTGAAACCCTCAAACTAGCTTGACCATCATATACGCTTTTCGACACTGTTAATTGTTCGCAAGTATTGAAGCTAGAAGTCTCTCGTTGCTTGATTTTCATACAAAAGCAAGAGAAAATCTTTTTGAACTGTGACATTTCAGAAGGCCTAATTCTCTGAAAATTTGCAAAGCATGAACGGTCACCTGAGCCTTTCCAATAGCAAATGAGAACAACATAGCTGAAGATTATGTCGAAAATTTCCGACTATTGTTTTAAAAGTTACAACAAAAGACACTCGCTCGTTTAATTACATGATGAAAACAGCCGACTGTTGTCGAACACTGCCGAAGATCTCCGTAGATTTCCGGGCAGAACGAGCCAGCAATGAATCCAGCATTGTTTCGAACTTTCGCTTGTGCTTTGGTAGCGTGACTAATCTGCATTTTTATGAGTAATGCTCAAACTTTCCTTTTAATCATGTACTTTGTCAGCGAACGAATAAAACTCTTCAGGTAAAAAAGGATTGGGAGTATGAGTTAAGAAAAAATATTAAACAGGTTAATGGTATAGCAGGAAACTACAAGCCAGCAATATACTAAGCGTAAGAGCAATATCTTGAGGGAAAGTAACATGATTTAACAAGAAATCAGTTAGGTGAAGGACTAGCTCGAACATAACCCCTTCAAAATTACTATCACCAACGGTGGCAATTGTTAATTCAAACAACTTTTACTTTCAGAGTCAAGCATAATGTGTCAAGTTTGGGATACAAAACAGGTACTAATTTAATAACTCTGTAGTAAATCAGATCGAACAGTAGCTTCGAAATAGAGGCATAGCGCCTTTTCGCACCCTATGGTTCAGCCAGTTCGTGTGATATCTTACGTAGATAGATAAATATCTAGCGCAGCTGGAGCATTACACTGTAATAATAATAATAATCAAATAAGCTTGGTCCTGTTAAGGAATTCTTGAGAACACAAAATTGAAATCATTCTCACAGGCACACATAAAACAATCCCACCAGTTTCCGTTTCTCTGGTGAATCAGTTACTCAAGCAAGTCCTGAATAAAAGAGGCGATAAACCCCCACAAACAGCATGTGGAGTTAATTGTTAGACTGAAACAAAACTTTATGCAGTGGCTGTGCCGGCTTTTGGCGCGAAAAACACAAGGGGAACGTGCACAAAACAGCTCTGTAGGAGTTACGATCTCATTGATAGAATACTGAGCTCTCCTGTCTACAGTGCACGCTGTGGTGTTTTTTACTATAGTCGTAAAACGTGTTTGCTCTTGAAAAGAAGAGCTTGTCCTGATTAACTGTGCCGCTCAATTTAGCATGTTACAAGTTTAGTTATGAGCTGTAAAGCGTCTAAAGTCCCTGACATTCTTCATGAGAGCTTTTTTTATCACACGGAGTTATTTGTAATGTGCAAAGTACTTGCCTCCAAGCGTAGTTGGCTTATTTGGCAGACGATTGATTGATTGTATAGATCAAATATTTTGTTTTGACTGGGGATTGATAAGTTGTTGCGATAAGTTAATTATTTATCAAAATCTACCACTTCACTTCACAGTTGTAGTTTCTATAACTTAAATCAATTTTATCAATCGTTTAAGTCGCTAATATTTACAACATTTATAGGATATTGTATTCTGTAGATAATGACGCAATGTTAAAAGCTCGCAGTTCCATCGCCCCCCTCGCTAACTATATCAGCGGGAAACCATTAAGCATTAAGTCGTGTGTCTAGTTACCACATAGTGCAGCGATGACAAAGCGCTTTTCTTCGTGTCTCACGTATCAAATCATACTGAGTCATAAAAAACAGTCTAGTTTTGTTCGACAGTTGAAAATTTGTCGACTGGCGTTTTCAGGTGTGGCAAAGTTGTGGGTAATTTGTTCTCCACCCTTGTGCTTCCGTGCAAATCAGGCGTTTAGTTTTTGAAAACAACATAAACCAAGCTTCCTGTCACAAAAAGGAGATCTTGAAACACCACAAGCAATGTGATTTAGTATGATCGATGGTATTTGTGAATAATAACACTTCACTAACCCATTTGGCCATTTACTCGCTGAGAGGCATGGCTGTTTGCCAGATAACGAGTGCTCCTAAACGTCTTAACATGCTATTTTTAATTCGACAAACACATCTCTTACTTTATCACAACAAATTTCATTTCAATGGATTTATCCAGAAACGTAAAGTCAACAACCAGATTTACGCTCCTATGACGTCAAGTGAATGGATTGACCTTGTCAGTTCTCTGGCAATGTTGTTAGCGCCTATCGCTACCTTTTCATGTTCACTACTTTGAATACTTTCCTGAAATTCGACAAATAGATTCCTAAATTTATCCTAATGAATTTCGCTTACTTTTTCGTACTGACTCCTACTTTTAGAAACTGCAAACCCCCCAAGAGCCTCGTTTAAACCAGCAACCTGAATACCCTACAATTGCGAACTTCCCAGTGAGTCGCTGTGGTCGGGATTTCAACTCTTGACGTTCCGTCTACAGCTGCTGCAGCATTAAGTTTAATTTATATATTAAGCCCCATTTACACTACAGGGAAAATGGGTCCGGACCCGTCAAAAAAGTAGTACGGACCCATAATTCTTGTAAAGAAATACTGGAGTTTCCGCGGGGCCAGAAGGGCCTATGGCCCTGCGGAAACTTTCTTTACAAAGGTTATGGGTCTGTACTACTTTTTTGACGGGTCCGGACCCAAATTTTTCTATAGTGTAAACGCACCTTAAGTTAGCTGCGCTGCTGTAAGCATTATTACGACTTTGAAGCGTTCAAAGGGTGCAGACTGTGCAGGAGAAATGTCCCCGGCGACAACACCAAAATGGATTTGAATCAAAGTTTTGCCACCCAAAATAATCCAGCCAGGATAAATTCCTCTGAAACGCAATGCCATACTTCCAGTATTCCGTTTATATTGAATAACGTGAAACAAGCCAATTATAATCCTTCAGCTGATATTCCTTTTACCCATTAAGTCGTGCTTAGAGTGCAGCCGTTTATTGCTTTCATATTCAGTTTTTAAAGGGGCTATGCTATAGTGAGTTTTACTTGTTTTGGAGGTCAAATCAAAACCAAGTAAACTAGAGTTCCATTGTTAATGACCTGAAAGTGCCCCAACATCACCAAAGCAAACTACTGGATATCAAACGGGTAGCAAACCATAATCTGTAATCGGGTTATCCTTTTCAACTGCCATCCTAAGCCATCTAGGCTTATTTAAGAAAACTGAACAATCAATTTAAGGTTTTCTTTACGTCTAATAAATTTCAGCTTTTAAGAGTAATATTAAAAACTCCTTTGCCGACCACCTTACTACTGGATGCGTTTTTAAATCGCAAAAATGTTTCATATGCTGAGGAAAGTCTCTTGTGAATGGAAGAACAGTCTCCACGAATTTAGTGTCCTAAAACTTCGAATAAGGTGCATTTGACCACTGCGACAGGCAATACTCCTGATAATACTGTTCAAGTGTTTTCCAGTCTGGAAGTCTATTTCAACACCTCAAAAGGTCGAGATAATGAAGAAACCTTTATATCATTGTTTTTGTTTAGGAATACTGCCTTCGTTTTAAATAAGATATTGAACGACCACTTCAGCGCCTTTCATGACTGAAAAGTACTAGACTCTTCTTAGCTACACCTCGCTCTAATGCCCGGCACGAGATTTGCGCAAATAACGGATTGACAATGAGGCCACTTAACAACTTTTTTGTTTGTTCATCCTTTTGCAAATACTTCAGTGTGCAAACAGGTCACCAATAACAGACACCAGTGTGATCATACCACTGAAGGACCCGTCGGGATTTTTTGTTATCTGCTCTAAACCACATATCTATTTCTCGCGACAGGTAGATCCGGTATGAGCGTTGCTATTCTCATAACTTTTTTCCGTATACTTTTTATGGTAGGTAGTTTGGAGAATTGGCTCGTTTAATCATCAAGACATGTTAAGTAACGGGACCATTCCTTCACTCTCTTGACCTGTATGTTTCATGAAGGGAGGCATTAAATAGTGTTTATAGATCTTGACGCAGCGTTAATGGTTGAAAACATGCCGAACAGAACCTCAGTTGGTACTATTATAGTGGAATTCTCTTTCATCAAGTTGTGGTTTACAAATTCACTTCGCCGTTTTTAGAAAGCGGAATAAAATGATGTGTGTATGGTAAAAAACAATGAGATATTTAGAGGTTGTGGATGCAAAACGCCACGATATAGGGAAAAAAATACTAAAAGCTGTCTAGGAGAGAAAGCAACGGATGCCTGCGTAGACCACAATACTAGAATAGATAAGGTATCTTAAATATAGGCCGCTCCATAAGAGAGCCACGAGGAATATTAATTTTCAACTTGAGGTACGGTAGCAATTTGATGCTTTTCGCAAGCAACACGCACTTTGATATAACTAACGAGCTTTACGCCATTTTAATTACTCTCTGTTATCGAGCTGAATTAGGATACAAACTGTCGTAATTAATCATGCGATATTAGTGCATTGAACTATTTGGGGACGCAGTATGAATTGAAAAGTCATCTTTCGTTGCTATTTCTTACTGGTGATTATCGATTCTTGTAATATTCAATTGTATTACTGTATTAAGTCATAGTTTGAAGAGCTATCTTACTTTTCTCTTATCATCGTTGCATCTGTGTGATTCTTTATCTACCTTCCTACTAATTCTTACAGGATGAGAATACTTTGACTCTACTTTGCGCTGAAGTAAATGAATCCTGCGTCAGAGAACAACCTACTGAATGATAATCTAAATCTCTCTATTTTATCAGTATTATGTTGTGGGGAAACCTGAATCTCTTCGGTAAAATATAATCTGTTTGTATGCGCACATAACAGTAGTTTCATTTGATTCTACCACAAATCAATCTGGAAGGAAATTTGTTGACTTTTCGTCACTCTTATTTTAGGATACGGTTGAAAGCGTGATTTAATTTAACTTATTACGCAGTTCGTTTGTAGAATGAAATATATCCAAGAACTAGAACCAAACTTGAAGGCTGTTTGGTTAGTGTTGTGATTTCCAGTGATCTTGCGCAAATCAGCTTCTGAGGAAAATTACTGCCTGTAAACTAACGCTTTCTAAAACAGTGACTTTTTTACTTCAAAAGTCAAACATTCCAATAATAACGTAGTGATCTTTTACTTCTGAATTCAAATCAAAATTATGAGCTGTGCTTTAATTTCCTCTGAAGGTATCTGTTTTCGATATTCTGCAAAAATAACTACGAGTTTCAACATGAAGTTTTTTTCCAGAGGCATGACATTGGGTTAGTATTTAAGGAAACAGTATGATTTCCGCGCGTTTTGTGTAAACTCACAAGCCTGCTCTGTCACATGACTTTCCGATTCAAACTCTCACAGTGGTCAGTAACAGTAGCTTACCCAAAACACAAATGCAATTTCTAACTGAGCTCGAATTGTAACCTTCAGTTTCACCGAAAGAAGACGCCGGCAACACATCTTTGAGAATCAAACACTGAATGTTGTAAACAGTCTCGGTGATAGAGAGTTGCCGCGCAAACGAAATAAACTCAAAGTTGAGTGACATGACAGTTCGAAAAAGTAGTAAGTAAAATACAACGGCGAGTAAGCAGTTGTATTTACTCTACAGCAGACATTAAACTTGATAGCCTCACACGACAACGCTTTAAAAAGACCTTGATGGCTCTCCCATGCGCTGTGGTTTTATGGTTCGCGCTTCTTCGAGAAAACTTTGACCACTTCTAACGCCCGAGGAAATCGACTTGCAGAACACATACGCTACATGTTAGCTCATCCATTTTTCCACTTACCAGTCATTTCGTCGAGGAAAACGGCAGATTTCGACGCTTTTGCCCCAACGTACGTTTTAGTTGCAGATGCGTCTATTTGCGATGAGTGTTTTGCCTGAATTATCCGGGAAACAATCTGGTATAATAACGCCTGACTCGGGGTCTCATTAACAATATCAAACAATGAAATCATTTGCATTATCCTACTACGTGTTTTGCAACTTAAGTGAGCTCCCACAGCACTTAGTGACACAATACAAGAGCGTTTCCGATGGTTGCATTATCCAAAATCGGAAATCGAACTTCTTTATGCAAAAATAAGTGATATCTTGATACTATCGAGCTTTCGTTAAAGAAATTAGTGCCTCGCGCGTTTATGATCAACAAAGAAATTGTTTTGCTAGGCTTATGCGCAAACAGTATATTAACTAGTAAGACGACAAAGGATTTTTGAATCAAAACAAGTTTTGTCTTTAGGGCATATTTACAATAAGTGTTACTTGAAATAAAGCCGATGACACTATGAATTAATATAGTATGAATAGTGCCTATTATCTGAGTTTAGCTCACAGTTGAGGGATGACTGATGGCTAATCGATCCGGACAAACGAAGGTTTTTTTCCGAAAACAATTTTTCAATAACTTTTAAGAGATATCTTTGTAAAGAGGGTGGTTTTGCAGCGATGAATTCGTTGCTTTCTACTATTTGCACTCGCAATGGCTTAACTTTCTAACAGTCGATGTGAGTAAGATCTCAATGTGCGACCATGCGATTGAAAACCAATGAGTAGTAGTTTTCTGTTGTCCAGGTTGGTTCTTGTAGTGCCAAAATCAAAGGGGGAAAATTGGTGACTTTTCTTTCATTTCATTTGTTAAGCCTGTTGCTTAACGTTTTGTCGATTACTCTTTTAGGCGGAAAATATTTTGTCTTGGTAGCCCGCAGCCAAACTCGCTACGAAAAACAGCCGGTTGTTAAAGCAATACTTTGCAGTCGATTAACAGAGTAAAAAGACAAAACTTCTTTGATTATCGATAGTTATGAAATGGACCGTACAGTTGCGATCAATCTCAGTTATTTACTAATAATACGAGTATCAAATGTTATGCAATCATGACTTGAGGTGTCACGTGATTAAGTTTATTATCAAAGGGAGATGTTGGTGTTTAATATTTGCTTTATTCACTCTTGCACGGTCGACGACCCTTGTCGATATGTCTTATGAGACCTAACAAACTGTTAGTTTTAGAAGGTACTTTCATCTGTTGTCTGCAGAGTGTGAAACCTTCACTGCATATTAGCAATTCAAAGTCAAATGTGAAGCATAGCATTCGGACAACTGATTTATGCCTGGTTTAAATGTTACCGTTGTGCAATATGACCAATCAATTGGAAACTCGGCCCGCAAACTTTAGTATCGATGACTGTATTTATCCCACTATCATAGTAAGAGCTGAAAATTAGATCAAAACAAAATAGTTGGATATTGCTATAAAGTGATATTGGACAATATTTTAAGTTCACTCATACCATACCACCGACTAGTTTAATGCTTTTGTCATTATTGTAGTAATTCTCAGTTGAACATCTGGTACCTGTACTGACGTTCTGTCAGCAAAAGAGAGGAATTTTCTTTAACAGTAACAAAGGCCAATTGTTAGAAATTTAGACAATAAGACAATAAAGACAATAAGCTCTTATCGCCCAGATAATAATAAGAGCGTGCGTCTAATCAGGCCTTCTTATCAGGTAACATGAATGCGTATTGTTCAGTAGAACCACTAGACTGAATAACGCTATGGTTGTATAACCAAAAACACGGACTATTTTCCTCGGGCCCATTTATGCATACCCTCTTCTTGGACCGTGACTGACGGTCTAATTCATAAATGATTAATCTTTTTCGCAACTTGCTGCTCGCTGAAATCGGCACGCGTACGGCGGGACGGACTGCTCAACAGGCTCGCGGATCGCAGATCATGGCACTCAAAATGATGAAAGCCGTTATAAACGACACTTCTTGCTGTGTCAGCACGCTGCGCAAGTGGCAATACGGACAGTTGGGAAAGAATATATCATTCTTTAAAAATTGCAGGGTTTCGTACCTTATTTATTTCCTACAAATCAGTTCCATATAATAGGTATACAATCCCCATACATTGCTTCGGGCTGGTTTACTACGATTGTTTTCAACCGTAAATATTAATCTGAGTAAGAAGAAACAAACATAAAAGTGCGTGTCTGCTAAACTCTGCCAGACTATCTGTTCCATTCACAGGTATCGGATTTTCGGAGTATTAGAGCAAGACAAAGGGTTTTCAGAATTGTTGGTTACTGTAGATAATTCTGATCATTCACCGATCGGTTTGTTCACAGCTGGGTAGCTCACCGTGCAAATAGAAAAAACTGAACTATTTGGATCGGTATCCCCGCTGCGTCGGCGCAGCCTATTTCTCTTTCGTAAACGGTCGTTGCCATTATTAACGGTCGATGCCATCATTGGTAACCAAGCGTTTAGTAGGGTCGGTGTAATTTTATGAGCTATGGATTGCGTTAAAATAAGGCAATTTGTAACTTTTCAAATCGTCTTAGAAAGGGCGACGTTTAAGCCCTAGTTAAATTGCGTTAATATTTCGGGATAGGGCTAGGGTTACCTGTTATAGATCAGTATCAGTTTTTGGAGTCTGTGGCCTATCATCGGGGTAGCATAGTGGTTAGGGAAAGGTCATAGCAAGCAAAGAGTCCAGGTTCAATTCTGCGTTGGAAATTTCTATTTTTTAATAAGGAAGATTTTCTCTATCAGTGTCTTAAAAATGACAACGACCGTTTACGAAACGGAAAATTGCGTCGGCGCACTGAGCATGGTAAGGGAAGAAATATATTTTATAAAATCGCCGGGTTTCGTGCCTTATTTCCATCCCACATATCAATTCTATAGAATAGTGATACAGTTGACAAAATATTTACAACGCTAAAAAGTATTAAAAAACGTGAAAAGTAAAAACCGAACGTTTTCGACACGAGGTCATCTTCAAGATACGGTAAGAAACCGTCTGCTAAAACGCATATTTTATAAGTAACAGGTAATTCCCAAAGGGAAAAGTTTCGCAATGTAGCAATGGACTTGATTGTTTAGACTGGGCATGTATTCTTGGAGCCTTCCAAGATTCTGCGCTTGTGAAAAGATTGGGCAGTGCAGAGTATGTGTCAGCTGAAAGAGTGCGAAGTGGGTTGTTAATTGCATGTGTTGGAATGTCAATTCGCACCTGCATGTTTCTCATGATCTCACCGATGCAACTGGATAGGGTTGCACCTCTTTGAAACTTCTAATTTCATTCGATCTTCGTAGGGTGCAGCTCGCAACCGTCAGCGCAAGAACAGTCTCTTTTATTGATGTTGAAAAGGTTTTAGATTTGTCGATTTTGTCATTTTAAACCTAAGAGAATATTACCGACAGTTATACAATTCCATTCAGAAAAGTATCGATCTACACCTTGTTCAGTACTCTCGAAGTTATTTGTTTTTCTTGTTGTGTTAGTTCGGACTGTTTTTCAACCATAAATATAAATAGAAGAAAAAAAACCATAAAAGTGCTTGTGTGCTAAACTTGGCCAGACTATCTGTTCCTTGCGTAGATACTGGATTTTCGGAGTATTAGAGCTAGATAAAGCGTTTTCGGAAATGTTTTTGCCGTAAATAAGTGCGTTCGGTTTGTTCAAAGCTGTGTAGATCACTGTGCAAGTCGGTGATCTACGGTATCCACAGGTGGCATACAAGGCAAGCATATCATTGTTTGACAGCAGCTACTTTGGATGATCTTGCAATAAAATGAGAATCATTCTGGGTGTTTTATCTTGTTTGTAATAGGAATTTCACTGTCTTTGGAGATGTATATTGTCAAAGGGATGTTTTAATCGAAGCATTTGGAAATTATTAATTGATCAGTGTAATGTGACTGCTGAGCAGAGTTCGCGGAAAAGAATTCCTGTAGAGTAAAGTTATCGAGCAAAATTTCTATAGGATCATGCGATCTCCAAACCACATGCATTGTTTGTCTCAACTATCGCTAAAGAAGGAAAAAAGCTATGTAACTGCAATAACTTTAAACTCTAAACTTTGAAAATTTCGTAAAGCATTTCAGTTCTTTACTGTGAATCGACCTTGCAAATTTTTTTTAGTGTGTCCTTTAACTGACTTTCCAATTTGTTAACTTCCAAGAGAGGTAAAAGCCATTGAAATTTTATTTAGATTTAAAGGTTCGATTTTGACTTTTAATTCTCCTTGAATATCAGCCTAGTTACGTAACAACAGAAATGACCAAAGTGTAATACGTTATGTGATACGTTCATTTTTCTAAGACATGGATGAAAGAAGAGCATGCAACCTTAAAATTCTGGAATTAAACTTGTTTTCTCCCCGAACCCCATAACACTCTGATATTTTCATCCAGTCGATTGTACTTGACTCATGAGCTTCGGGCTTGAAAAAACGTTTGCTCATTTTCAAAGTTTTAAGATTGTAAACGAACTTTGGTCTTAACTATGGATCCGCCAGAATCACGACTGTGGAATTTTTATCCAGTTTTTAAAAAGTGTCCTAAGGCGAGGTTTTCAGTAGGCTATTTTTGCCTTTTTATGTCGCGTTTTAGAGTGCAGGAAAATGACATCTTACGTAACTCATCTAAGTGTAAGCATACCTGCCTTACAGCGTAACCTCTGTGAAGTCAACTTCCTTTTGAAGAAATGCTATGCTTAGCACTACCTAAATAGTTGACCATGCAACTTGAGAAAGAAATGTCTGGCGTGAGCATGAATGCATGATTGAATTTGAGAAAGAAATGTCTGGCTTGAGCATGAACGCAGCATTTAGTTATAATCTGATCACAATAAAACGATTGTAAAATATGTTGTTACTAATCACACCACACAGCATCATGGGCAGGCATCTCTTTTGATGATGCGTACAGGGAGCGATACTGCAATGTACATTTAAGGGATCTCAAAATAGAAAAAAACAAATTTAAGTTAACAGAGGGATGCCTTCGAGTGATTTTTGAATAGCTTACAAGGCGTTAAATAGCCCTACTATAGTCCCCAAGGACTAATCACGCCTTACGGCAGCTCTAAAATACATATCTATATATAACATATTACATTCCTGCACCTACTCTTCTATAATTAGCAAATATAGTTTTCATTCGTGCGTCTGAAATACAATGAACTGAAAATGGCACTAAACGTGCCTCGTCCTATTAACTTTATCTATTTATATTTGGTATACAAGTCCTAGTTTATGAAGTGATAAAATTAGGTGGCTTCAAAGTGTGTACACAAATTTATGGCGTCCCCACGAGCTTCTAAAGAACGTCCTGGTAAATTATCACTTTATGTCAAGTCTGTATGAAAGTGTGAAAAACAAACTGTGAATCGAATTTGAATGATATATAGGAAACAAATCTTATATGAACTGCGGAAATCAAATCAAGTGAAGAATGATCCTCGCAGTTACGGAACGTAATTTATGCAGTTGCGTAAAGGCTGCTTTACGCAATTGCATAAATTGCGTTCACAACTGCGAGAATCGTTCTTCATTTCACTATGAATCGAATAAGAGAAAATCTGTCCCTTGACTGCACTGATTGCCAGATCAGTGTGCTAGCCGAGCTTCCATAAGTACTGATTCCCACCATTAAATCTTTAATCCAACTTGATATCCAAAGTGATACTTCATATAATATTTCCCTTTTATGTCCAGCGCTGCTGAACGTCATTTTTTGTCGGCCCCTCTACGATGAAGGAGAGCAATATTCTGATGCTACTTGAACACAGAACATTTACCGAGAGTTCAGAATGCCGCAGCTAGAGAGAGTTTTCAAATTCCGAAATTTGACAATATCATGCCCCCTCCTACCTCCTTAAGGTTGAGACCAGACAACTTTCAATTTACATAAGGTATTGAATAATAAAAACGAAACCAAGGATCAAAATAAAGGAAACGTTAAATTTAATGTGATTATCGGGAAGGGCTTCGTATATCAAATAACCTAATTTGTTACTTTACAAGTCGGTACATTGTCAAAGTCTGCAGTCCTACTTCAAAGACGTTTTGTTTCTGAGACCAGCTAGCATTCTCTTCTGTTTGTTCCAGAAGTCAGCTGTTTCACACTTGGAGATCACACCTTCGCTCATGCTTCACCAGTGTAGACGGATCGTGTAGACTACACCCGTTTTGTGAATTAAATTACTCTCGACGAAAATTATATCGAATGGACTTTGGTTGTCTGAGAATGTCGATTAATTACAGTTCGTACGCGTAGTATTCATCTCATTTCTGTTTTTAGATCTAGGCGTATTCCTCTGCACGCATTTGATATTTCTTAGATCGTAAAATGTTCGCAGAATCCAGGATTTGTTACGCCCTTGACGTTTAGATATTGAACGAGCTCAACAGGTTTAGCATTTTAAGGGTGTGAGTCAGCAGTTAGCTTCGATTCCCCAAAGTTCGTAGTGACAAACGAAACTAATAACTGTAAGCACTGTAAACCTGATATAACTTAGGTGTAATGACAATCCCAGTCGGATCTCAATCCGTTTTACACAAACAACCAACAAACTGACAAACTCTGATTTGCGAACAGTTCATGACAACTGGCTAAAAACCGTGTTTTTTCGATTAAACTTCCGGGATAACGTGATTATTAACTTTTAGACAATTCGTCATTCTTGACAAATGACTTGGAAAACAATACGTCAAACAGTCCTGTTACCGAGTGCAAAAATTGAAAATTTATTTTCCTTTATGTGCAAATTCTAGTCTTTTTTTTTTTTGAGTCTGCATCCGGGAATTGGTTATAAAACAATGTGCAATTTGAGAGTCGGTGTTCCTTTTTTTTTACATCTGTTAAGGGAAAAAAAGAATTGTTTTGAAAGTTAACTGATAAAGGTAAAGGTAAAGGTCTCAGCATAGTGACAACATGGCTTGCTCTATCCTGCCCTTTGAAGGCGAAATTTAACCCTGTAAATATTATCTTGCGAGGTAACATTACGTCTACGACGTGGGCTACGCTTAGCGGCGTTGTTCATTCCTCCATATGCAAATTATGTGTTTCATTTGAAGTCAACGGACGCTCTTGATTCATAATCTATACGGAAAAACTAGGTGACGTCAAGTAAGAGTGTTTTTCATTCCCTCCGCAAGACAATAAATCATTTGAAACACAAGCACCTTTTTAATCTTCCTCGGTAGATGTAATGATATAGTTGAAGTTTTGACAATTTGTGTTCTATGCGCTTGCCGACTGAAAACTTCCTATACAAGGCTTCCATGACGATTTGCAGAATTGAGCTCGATCCTTCATCTCAAGGAAAATGGCCAACGGTGATCATAAGTAGAAGACAGACTCTCATGTAGCTTCTAACAATAGTTTTCTCCACGGTCACTGCCGCCGGCCATTAGAGCGGTAACCGCGGCGACAAGAACATGTACACATCCAAAGATTTAAAGAACGAAACAATGCCTGTTCAATTGCTTTAAATGTTATTACTATTGCTTTTCATGCTATGCGATATGCTATCTGATGCTATGTTATCAGTTGAACAAATTCAAAGTTTTTGGGAGCACTTGACGAAGGTGAATATGTATTTATCTTTGTAAACTCAAGCACTGTTTCTACTTATTATGTGTCTTGATAATTGAAACAATTTTGTATTGATGTTTAACGAGTTACGAATTTAAATAATCCGGCATAAAGAAGATCAGATAAGGTGCGTGAAGTCTGCGTCGACGCTGCCGCCATGGGTTGCCTAGCTACCGCCACCGACGAACTGGTTATACCTGTTTTTTGAGAGTCACTTTAGGGTCATTATTACGAGCCGATCGAAATGGAGGCATGTTGGCTGAGTGGTTGTCGCGTTGAAATGAAAAGGCGACTGCAGCTTGGTGGTCATGAGGGGTGGGGAGATGCTCTCTTTGAGTTCTTGAGGGAGGAGGGGGGGAGGGGAGGGTGCGGAGCTGGGAGAGTGTTGCCCGCTTTTCCAACTAGATCCTCGCCTTCACTTCAGTTTTCCGAGACTCATTTTCAGTAAATCTGGCTTTTGCAGTTTATTACATCTAGCCACTAAATTCTCGAGCCGTTTACAGTCGTCAAATAGGAAAAATGGTTACATCTCAGTTTTCAGACCAAAACTACATACTCAAACTTCATGCCCCCTTGTGGCACTATATATACTCCATTGTACGGTGTCGAAAGCGCAACGTACAATACAACCAAAACAATGCAACCAATGCATTACATTGGTGGCAACTCTAGAGATTAGGTTTCGACCAGTGTGTTGGTAGTTGTTGTTTCCATAGACAGGGAACTTTGCCGTCTCCAATTTGTATCGATCTACCGGAAGTGTAAATACACTGGAGGGGAAACCCGAGAAAGTTCTAAGGAGACATGTTGAACAGTGGTTAAATAGCATCCTGTTACTTCGAGGTGTAGCGGGAATATACCTAGTTGGTTCACGCAACTATGTGGCTTTTTGTTTTGTTTTTTCATTTTACAGGATTGATTTCCTCGAATCCAAAATTTTGCAAAATATCAGCATTGAACAGCGTTTGGTGATATGGGTAGAAAAAAACACTCCTTAGTTAATTTTTAATCTTGGATTAGCGTTAATCGGCTCTCGAACAGCCAGGGCGATAATTGTCCATTCGTGAATGTCAATCGTTGTTCAGTCATCAATTTTTTGTTTGTCTTGGACTCGAGCCAAATCTTCGACTTTGCTGAGAAGGTTATGACTCACGTTGATTTAAGTTGTTTGCTGCGTATTTTATCAACGGGGACTTTATTTGAAACAGGTATACCATGAGAGCCTATCAGCTAACCAGGAATCAAAAAACGTTTCCATTTCTTAAATAAAACGGCTGCTACGTGCTAGTTTTTGATCTATGTTCTTTCTGCGTTTCCTTCCTTCCATCGATTTTGGAATTTCAAAATAACCTTAGTTTTTAGGTGCATTTCCTTGTGCATTAGTTTGTCTTGTATTTTCTTTCAGGGTGTAATACTGTTATCTTTCCCTTTTTTCGGCAGCTGTTGGAGAGTGTGACCGTGGAATTCTCAATTTTTATTGAATGACTTTAGAATCTTCTCGGCCAGTATAAGAGCTTGCACTGTTACTCACGGTTTCAATTTTTTAGTCCGATGATAGTTTCTTTGATGTGACCTATTCAACTCGGAGATGCTGTTCATTACAAGTACACTATTAGAAGCCACTTCCTTGGTGGGTGTTGTTTTTTACGCTTCTCTGTCTGTGTATTCCAATCAGGTCGCAGAGCAGACTCGGTTCCTATAGTACTGTAAATTACGCGGAATGGCGGTAGCACTTAAGTTTGAGCCTGTGGCGGATACTAACAGAGATACTGGCTGTCAGATAACACTGTAGCATCTCAGCTCTACATTTTTCCTCTGCTGTGATAAAATCTTAACATTTGGTGACTATTCAAATGAGCGCTCGTCAAATGTGTCTTTTTCACTGCAGTCGTGGACGTTGTTGAAAGGAGGCTATTTGGTACAACTACGGATGCGTTTGTCCTATTCTTACCTTGTGTTTCTATTAGGCCTTGTCCTCTTACCCAGAGATATCGTTCTTTTTCACAAATTCGGTTTTGGATATCTGCGGTTGGAGTTTGGGCGTAGATTCACACCTTTTCCTTGAAAGTAAACAAACAAGAATGTTCACGACGAATCCTGATCACAAGTGCATAACAAAAGTGCTTTATTATTGTGTGGAGAACTCGTGATTTCTCGGCTCCGCCTTAAGCATTGTCCCCTGTGGATAGAAACTGACTTTAACGATTTTTGTGAACGAAGCACTGAGTCGAAAAATTTAAAACAGCTTTTGTGAGATGCTATAAAAAGTGGTTACTTCATGGGTGAGTTGTATAATAACTACACCATATTGGCGTTTCTGTCAGTGCGGGTGATTTATTTGTTTGTTCGAAGTCACGGTAGAGAACCTCGGGGGACTAGAAAAGCTATTCTTCGGTCTCGAGTGCAAATTAACTGTCGAGACCATAAAACTACACCTAAGTGGTGTTTAGAGTTTGCTAACAAACAAAATGAAGTTCGAAATGTTTGCACTGAACGTGGAAAGCTCACTATAACCCAGGCCAGCATCTTTGATGAGAAGTTGTACTTGAAATGTTCAAGAACGAATGATGTAATCATAAAAGCAGATCATTTAAAAATAGGATTAAGTAATTGAATTTCATGATATATTAGCCATTATACAAAGTTTTTCTTCCTCATCTCGATCTGGGCATTTTAATTCAGTTGGCTGGGGAAAATGTTTGTTTTGTAAACGTTACTTCGAAAGAAATAAAACTGGTTTGTGCATGGCTAGTGCAAGTTGAAGTCCGACCCCCGTCTATGACGTTATTGATTGTAATAACTGGAACACGAATTTCAAGGGGCATGCACCACATTTAGAAAACCTATTATCCATCCTCAGTAATCAGTATATCCTACGCTTTACCCAGAAGTTACTTTTCATCTGCTCTTTACAATATTTCCATCCAACGTAGTTGTACATTTGTCGATGACACTTAGATATTTCAGCTTGGTATTGTCTCTTAATTAATCCAGAGACCGTGTCATGATAAATTGGTTTGGCGCGTTTTTACGCTGGAACCGGTTTTCGCGGTCTTTTGTTTCGATCACTAATTAAACATTTGCTTTCCCAGTGTCCCTCACGCACCTAAGTCCTCGTTGACAGTGCTCTTTGTTTGCTATGGTAACGAGAAAAGAAACATTATTAGGTCTTATCACCTCGTAACTTGAAAAAGTTAAATTTTGATGTATCTGCAATAGCAACCCAGTGGGCAAAACATATTTTACTCACTGATTTACTTAATGGTAACTTACTTCCGAAAGACTGCTTTTAATTTTCCCATTTTATCCTTTTTTTCTTTCGCGTTTAAATGGGGGTTGGGCGTGACAAAGAAAACTGATTAAGAAACAAAACTGATAAGAAACACCGAAAAGCCCAGGGAAGAAAAATGTACAAAGGAGACTAAGAAATCTGCCGGTCTTGATTAACGAGAAGAAAGGAAGTAAAACGGTGAAAACAGAAAAACGATAATGTGATAATCAGATAGCAAACCCTTTTACGAAGACTCTGAAGAAGGCAGGAAGAAGCATTCAACTAATCTAAGACATGCTTACCGCACAGTGAGAAATACGTAAGACATGGACGACTTAAAGCAACTACATGTTTTGGAAAACTTGATTTTTGAGTCTAGTTTTTTAAGAAATGGAATTCGGGATAGTTGCATCTCTGTTGAAATGGTGAAGGTTGTAGTGTCACAAAATAGTTTGTGTTTTGTTTTAATGGAGGACAAGTATTAAGACCAATCAGCGGCCATGTTGAGTAAAGCGACATGCCTGGTAGACCTGGCAAAAAGGCCGTATAAGAAGGCGTTGGCACCATGGGTGCATTATCTGAAAGATTCTTTTAGTTCCAAAAGTTGTGACAAGTGTGCAAATAGGCGCCTTTGAATATTGCTTTGCGAGGATATACTAGGTTTACAGTAAGACGTTTTGAAGGTGTCCACAGTTTGCTTCGATATCAATTTTCGATTGTTAGTTTGGGACCAGATGTCTATCACTACAGGCTAGATCAGCCGTACTTATGGATCCGTCTGAGTGCTAGGAACCAAACCTTGTTATTGAGTTCAACTCATGTTTCTTGTACTTGCGCCCGAATCATTTAGTCATTTGTCAAATGGTGGAATCGTGTCTCGAGAGGAGTGTTAGGTCAAAGTGGCCCTTACCTTAGTTTGTAGAGTGTGTTGTAATGTTCCAAGATTGAAGAACCTCTATCCCGGTTCTCCAAATTCTTAACCGCACAAACTTTTTTTTATAACTGTGCTATTCAAAACTATGCATTATTTATAAGGGGTTTTCTGAGCTGCTGCTATTCAAATGTCGTGTATGGGTGTTTACTGTTCAACTGAAGCATCCGGATATTTAGATTGCAAAAGTAATTAATGCATCGTAGAATTTCCGGACAACAGGTATATACTATCTCAAGACTTCTGAGGTTGAGAAAGAACGTCTGAAATTTCTGAAACTTGTGTCGCTTGGTTCTAGAAGTTGCAGTCTCCTTTGAGAACAAGAGTTTCATAAATTTTTACCTTATTCTTTCGAACCAGACGTTAAGTGATTGTTGCACCCAGCGAGCGCGAACAGATATTGACCAATGTTATATTTGTCGAGGGTGCAAACGCTTGTTCCAGTGATATTGGCCGAACGAAACTGAAAACATCAAGCGAAGCGATGGTGTCATCATCTCACATGTCTAGACCCTTTGGCAACGATATAGACTTTTGAAACCTCATTTGGAAAAGGAGTAAGCAATGATTCAAGTACACTAAAATTTATTTTTGGAAGCTGAAGATAAATTAAGTTATCGTGTAAGATGAACTCGTTGACCAGAAAACGACACCACATTTTAGCACTAGCCGGTCAATATATGTTTTTACGTGTGTAACTATCAGTTTTTGCCACTCAGGGTTCTTTTCGATGAAAAGTACAGAAAGAGCTATATATGTTATGAGTTCAATCTAAGTGTTCAAGTATGTCGTTGAGTTTCTACATATGTACCTGTCGACATATTTCCTCACATGACTCAGTTGTTGTGCTATCATTTATCACCTCCTCTTGTGGGCTTTTCTACCCATCAAGTTAATATTAGGAACTTCCGAGTCACGCCAACTTTGAATTGTTGAAAACAACTGCCTCTAGAGCTGTGGTAAATGAGGAGTAGTGGGCTTTTCTTACCACCCTTTCCTCACCTTCGTTATCCTCTTCTCCTATTAACAGGATAATCCACTTAATGTAGCATGTTTTCAGAACCAAATAGCTTCGGTCAGATGAGCACTATTTCAAGAGGTGTGAGGTAGATCACGTCGATTCAAAATTACCAGTTAAGGCCGAATTGGAGGCAATATGTCCATTATTTACAGGCCAATGCCCTTTTCGATCTTAAAGCCAAATCTCTTGGTGCAAATTAAGCGTGACAGTTCAAGTGTGAGTTTGTGAGCAATATTCCCCTGTACCGCTGCTGTTTATCGTGCTGTAGGAGGTTGCTCTACCTTCGGAGTTTGAAAGAAAAATAATGGTAACCATCGTGTAGTGGCTTTCTGGGAGGCCTGTTGCTTAGTTGGTTTCTTGAAGTTTTCAAGTTGAAATTAAAGAATCGGTTTATATTTTAATAATATGCGTTTTTGACAGTAAATTTGAGGGTTAGGTCAGATATGGTTCAATCGACATGTATGGATTAATGCCTGTAATTTAACGAAAGCAACATCTTGGTTGCATGGATGTTTCTTTTTTTTTCATTTTTGAGCTGAAACGCATGGACTGACCACATCCTGTCGAATTTCAATGCGTCGGAGAAAATCTCTTTTGTGCACGTTAATTTCATTTTCGAAACTCGTGAAACAATTTCGTTTTGTTTTGAATTGAAACTATTCTTTCCACATGAATTGGTTTCTTTGTTGATCGATACAACGAACTTAATTAAACTTTGAATTCCTAACTGGTTAATCGTGAGAACGGCAGAATCGTATGAAAAAAGAATGGCATCTGGAGATCAGTTACCAGAATGAAATTCTAACCACAAAATCAAATGTCAGAGTGAACAAGCGCGGCACATTAAACTCTATCTCGTAAGACTACTAGCTATAACTCAACAGCTTTTATCAGAACGATTAAGCTAAAGCCTGATTTTAGTCATGTAGCAGCTCTTTAAATTCTTATCACTGATTGGTTGAAGAGTTGTTTCTTTGTGTTTGATGTCTTTGGAGGCCCTTCTTAATATGGGATGCTGATTTAAAATGTACGCACCTTTCAAGATATACAGTAATAAAGTGATTTTTTAAGCATGCGTACTGAAAGAGACGACCTTTTGTCGGTGATCATGGTATTGGTTCTTTTTGCAACTTTTTCGCCCTCTTTATGTCACATGACACAAAAATGTCCATGGCTTATAGCAACTTTGACAACTATTACATCCACCTTGAAACTTGTTTAATGTACCTTGTTAGTCTAGACACCCTTGAACTCAATGAATTCTCGGTTCTTAAGTGTACTGTTAAATATTATTTGTTCTTGGCGCGAATCTTTGACGAGTGTCATGCCGTCAAATATCACAAAGTTTCTTTCTTTCTTTAGTACATCAACAAGCCTAGAAGAGGAGTTCTTGTTGGTAACCCTCAGACGTCATCACTAACTGTTTTCGCCAGTCACGGGATCATTGATGGTCAGACGAATCATGGTAAACTTGCATGCATTTTAATCATTTTTGCTCCTGCTTGGCTATCGTAAAAATATTACTTCAAGATCTTACATTTCCTCCCGTTTCGTCCAAGCTTGGCGCTGAACGTCTCTCAACAACTAATTGAAAGCTATGCGTTCGGCTGCTACTCTTTCACGTTATGTGTAATAATAAAGGCATGCACTGAGGTTATTTTGATATTTACTACCGCTAAACTGAAGCCCAAATATGTTTTCGTGGTTTTCAGATACCCTATTCGATATTAAGCATATTTAGCATAAATACTATTGGAGTGGTACAGCGTAAAATATCCCAGAAGTGACCTCCAGTTGTTAGCACGTTTACAAATGCCATGGAAAGATGGTACACACTAAAGATAAATCCTTAGTCACGGAAGATATATACATCCGCGGAAAAGAATTAATGGTTTATATGAAAATTGAACATGACATAGTAAAGGAAGACATTTTTAGTATAAATTGTGAAGTGTGCTTGTAGTGTTACTGACTTCTATCTGAAAGACGCATTTCAGCGTCCATTTTGATTCTTGGTTTGGAAATTAAATCATGTCATTCACTATACTTTTTTAATCATGATCTTCGGCAAGTTTCCGGCAATGTATACTTCTGCTTTTACATCATGTTTAAATCTAGTTTTGAAACCGGTCGCAATAATTGCTTTAGATCTAAGACTATACCGACCCCAAGGTGGAAAATACCGTTTTTCGTTTAGAGACAATAACAACTGTTTGTCTTACCTCAGTTTGCAGAAAATGTGCTCTCAGTTTCCGTGCCCAGTGTTTCATATAGCTCAAAAAGATCGCCGATTTCTTCAATGACGGGTCTGAGCAACAAGATTGTGCTTTGTAATGCCTCAACAAACTGAAGAGCCAGAATGTTTTCATAAGATCTAGCTACCTCTGTCAACTATATACTACTTTCAGATAGTGGTCATATGATCTTGAATTTTTTGCGTAAATTGATTACATAGTCGGAGCTCCGTGCCAGTCGATATATAATCTTGAACAATATAATTCGAGAGTTTAAGTAGTCTGTGATGTTGACAAACCTAGTCATTGCAGTGTCTGTTGGTCTTCAGTGTCGCATCGATTTGGAATTAATATTTCTGCAGACTTGTAGGAACACGGTGACTCGGTGTTGTAGCGAAATTTCGGGGCTAAAACAACCTTTAAACATTTGTCATACATGCCAGAGAATTTTATGTCAAATAGTACAGCTTTACGTAAGGCAATACAACAGTAGAACAATAATCCTCAGACCTATACTTCAAGCCTTTTCCTCTAAATATTGTGGTCTTGCAACGATGATTGTCAAAGCGCACGGTCAAGATGACTAAGACGTGAGTAACTTGCTCAGCCGATACACATGTACTGCGCTTTTCCTCGAAGACATAGGAGCAGACATTCATAACGGCTCTAACAATTTGCAGGCGAAATCAGCAAGCATGTCGACTGCCTATTAAGCAAAAATATATAGTGCCTGGAAATTTTCGCCCAATCAGAAACAGGGATTCATCTACTAATAAGTTCTGGAACTGGTCTTTGGACTGATGAATTGTTCTCAGGGGCTCTCGGCAGGCTTCATTTTCGTCCTGAATTGGCCCACAAAATCATTGCACCCGTTACGAATATCGGCTCCTGAGTCCTCGAGGATGAGGGGTGCCTTGACCTGATGACGTTTTATTTTAAAATAAGTGTTTTAACATCTCTTGTCGTTTGGTATATGCTTATCGGCACTCAGCACCAAAGGAACAAATGAACACCGACGGTTTTCAGTTGCCATTTCGATGAAGTTAATTGTCAAAGGATGCGTTCTTTGTGCTAAGATTCGTAAAATTAAGAAGAGGTCGAAGCTATCAAACAGCCCTCAAAGGGAGTGACATTGGACTTGCAAAGTTCGTCGTTTAAGTTATGGAAACCGTGGTATCACGGTACGCGACTGATGAACAATGGACTGGACTCACTGAATGTCAGCGAAATAACCACAAAGCCCAGCCACCAAGGTCCTAGGTATTAATCCAACAACTATTTGTAAGGTCTGTCCACATAACTTGACCTGGAGTTATTTTATCGAGGATTCCTTAAAACGTAATACAAAAAACAAATCTTTCAAATTAGTTTATGTGTATTAAGTAGATTTTGTTATTGATAAGACCTTTTCTTGTCTTCTCGTGCAATTTGTTTCGCTCTATTTATTATGAGAAAGAAAACTGTCAAGTCTAAAATTTGTATCTGCAACTGATTACAAAGGATATTGTCACCGGGATTTTGTGGTTTCTTTGGGGGTTGGAGGCAGAAGAGTTCTTATGGTGAAGTGAACGAAACGTTTCTTGGCTGTTCTTTTCCACAAACATGAAATTACATTTAGACCATCAAGAATACAACACAGGGCGACTTGCCAAACCAAGAACAAGTCTTACGTTTATAGGAACATTCGTTTGCACAGTTTGAGACTTGCAAAATCTGGCCTTGCAGTGTTTTCAAGTTGAAGCTATTTCCATCTCATCTGTCTACAGGCAGAGGTTTAGATACAGTTTTCTGTCTACAGATACAAATACACATTGCTTCTTTACGTTATATCCTATATTCCGCCATAATGAGCAAGAGTAGTATTACCACAACACATGGCGATTTTGTTAGAACAGAGAATGAAGTAACGTTACAAAGCGGTTTGAGAGTAATCATTAACAATAGTGCATTGAACTACCTCAGTGTAAATGCTAAAATTCGTGATCCGCTTTCTAGTAGGGTTTGACCTTTTTATCCCATAATTGAATACATGTAAGCAAAAACGTAATAACTCTGCTGTTCTCGACTTATCTAAAAAGGGAATGTGCCAAGCGTCCTGTCGTAAATAACTCAAGACAGGTTTAACCTTTACCTTCCCAGCAAAATTTGTATTTTTTATCTCCATATCGAGGTAAAAGAACGCTCTAAATGGAGGGCGCTCTTTTGCGCGATCCGCCTCGTTCACAGGAGAATTATAGTTTCCTAAAAGTAATGCAGCTGGCGGGAAAAAGAGATGTGTTAGGAGTGCCATCACGTTCTGGACTGCTAATCCGATTTGCATGTGCAGAAAGATCTAGAAACTTGCAACGAAATACCTGGTCGTCGTGTGGTTTTGTCTTAGCGGTGTCTTGACGTACTTTTCTCAATTTACACTGATCACATTTATGGCGTTTTTATTTTTATCATTTTAAAACCAAAATGTTGTAGCCACTGAACAGACATCCAAGGGTCATAGCTTGGTTTTCACGTGATAACCCGTTAGTTTGTTGCGGCACCGTACCAAGTACAAAACATACGAAAAAGTTAGCCAGCCATCGTCTTTCCTTTGAAGCTTTTTTTTCTCTTTTTAACCCAGGCGTTCGATCGACACTCTCTCCACCTCTTCTTCTTTTATTTAGTTTAGCCGACTGCTGTTAATGTTTGTGTACTATTAAGTTTGTTTGTTTATTACTGATTACATTCGTTCTTTTGTTCCTAAATAGCCTTGTATGTTTTGGATTATCGGTATTGAGCCTTGTCGTAAGGTTCAGTGTTTATCCAATCAAACCGTCTTTCCATCGGGTCAGATCAACATGGTCATGTATTTTCGTCGGCAAACAACTGAGCGCGAAAATCGAAATCCTGGGGATTAGAGTTAACCTTGTTTCACTCAGTGCCGTATGCCTCGATGAAAATTTAATGATGCCGTTAAATGATGTCCCTGCAGTTACTCAAACGTTCGCAAACGTAAGCCACAGCGGCCCAGAGATCTGACACTAAGTTTTGGGCACCATTTAGCAACGAGAAGAGTTACTGATTCCCTGTCAATGCCGGGGTTACTACTCAATACTAGTCCGTTTAATACAACAGGAAACAACATACAAACCACGCAGAAGCCAAGCAAAAATTATAACCCTTGAAGACTTTCCTGACGAAACGTAAGCCTTTAGTCATTGCGTTTGGACTTGTATTTTCATCATAATCCAATAAAACGAAGTGCATAACCTGAGATAAATCCTCATTATCGTTCCTCGGCGCCAGTAGCTCTGATGACATCAGTACTAAGAAGGTATTTAAAACATTCTTACCATGTGTTGACCTTGTCGCCTTGTTCCATTTCAACGTATATTAAGTAACAAAAGGAGCTGGCACGATTATGAGGTTGAACAAGTAAGACTGTTTCTCTTCTTAATTGTCGTATTGATCACAGCAGTTGAGGTAACGTTTGTATAGGACCCTTAAGCTAAGTTATTCAGATCGAATGTGCAGAGCAGACTAGTCTACATGTATAGCTACATGACAATGTTGAGCTCTTTATTGTTCCCAGTTGGTTTTGAATCTCAGCAACTGTTCAAATTTGTCCTTATCGATCTGCTCTTCCTCTTTGAATCCATGCAATAAAGAATGTGTACGTGGATGACAAAAGGTTTAGCTGAATATGAACCTCACCTTTTGAACCATTCTTAGCCCTGGTTTGGAAATCTTTTAAGAAACGTCTTCAACGACCCAAAGTGGCAGAGTTTCCGTCTTCTTGTAAATACAAACGTTTGCGTCCAAAACACACAGTATAGATAATAAAGTTCTTAACATTTTGGCGCCAGGCTTCTTAGTGACCTGTTTGACGTAAATACACTTCTCGGTTTGGCAAGAAATCAAGAAAATTGAATTTATTTGCAAAGGTCACTTCAAAGTAGTATTGTGCAGACGAATGTCAGTGTAATGTCAACTTTCTTTACCAAAACACTGAACGAAGAAAAGAGTCACAGAATAGCTTCGTAACAGCTGTTTTTTAGCAACACAATAGCTGATAACCTTCGAAGGTAGACTCAAACAAAATACATTGATGAACCGAATGGAAAGGAATAAAGCTGCCTATGCTTGGGAATTTTATGGCCTGCAGCTTGCCACGGCCACAGATATATCCCGACCCGAGTTTCCCGCCGGAGGAACAGGAATGCCAGCCCTCAGGCTGAGACAGAATCACAAACTAGACAGAATTAAAATTTATGATCAAGTTTTACAATTAACTCGTAACAATTTAAAGCAACATTACAGGAGAATACTGTTTTAGAACTTCTGTGTAACTGAACGAACCACCCTTAGGATTTCTCCGCGCTGAATGAAAGAATGTCTATTTCCACCTTATGCTCATGGCAGAAACAATAGTTTTATATGGAAAAAAGGTCATTTTGCCAATGGCCAAGAGTATGAAATTTGTGAGTGATCCTTTTCAGATATGTGCATTTCACAGTGATTTTTCCGTCCTAACTTCGTTCTTCTCAAACAACAAAAATGTTTTTTGTTTGTTTGTTTTTTTCTCACGTAAGCTATTTTGTTATTAGATAAAAGGTATCAAGAAAACTTTTCTGCCTGCAACTAATGTCTTTTCAGTTGATAAATGCTACATAAACCTGTTGATGTCAACACTAATCGAGTGGACAAATAAACCTGTAAATTGTATCAGTTCAGCACATGATCCGCCATCTTGAATACATCACTTTTCTGTTGTACAGCCTGTATAACAGAAAAGTGAAAAGTGAAATATTTAAGATGGCGGGATGACTGAGGAACCATTCCTATTCACATAGACTTAAAAAGTAACGAAGAAACGTAGCAGTATTACAACAAAAATGTAATTCGGGTGTTAAAGTCAAACCCTATTAACGGTGATATGTTAAATACGGTTTACCAGTACACACCCGTTTTAACTACCCAATGTTAAAGTTCCTGCATGGAATTCCGTAAATTATGTGACCGCCACATTCCAAAAAGTTAATTACCTCAGAAGTCTGAAGACGCCGAGCTAATTAGCCCTTATTATTTCGGTAGCCTTTTTCGGAATTACTGACGCAAAGCCGATTTTCGTTTTACTTCAATGTATTTCCACAGTACGGTTAGTATAGGAAATCGCACGACCTTCTCGTACAATTCGGGATTAATAGACTAGTGCAATTTTGAGAATTTTTCAAAATCACGAGTATCTATTAATCCCGAATTGTACGAGAAGGTCGTGCGATTTTTTATTTATAGTACATTCAACAAAATTACGAACTTACGCGCCGTTTTGTTATGGAACTTAATAGGTACTCCTACGGAGTACTATTTGGAATTAATTGTACTGCTCTCGACCAATCAGAATTTAGTAATTTTGTTGAGTGTACTATAAGATGGGTTATAACTGCGACTATTTTGCTACCCCAGCTTCCAGCTTTTTCCTTTTTAACTCCCACGTGTCTCAAGCCTATCAAAGTGTACTCCCTGCTTTGACAGTAACATCGGTAGTTACCATACGGAGCCAGCTTCAGCGCTGGCCTTAATAAGTGACCAATTTACTCTACAGACGGCGCACCTCAAGGAGAATTGTTTAGTCTTCGTTTCTGCTCATAGCAATTTTTCGTGCACTCCTGCGGTGGTTTATCGAAGATTAAACAACTCTTGCGTAACCAATCAAAATGCAAAACAATCGGCCTAAACATCATGGTTCCCATGGCTCGGCATAATCCTACATTGTTGATCGAGCCCCTGCTTGTACACACCCACTCATGTTAATACGGACACCTCGCTATTTAATTTCGATAGTTCTCTTAGTCTCTACTCTTGCAATTCACTCCCATATGCTACACATTTCACTGCTGAAATACATCATTTAAAGCAATCTGAAAGAATTTGACTCAACTCCCACAGGGTGAAACGGTTTTCCTTCATACAGACAAATTTTGATATCAAAACATCCTGAGTGATAAATAAGGCATGATTTATCTTGGCCGTGTACTTACGCCCGGAAAGAAACCCCATATAAGCGTTCTAGGAGGCTACGCTCATTTCCGGTACTATACTATCTTGGGAGCAATTTCTGCCTTGAGAACACTCGAGTGAAGTGAATATTGACCAGTAATCCTAATATAGATCACCGAAAATAGAACTCCGCTACAAAATAAGAAACTGCAGTCTTGCTTCCGTAAGTAACGTTGGTCTTTTGACTACGCTTGTAGCTTTAAATCGTTTTTCATAGGCCTTTGAACTTATGAAACGTTTCCTACCTGAATCGTGTCTCCTTGACTGTGATATTGTCGGGCAACACTCTTCGAATTTAGTCACGGAAAATCAGCCTTGCAGACTGACCCAAACAGGCTTAGTTGCGTGACATGTCACAAGTAGAGTTCAAGTTGTTTACTATTTATATTTTGTTTGTCCTGGACTTGGGTGCGGAAAATAAAACTAATTAGTTTTGGACTGTTGAGCCCATTCAATTAGCGGAAAAAATCAATATTGAGGTCGGCATATTCTAGAATTTACATTCCTCACATTCCTTCAAATGCGGCACGATTCGTCGTTTCAGCAAGTCTAAGAAATTCGGCTTTAACCACACTAAACAATAAAAGTTGAGCTTACTGATATTTAATTGACAAATCGGCGATTAATTCCTTCGAAAGTTAACAAGAGTCATTCAATAATCAACTTAATGCTAATTGTTTTGGTTTGGTAATTGACTGTGTGAGCAAAATAGAATACAAATTCAATATTGTCCAGAGGTTTATATTTCCTCCTGGTTAGCCTTAGTCAGTAAAAGAGCACTTTGTTACATGTAACTTTAATTATTTGTTCATTCTTTAGCTTACATAAAGTTAACTCCTCCTTTCGTTGTTTTGTCGTCATTTTGTTCATTTTCGTACTTTAATTTTTTGGTCCTTACTCTCGTGACATCCAAATTACTAAGAACGATTCTTAATCTATATGGAGCTGATGCGCATTTGTTGTGGGCCGGTTCAGTGGATTGTTTTGTTTTGCTTTTAACCATTAATTCATCACTTTGTTCAAATGCTTCCGTTGACAGCGAAGCAACGCCTTTTTTCTCACATTGGGAACTAGGCGTCATCATTAAAATTCTCTTAATAGACGTCGGGCATTTAAAACTAACACAAAAGAGGGTTCCCTTAATTAGCAATGGTGACGTGGGTGTGTAACCCTTTCTAAATCACGTTATAATCGCCAATTGTGTCCGAAATATATTTTTTAAGATTACTTTAAACGACTTCCTAAATTATATTTCAAATTAAGGGGTCATGTGACGCCATATTAGTAGCACTATATTCTATACAAGCTAAGTTCTGACAGTAACTGGTGTTATGATTCCTCGCGCGTCATTACCCGTACGTAACCACAAGGACCCACTCGGCGAACCCCTCAAATTAAAATCTCGCTGTGATGCTAGAGAATAAGCGAAATGTAAACAGAATGGGTATTAAAAAATTACCTCACAGGATGTAACTTTGTAAAACCATGAGAACTCAAAGAGAAATATCTTTCGTCTTCTTCAGTTCCCTTCGATTTCAAACTATTGAGCTGAAGTCTTCGTCTGTCATGTGATGACAGCTGAAGCTAAGGCAAGCAGGCGCGTGCGTGTGGTGACGTCATAAAAGTCGGACGTCCTATACAGACCTGTACGAAACTCCAGGGGATAAATGAGTGGAAAATATATTTTCATGGTGTTGTTGATCATAGCAAATTTGCTGGCCTAGAATGCAACATTTTACTTTCCGATAAATTCGACACCTTTTGTAGCGGTTGCCATACAAGTTGGGTTGAGTATTCGCGAAGTTTTCTTCAATTTGCGATGTTACAAAAATGCTTCATTTTTGTACTTTCTTCAGAAAATACTTGATGGTCGTTACTCTGATTATCCCCATCAGTATTTGCGTGACTTACTCCTTTCACGCAAGTAATATGTTCTTTAATCCTTAATCATAATACTCTAGCTTAAGAAAGTATGACCACATTCTGTAAGATGTGTCAATTTTTTTTTTTTTTTTTTGCGTTAGAGTGTGCCACGAAGTGGGGAGTGCCCCCACCTCCCCCCCAAACTATTTCCTTACAATTGCTAGCAGATGTTTTATACTTCCCTCCACCGCGGAAAACTGAGAGTCACAGTTGCCTTCGAACTGACAGTGGCTGCGACAGTTGCATTAGAGTGTGCCACGAAGTGGGGAGTGCCCCCACCTCCCCCCCCCCCCCCAAACTATTTCCTTACAATTGCTGCAGATGTTTTATACTTCCCTCCACCGCGGGAAACTGGGAGACACAGTTGCCTTCGAACTGACAGTGGCTGATACCGGCGGTCCTGGGAGTACCCTTTCAGGGTTGGGGACATCTATGCACTTCTCTTATCGATAGCCTTGGTAGCCGATTTAATGGCAGACTAGCTCAGTTCTTGTCGAAGAGGCACAGTAAGTGATAACGTTTCTATCGTTCTTTAGTATCTACCACACATTAATTGAATAGTGCCTTTCGCGCGTTCTGATTGGTGAACTCGAAGGTGATTCGCAAAGTAGTGTTCACCTCCGAGCAGCCAAAGAGAAAGAAAACGAAGAGGAAATTATTTGAATAAACGTTAGTTATTCAGTTTGTATGGTATATACTAAAACAATTATTCGCCACTTTCACCTCCACTTCGGTGAATAATTGTTAAATATTGCCGATTCCAATTTGGCTGTTGAAAACGCGTAAGCTAATAAGACATTAGAATCCGTATCTTCCAAAAAAGTACGCAATGAAACCGATATACATAACGGGGAACATAATGCGGGAGCCCATCTCAATGAAATAGCTCATATCGTGTTTGGCCAAATGGCCCTTGAAGTTATTTAGGAAGGCGTGGACTGTGGACATAACCAATGTTATACATCTAGGGCATACAGTGTTCTTTCCGTCAGCATGTGACTTTTCCCAGAGGTTGTAGTTATTTTCTTGTCGTTCGGGGAGCGGACTTGCTGTGTCTGTGAGGGCCTAAGTCAAGAAACAAAACAACGTCACGACAAAGCGTGCTTATATGATGTAGCCAAAAGGGGTAAACTTCGGTCAAAGACCACACTATGATCATATACGCGGAGTTACTTTCACACACTATTGCGAAATAATGCAGGAGATCTGATGAGTCTCGTTCAACTTGTGGTCGGTGTTATGTGGGCTCACTCGTAGCTTTCTCAAGAGTTTGTTGAGTTTCAGTTACAGTTTGAGCTGCGTCCTTTCCGGTACATTTTCTTGATTACATAGGGTGGGAACTACTGCTGACACTCATTTGCCTTGTGGTTTTCCCACCTGTTGAATTTTCTTTGCTGCTAGTAAATGCAACTAAAGCATCGCAAAATGCAATTCCTTTCTTCAATACTCACCACCGGATTTGTATGACAACCGTTTGCATCGGCATGCGACTTGTGAATCTGCAAGATATCAACTGTGGTGTGAAAAGCGAAGCTTAGCCACATATAAGGCTCCTAAAGTTAATTAAATCTGAATAAAGGCATAATGAAGATATTATTTCGTGCTGACGTCTTATCTCACCCCACAGAAGAATTGTAAACTGCCGTTATACTGGGTGAAAGGTGTGGCCCAAGTGCATTGAACTATAGGGCTACACGATCGGATCCTAAAGGGAAGAAGTCTACATCTACACCGGTAACTTGCAAAATCCTGCAGGAAAGTTCGCAAATGTAAAAAAAAAAAAAAAAAGAAAAAAGAGCAACTCATTTATATAGTGTAATAATCTGTGAAGTGAGTCAGTTCGCCTGAAATCTTCCTGTTGCCTTAGGGGCTAAAGCGCCCGTTGTGTCCAATTTTGAATTTCATCATAGTTTAGACGTCCTCAGCCGCATGGAGATCAGTCGACCATTTGCTAAATATCTGTTCAACAGTATCATTTTCAGTCGCGGTTTTTGGTTTGGCGTGAGAGAGCATCTTTATCTGATGAGGATTTGCAGTCGGCTAACCTGCTTTACTTAGGGTGTTTCAGCTGCAAGTATATTTAGTGTTTTTTACAGCTTATTAAGTATTCTCACCTCCTGCACAGAGATGGTCCGTTTACGAAAAAATGTCCGTTCCCCTGAGATGTTTTTGACCCGGTCAGACTTGCAGGACTTGCGTTTGAAGTTGTACACAATAACACTCTCTATCAGTGCCATGAATGTGAAGGCAAACGATACGATCAGAAACAGGTCAGCGGCTTTCATGTAACTGACACGCGGCATAGCATCATTGGTGTATTGAAGGAGAAACACCTCTGTAAGAAGAGTTGTAATGCCCAGGGCTCCTCGGTCCCCGATCTCGCATTGGTCCATCCAAAATGGTAGCCAAGAGACTACCGTACAAAGGATGCATGGAAAGAAAATGCGAATGACGTAATGACCAAATCTTCTACGCACGAAGAAAGATATATCGAGGTACTCAAACCATCCTAAAATTTCAAAGTACGGGAAAGTGAGCTGAGCTACATAAGAAGTGAACATTACCTGTCGTTCTTTTCACGTTTCCAAAGTAGGTCATCACGCTAAGCAATCCAACTAAGCAAAATGCATGCCAGCAAGCACAAAATGTTTAAATGTTTAAAATTTTCAAACTTACAACGATTGGCTGTAAAAAAGCAGCACTCCGCACGTATAGTAAGTGTTGTGTATTAAGCATGTAAAAGCGGATACAAAACCTCAGTCTTGTTTAAAGGGTGCAAAGTCTAATGATTGAACAATTGACAGTCAAACTGTTCTCAGACCTTTCTTCTATAGGCCTCCTGTCACGCATTGTTATTGAAGTTAGCAATGCGGTTTTCACTGTGTCGTTATTCGCGTTTGCTTTGGTTTCACTTTACTTTGCTGTGTGATTGGTTGAAAAACGCGCGCTACTTTCTCAGCCAATCAGAAGCAAAACGAATCACAAGATGCACGCGCGCATTTTCCCGCGCTTGGCGCCGATTGCATGTAATTACTTAAAATTCTGATTGGTTCACTGAGCTGTCTGCCTCTCTTGTGATTGGTCAGAGTAATTGATTTGGTTTTACGACACTCAATTGAAAACCACTCTAGTAATTCCTACCGATCATGTACTTGACTTTGTCACTGCTGAGGGTCTGATTAATGACGTAGAATTCAGCCATGTCTTCGCTGTATAACGATGTTCCTATCCATTTGTACCTAATCTGTGTGTTGTCGAATCCGTCTGGGGAAACCAAAGAGTGACATTGATTAGCTAATTGTCTAACTGAGTGAGAAAACTGGAAGAAACGGGGCTTTTTTTGGAGGAGGAGGAGGATGGGCTGGGATTTAGGATTACTGCGCTCTTATTGACCTTGTTGTTACAAAGCAAAATTGTTCATTACTTACAGCTTAATATTCTGAAAAAGAATAGCTGAACATCCATCGGGTATTTTCTAAAATCCATTAGTGTCATGGCGTTCACGGTAACCCTTGAAGCAAAAAGGAACAAAAATGAAGTGAATAAATAAAACAATGGGGAAACAATAACGGGAAACTTAATTACAGCAGTTCGTTAATTACTACTCAGCAGAATGGCCACACCGGAATCTCACCTGAGGGTTCGCCCGGTAAGGAGATATTCTCTATACTTAAAATGGACGAGGAATTTATGTCACAGACTTGTGATCACAAACAGAAGACAAAAATTACAGACTTTTGACAGGGGACAGAAGTAGGCAGCAACACATTTGCCGTTTTGTGAGAGCATAACCAGGCGCTAGAACGTGGAAAGTTCTGATTACGATTATCACATTACTTACCCAAAACGACCACACTATCCAACGAGGAATTATCAACTTCAGGGAGGGGAGGGTACGTAACCTTATAGAGCCACGTAGCTCCCTACTCCCAAGGATTTTCATCACATGCAAACAAGAGGCTCGCATGTCTTCCTTTAAAAGGGCAACTAATACAATATGGTTGATTACCTGACTGAATAAAAGACGTTTCCGTCTCCAAACACAATGACCGTCTTTGTATCCTCATGTATGGTAGTTTTCTTGGAATTCTCAACGTATGTATCTGGGAACCACAACATTTTGAGGATATCTCCCTGGAGGGTCAAAGTCCAGTTCTTATCTCCGTAAGCCAATCTCGGGTCTTTCCAGAATTGACGCATGTAAATGTCACCTTTAAACTCCTAATCGAATAAAATATCAAGCCATGATTGTTTTAGAGATTCCAAATAGCTAAATATTCGTCTGTTTTGCTGTAATTCTTCGTTGACCTCATCGAACATTGCAAATGTGACGGAAGACCTGTAGAGAATCCTAGTTGTCTAGTACCAGTATTAATGAGTTTTGCCTCAGTTAGATTTGATTGGTTTCATACACTAACATGTGGCACCGATACACCCTTTTTTGCGCGGGATAAGATTGAAAAATTAAACAAAACATTTGAAAAAGGTATCTCTAGGATCTACGAAATAACGTTTGTAACGCTTCAGTCATAGTGGTAATGATAAAAATTATGAAAAATAAAATAATCATATTGATAGTGGTATTTTAGAGTTTTATAAATAACACACCCGTGAAAAAAAATCCAAAAAATATAAACTTTATAGTTACCATATTCTCTTCAACAACGTGGCTTATGGACAGGAAACCCAATGAGACGTAAATCTGAACGGGTGCCTCTCCGTACATGGGTCTTAGTCTTTTGTCGTAGTTTATAAACATTCCGTCCAGGATGGCTGTCGCATTTGGTGGTTCATTCAGAGGTGGTAATGTTCCTCCTGTTATATCGACTTCTCCAGCACTGCAAACCCAAAACACCTTATTTGTTTAGGCACCGTACGGTTACCTTTTTTTCAGAGCATGGTTTACCATCAAATGTTTTCGCTCGCACGTGATTGGTCTAAGCGCATCACGTACCTGAATATGCCCCAACTAAAACCCGAAATGCGTGTTGTGAAAAATATTTGAGGGATAATAAACACAATAGTCTCCATTTGGCTATAAAAATAGGCTCGGATATTTGTCCTTGGACATTATCAGTTCCTTGAAGCTCACAGTTTTCTCGAGTTTCGCTCTCGGAAAACTGTTCGCTTCCCGGCACAGATAATATTCGCGGATAAATATTCGAACACTATATTTTCGCACCAAATGGAGAATATTGTTTGTATATACCATGATGGCTAAGCCAATCAAAACTCTAGCATTGCACCATCCAATGATCCAGTATTTGTATAGGTAATCACATGATTCCGAGTGCAATTTGGAATAAATAAGCACGAGTAATTTTTTTCAAAGACCAACAAAATTGCACGAGCCCGTAGGGCGAGTGCAATTTGTGGTCTTTGAAAAAATTTACAAGTGTTTATTTATTCCAAATTGCACGAGAAAAAACATGTGATTACTTATTAATAATACACTTGGAAAAATAGACCACTTATAAAGCTTCAGCCCATACATTAGGTACGCAGAAGGCATTGCCCTTGATCTTCCGAAACTTGGAGAAGCTTCGAAAATATCCGGAGATCACCGGAAGTCTTCGGGTAATCTTCGGACATCTTCGGAAGTGTTTGGGTGATCTTCGGACATCTTCGGAAATGTTCGGTTCATCTTCGGAAATGTTCGGGAAATCATCGGAAGCATTCGGTCGATCTTCGGAAGTATTCGGGCGATCTTCGGAAGGTTTCGTACAATCTTCGGAGGGTGTCGCACAATCTTCGCGGGTCTTCGAAATGCGTTGGATGGCCTCCGGCAGTCTCTTCGTTTTAACTTCGGAAATCTTCGTTGTAAATTTGCACTGTGTTAACGAAAAATGCACTCCGTTTTAGCCAATCAGAACTGAGAAATTTTTTCAAGTGAATTATTAATCAATAAATATATCAATGGTTCTGTTACGAAGATCGAAAACCAAAACTCAAAGTGATGAGCGGGTAATGTAATTAATGTAAATATTGTATGTTTTATTCGTATATACAGCAGATGTGATTACTCTACTATTGTTAAATAACGAACTAACTTAGAGGAAACGGTAAGCAAAAGCTTTCAAATACCAACTCTTTTGGTCTCGTGAAAAAAATTGTTTTCGGTCTTGCTAAAGTAAAAACCCTATAGATCCCATAGACCTATCTGACACTCCCAAGATTGCAGGTTTGACCAGGTTATTTGGCGAGACGTGACTTCATTTCTTGTTATTCAAGAGTTGTCGCTGTGAGCTTACTGTGAGCAAATGAGGCAGCTAATTTTAATGCTAATTTTCATACTATAAGACGTGTCTTTTAACTAACCCAAACAAGAACTCGTTGTAATTTGCATGGTATCAGACAGCAGCTGGCGTGGGTTTTTAGCAGAAAATATGGTGGAAGGATCTTTAACTAGTACTGCCATCTATATTCATGCTAGCCTTAAAATTGAAGAAATATCGAACTAGAACCGTCATTTTTTGAAAAGAGAAATTGCTAGAGAAACAGAGCGGTAATGAGCTTTCGTTTATTGGTTTATTTTTACTAGGAGTTCATTCGAAGTCTCACGTAATGAAACGCGGAGGAAACAGTTAAGCACCATAGAAAAGTACTACTCCCACCACTATTTTTTGGATTTCATCTGAAAACTACGACCAGAATCGCTTCTTCGTCATTAAACAAAGTGTCGAGTAAATTTTCAAAACATTTAATTTTGTAACTGTATATAATGTGATACCACGGCATGTTGTATGTTAATCCTGTTAATAAATGATGTTCGAGATATGGAGGTACTGATATCTTCGGGCAAATTGATCGGTTTTGGCGCTCTCACCTGAGAGGAAAATACCCTGAACCATTTTCTTTTAACAGTAGTTATGTGACAGGCCTTTCTAAAGCAAACAGGCTTAGTTTCGCCAGAGATTTCGTCAAAGGAGCACCGTTCTTGAAGTTTGCCGTTCTGCAGCAAAAAGTTTGCAAATCACGCGTCAATTAGTTCTACTCTTACACAGTTTTTATAACGGCGTTTCTATCTTATAGCGAAGTCATTTTCATGAGGAAAAAGACCCAAGTAAGCTACCGGTTCGGTTCAATGCCCTAACGGCAAACTGACTCTCCAAACACCTGCTTCAGCAAAACCAAGATGAGATAGTAACTTAGTATAGTAGCTCATGCTAATGATCACCGACATTCAAAATCAGCTTCCATCTCGTATTTATTTTATGGCCAAAACGCACTTTTCGCGGAATGCGAAGAAGTGAGATTATGCCATAAGAGCTGCTGTGATCAGGAAAAAAAAAATTAATTGTATTGCCATATGGCCGAGGACGGTAATGCATACCAGCTTTGTCAAAGTTTGATTCTTTCTTATTTTGACTTGGTACCTTCTTCTTTTCTATTACGCGAATATTTCTATGATGTACCTTTTATCCTTAATTATTTTATTAATCTTCTCATTTTGGTTCTTCTTTTGAGTCGATGCCAGCGTTTCTGTCAAATGTAACTGGTTTCTCAAATAAGGGAGCAAAGTTCCAGTGATTTAGGGCCACTATAGTCCTCCTCACGGTGTTTTGTAACTGTTTACAAATATAAGCTTTGTTGACGCTGACAGATAAAAGTTTTATCGGAATCGAGAGGCTTGACTTCTTTTGAAATTGTTTCGGAATTGGTGATAATGTAAATGGTATCTGAGTTACCAAGAGAGCTCACAGTTGACAACCTCATTGCGTCATAAAAAATTGTAAACGCTACTATGATGCGAAGTTGAGGTTTCCCTTTACTCTATACTCACGTTTTAGGTTCATCGCTTGTCGACACAGTGACAAGATTTGTAGCAACGTTAACCATAAACAGGACAAATGCAGGACGAAAAATTCCAGTCAAGATGTACATCTTTCCAACCTATCTCTAATAGCTAAGCGGATGCTCCGACGGAAAATTCACCCCAATTCAAATGATTTAACAGGTGATCAATTAATAATTCAGAAGGTACCTTTTCCCACTTAGAGCTTTGGAGCTGATTTGCTGCGAAACGGACTATTTTCTTTTCACTCTTTTGGAATAGCTTCTGTGTGGGTCTAAATAGCAGTAGTTTATTAATCATCGTAGAAAGCTTTTTGCAGATGCAACTCTTAAATGTTTATTTCGTTAAAATTATTCTTTCTGATAAAGCCGCAAAAGACCATTGAAATTAATATTATTTGTTTTGTCATGACAACTCGTTTTCAGGCGTCGTGAAGACTAGACATCTAACAGCGAATATTCAGTCGGGGTGAAGGCCTAATAAAAATAACGCCTTGCGCACTTAGACAACTGCGCAAACGAAAATGGTCTTGGTTTCGAAGTTCACTGTCAAGGTACTCTAAGAACTTATATTTAAACTCACGCACAGAGTTGAAGCCCGAGGTACTCTGGGATCAAAAGAAGACGAGTTATAGGTTCCGGCCTTCAGATATATTACGACACGCACTGCATGCAAGCAATTGGAGCTCTTCCAACACGGCCATCAATAAATTATGCGCCGCCGAATAACAGACTCAATATCTCCTAATGCATTTTAAAGCAAAGCAATCTCCAAAAATCTTTAGTTTCTATAATTACTTTGGCATTTAAAGTGATCTAAAATCGAATCGCGATTTTTTATGTCCCGAAAATTTGACTTTTCGTTGAATGGAAAAGGAAGTTTCAAACAGACGTATTTAACAGTTGCGAGAGCGAATGAGATAAAGGAGGCTAGGGTGTTTAACTATAAATTAAGCTTTTGATATTAGACGATATTAACAGCATAATGAGCTTGCGCTAAAGTATATGGTTGATATCGTCCGTCAACAGCAGTTACCAAGTAGATTTTGAAACTGCGCGTCTTATCTAACCGATGAAACAATTGAAAAGCGAAAGATTTCCAGATTTTCAGCGTTACGTTTAAAGATAAAAGAATTGACTCAATTTAGTGGTTGGCTTGAGATGCAAGAGATAAGACAAGACAATACTGAATGTCTTCTGACTGAGACACTCGAGGTACGTACATGTCATGATATTTTTTTTGCAGTTCTGGTGCAAAAACTCTGCTCTTTCCCGGTTTCATTTTTGTAAAATAATTTTTTACTTTGTTTAGTGCTTTGTTTAGACAAATATTACTGTAATAATAGTGTGTAAGGACGGGTCCTCCTTGATTAGCTCTGAGCTATCTGCGGCCCAGTCTACCAGTAATGCATGAAATAGAATCTGATTTAAGGTGGCTCAAGACAGTTCCCAGCACTTTCCTAGACGTAGATTTTGATGGGTCGTTAATGCCACTCTTTATCAGTTGATGTTACAATCATGGTATCAAAAAACTGCCCAATCATTGGTGAATACGTTGGTATTATTTTCGTGATACTATAGATTACCATAGCAATACTGTGACCTGCTAAAAACACCCTTAATTTCAGCTTTAAGCGCTTATATTTCAAAAACGGATCGGTGAAATAGAATTTTAATAAGCAGGATGAGATGCAACTTTTGGGAAAGTTTAAACAAATTCTGTACATGGGGTTCAGAGCCACCTTAAATTTTCGAAAATTTAAGGTGGCTCTGAACTGCTTTTAGCAGGTCATAGTGTTGCTATGGTAATCTACAGTGTCACAAAAATAATACCAACGTATTCACCAATGACTGGGCAGTTTTTTGATACCATGATTCTAGCATCAACTGATAAAGAGTTGTAAAAATGACCCATCAAAATCTACGTCTTGGAAACTGCTGGAAACTGTTTTCAGCCACCTTAAGATAGCGCTTACTATTATATAGCATTCAAATAAAAGTTTGCATGAGGCAAAACCAGTTTGTTCAGTGATGCTTATCATTTATACTGAACATGGTGGATCGACCACGTGTTGAATCTATTTATCAAGTCTTAAAGTGACTTCCTATTATAATGATAGCATCTCATATTAGCGATATTTTTCCTTTGTTGCTCTGACTAATTATTATATTATACACGTATATCTTATCTCTGAAGACTCGTGGACATCTTGGAAGCTACTGAGCAGTTCGTACAAATGGCGCTTTTTTCTTTATCATTATGGGGTACAACCTCGTAGTTCGATGAAACGCTATAGTTATCATTAAAGCAGTTGGTTACAGGTGTGTTACCTGTATCCTACGATTATGTCATATTCTTATGATTCAACATTTTATGGTGGTAAACAGAATATATATGACAAAGAGTCGTTAAGTATCCGAGAAAACGCTGTGAAAACATGTTATTTTCTCTCCTTACCATGG
The DNA here is from genome assembly GCA_948470475.1 of Galaxea fascicularis. NCBI lineage: Eukaryota > Metazoa > Cnidaria > Anthozoa > Scleractinia > Euphylliidae > Galaxea > Galaxea fascicularis. Next base: position 1,970,229 of record OX419347.1, read on the forward strand.
CCATTCGCGATATCTACAACAGTGTTAAGGTGTTTTACGTAATGCTGTTGCTGTGACTAAACGGCGGAGAGAGTATTACCAAGTAATACCTCAACCTACGCTATTTGTGTTTTGTTAACTACCGGCAAACAACAAGCTAAATTTCCCAAATACTAGCAACGTTTCTTCTGTTTACAGTCAAATTCAATGTGGGTTTTCTAGAAATGAAAGTGTTTCTTCAAGCAGTAAAAACAGAACACTTTTGATGTTGATATTTTTTTAAAATTACATTGAAAATACAGTATTCTTTGACGGACAAAGATAACCTTATTTTCAGTTGGAAAAATCTTTTCTTTTTTTTTTTTTTTTGCTGAACACAATTATTGGTAAAATATCTTTGTATTTTCCCCTTTAAATAAATAGAGGCAAACTTCCTATGAAAACTCTTTTTTCTGTTTGACAAAAAAGTGTTCATAAATTCTTACAAATTTCCTTTCTCCTGCTATACATCGTACAAATAATCCTTTGCTTGTCGTGAATAATTTAGATAAAATGAAAAACATAGGTCATATTTCCGGTATAAAGCATTTGTTACTTGCATTTTAATTTCAATACACGGCAGAAGTTGTTATCTTATTAATTATTGACAAACTCTCGATTATATGTATGATATTGTGGATGGTTCAAAATCTAAGTATTTTTCACTATCCTAATTATTTTAACTATCAATCTTTATCAGCAGACGTCAGAGAACTATTTTATGGAAAAACAGAAGATGAGTCATGGAACATTTTAAGGTAAATTTTTGTCGTGTAAAATACAGGTACAGGATTAAACGAAGACGTTTCCAGGCATGACATTTTGCAACAAATTTGCTCTTTCGTGTCTTGAAATCATAGTAAGACCAGCTTTAGAATAAGCGGATTACAGTTTTAGAAATGGCATTTCGGGCCCGAAAAGTTTTCGGGACTTTCGAGAAACGGGCCTCAGGTTTGAAAGGAGACACCCCGTTATAACGAGTGGAATGGCTTTCAATAGAATATTAATACAAAGTGAGAGCGTCAACGCTAAAAGCGTTAGTTTGGGACCGCGGACGTCATTTCAAACAAGCATATGACGGCCGTTATAATTGTGGTTCAGAACGTTAAACGTGCCTGATGACTCACAAGCTTGAATAAAACGAAATGTCGTACTAGCTGTCAACTCTCAAAGAAAACTGACAAAAAAAGAAAGAAGCAACAACGCAGTGAAACAATTAGACATCGCCAAAAATCACTGAAAATTTAGCGTTACACGGACGGTTCTCTAAGCTATAATTTCGTGTTTGATTATCGTCGATGTAATCTTGCGAGTGCCTGGCTACGGATATCACTGTCTTTGAGCCCATTAATTTTCTCATTTCGTTGTTGGACTACTCCTCTAGGTGAGGGAGGGTTCTGATGAGGTAATATTCGACCTCGACAGAAAATCAAGAGGGAAAACTGAAGTCAAGTATATTAGGCTTTAGTGTATACTTTAAGTTAATGCAGCATCAAGATACATCAGTCCAAAGTTGATTTACTGACCTTACAACGCTGTCGTTTCCATTGCTCAATGTTGAAATGAGCCAAGTCAGTGCAAATAATGAGTTAAAAATGGACATCTTGCTTCCTCCCTTGTGTTCTGAGCTAACTCTCTCCTTGTTTGTTGATCAATTATTTGAAACGTCATGACGTAGCACACTTTTATTTCCGAATCAATCATAATGTCGAAGCGTCGTCCAAAAGGGTTGCTTCTTTTACCATTCAAGAAAAGCCGATTCCCTACCCCTTAAGTAAGAATGATTACCTTGTAACTTTGCTTTACGTATTTCCTTAATGATAGAAAAAGTGTCTAAAATCTTCTGCAAGGAGGCATAATCAGTTGAGTTTCAGTATTGAAATACGGACCCCTTTTCTTGAATTTCTAAATATGCTACTTTATTATCACTGAATCAGACAGCGAGGTTCCGCCGGACCAGCTGGCATTCTTAAATCTGCAGGATATTGTAGGCCTGCACAACTTTTTGTCGCGAAGGAAATGCTTTATTCGCGACAAACTAATATCAAGAGATAATAAATTAAGAAATGTAACTAAACAGCCCTACGGAAATTAGGACAGGAATCAAAAGAAACGTTTGGGTAGTTGTGGTACAAAATAAGTCAAACTGATCGAAATCATCTGGTACCACGTATCAAACGGCTGGATTCGATCCACTGCTAAAATTCGCTGCTACCTCTTGTTCAACCCTCAGTTCAAAGTACTGATAGACCAACTTTATTAGATGCAGTCACCACTGACGTAAAAGCGTAGATTCTGAGGAACAGGATGGAAAGGAATTAATATAGGCAAGCGAAGGGTGTGTTTCCGTTTAATTGTTACGGGTAACAATTGATCGGCCGCTTCAGGGAACCTCGTATTGCTCATCTGTTGTTGAAAGCGCTGTGATAAGGGAGCAATCTCTTTTATAAAATGTCTCGATAAAACATTTCATCACCACATTTCCAATTGTTTTCATACAGACTCTTTCTCGGTGTCGGGAGTGGGATTGGCGCCCACGCCTCTGTAATTTGAATTTGAGTTCACTGGAAGCCTGCTACAGTACACTCTTGCCACATACTAACCTGTTTATATCAAAGTTCTTGTCATATTAGATAAGAATTTGCCTTCCCTGGCCGGGTGACGAATTCCCGTCTATCGCCCATCTCGAACTTCTACTTTATCATTCCCTCGAGAGCTCGAGATATAACGTCATTCGACTGTAATCAAATGAAAGTGATGACCAAAATATAGTGAAAAGGTTCATCGGATGCTCGCAGAGCTATTGGCGCAATTCCAGTTAATATTACTTTCTATATTACGCGTCCAAATACTTGATCGTTTGGAAAGCTCAGTTGAAGTCGATAGTCCCGGAGACAATTCCACTCGCCATCTGTCCATGAAAAATAGTTACATTTGCTTTTCCTTCTCGCTTTTTCACCGACGGTTTTTTGTTTAACTTCCGCTTTCGTGTAGACTTGGACAAGATTCAGTTATCTCAGCAAATTGTGTTGTTCTCACAATCCAAAGACATCGAAAGCCGTCCATTTGATGTATTTAATTAGCGCGAGCCCCGAGCTACTCTATACTATTTGCCTGCATGGGTACCGTGCGTTTTTAGATTTTTACCGATTACTTTGGGCACCGATTTAGTTCCATTTCTTCAATGGGTTCATGACGTTTACATTCTCAAACTTTTCTCAACAGACCACTTCAACACTTGCATTGATTGAACTTGACGCTCATCTGTTGGTATCTAAGCTGATTCCTTTGTGATGTACTTTTATACTGTGTTTCCCATCCTGTTGATAAATAGAGTGACTTTGCTGCTGGCATGTAATTCAAGTGAAAAAGGAAGCGAAAGGTATGCGACATAGACAAAAAAAATCTAGTTTTCCTTACATTCTTAAAAAAGTCTTCTCGAAGTCTTCTCGAAGTCTTCTCGAAGTCTTCTCGAAGTCTTCTCGAAGTCTTCTCGAAGTCTGAGAGGTCACTTTCTGTTGTATAGCTTCCATAAAATAGCTCTACTTGGGGGCTCTAAGGAGTCATGAAAAATTTCTTTCAGTAAGTAGCAACTCAAGGGAAAACAAGGCCAACTTACCCGGCACATTAAAGGAATATATACTAGATTCAGTGTTTCATGTTTGCAGTGTAGCGAAAATTATATAACACTGCTTTTCTTTTGCCCTAGCGTCTTGGTTTCCTTTTAAGTTATACTATGTATTAATTTCAATATTTCTTTCCAGTAACGACGACTATTTTTTAAAGATGGAAACAATGCCTCCGGTGATTGAACCTCAAAATGCTTCAGACATTTTAAAGATCCTCTTCCAAAACTACGACAAAACATTGAGACCGAAACATGCAGGTACCTTGGTTAATTGTTTTGATAAGTGTTTTATTTTGGTTGGAGCTCGAGCGAGGGAGACTGATTCATGAATTGTTACTTAATTCAGTTTCGATAAAAATGCTCTCTTGTGATATGCCTGCAGATTAAAGCCAAGTTGAGATGTTCTTAGCTAATCACATGAAATCTAAGGCTTCTTGTGTTACTCATTTGGAGTCCATGAGCTACGGGACTCACGTTAAAACTGCGTTAACAGCTGTCTTATTTCAGGCGGAAAGAGGTGTTGCATGAATAGATTTTCCACGTACTTTCAATGCAGTTCTTTTTCTGTCGAGATGAAACGTTAACACCATGTCTTTTCACTTGGTATCTTGATCATCTCTTTTTTTGTGTGTTCTAATCCTCGCAATTTTCTTACAGGAGAACCTCTTGATATTACACTGTCGCTTGGGATTTTGTCGCTCTCAAACATAGAGGAAGAAAACATGGTAAGAACACATATCATTCATGAATGACCCTGACGCGCAACCCAACAAAGCTATCTAGCCATCCAGTTTTCAAAACACAACTTTTTTTGTACTATCTCCACCTTCAAATCAATTCTTTCCGAAGTTCATGTAACAACTGAATCTCTCAGTCGTCTTGGATTTTGAAGCTAATTCCTGTTCACCCCACTACTTTTCCTCGTCATAATCAGCGCCATCGCCATCACCCTTATCAATTTTATCATCGTCAACATCATTATCATTATCATCGTGATGGTCACCGTTTTCGTCGTAATCATCATTAGGATGATTACCCGGCAAGAAGCTCATTAAATCAGTAATGTATTTTAATTTGTTACAATATTCTTCCTTACGCCGGGCAACTTATATCATAATGTTTCTAGCAATTTACAGCTGACATGTACATGAGGCAAATTTGGAACGACACCAGACTGGCTTTTGGCGATGGAGGAAGCGCTTTAGTGTTACAAGGAGCGGCTCTTGATGATTTGTGGCTACCAGACACATTCTTTGAAAACGCTGTTAACACCTTTGTGCAACAGGAAACCCGGACAGGAGTCATATTTGGTGATGGCTTGGTGATTTACTCGCAGAGGTAAGGGACCGTCCATTTCTTATAGGATTGGGGCCTAGTGAGATTTGGGGGTGCGCCGAAAAAAATGGCTTTTGATAGGGGAGTTCCCAAAAAAGTCAAACAAAATGGGAGGTCGAGTGCAATGCTGAGTTAAAATCTAAACTAGCTGGTGTAACTTATTTTTGAGGGGTGGTAATCCCAAAACAATATTTTGGAGAGAGTTATGTGACTAAATCTGCTTAGCTGTCTAGCCATCAGCAGGGACTAAATTACAATGAACGGCATCAAGGTAAGGTTAAAGAAAGACAAATTTGCCTTCATACATTCCCGTTCTCTGGAAAACCTAAGCGTTGGTCATTTCACGTTGCTGTTTTGCAGAGGACGGAAGAAAAATGCACCAAAATATAAAGCTCGCTTGTAACGCGATTGTTTCTACTCGTTAAACCTGTTGTTTTGTGGCGTCCCCGTGGGCTCAAAATATCGTGCACAAAATCAGAAGTCTCAAACTGCAAAATTTAATTAGTCCCTTCGGCAGGTTTCCTCTAATAAGTTTCAAAAGTAACTCCCTTCATTATCTGAACTAATCGTAAGGAACTGAAATTCCAACTGTAACTGGACGTCGTCGAGAAAATGAAGCAAGGACTTGATGCTTAATAGTCTTTTTTGTCCTGTGCAAGACCTGTTAGGCAACTCAGTACAACTAGTTGAGGAATTCAATACCTGACTCTGCAGAAAATTATCTTGGTGCAGTTTTGATGGTTATAACTGAAGACACTTATACGGCAAAGGATACTTGTCTTGGGGGCAAGTCCTTAGCATGGGCTGATCGTGATCTTGAAACACATACCTTTTGGTTTCAGGGTAACGGTAGAAGCTACAACACTGATGGATTTCCGAGCCTATCCAATGGACATACAAATTTTTAAACTAAATATCTTGAGCTGTGAGTAGTAGCATCGTATTGAATTAATGCCTTCCATGTATAATATGCGACCCGAATTTAGTTGGTGAACGACAAACACTGCGTCTGCAGGGTCATGTGACTCGAACAGTCCCACATTACACAACTTTCGACCACAACTGTGTTTACCGCACCAATGTTGCGAATTATTACCACAGGCAGATTTCTACACAGGAAGTTATGATGAAGACTTCATTGAATTCACTAGTGGTGATTATCGAAATTTGACTTAATTGATTTGAGGGAGGAGAGAGAAGGGTGATGAGGGGAGGGGAGGGATGGGGAGGAGGGTAGAGGAGAGGAGAGAGAGAGGAGACGGAAGGGTTGGGGAGGAGGGTAGAGGAGAGGAGAGAGAGGGGAGGGGAGGGTTGGGGAGGAGGGTAGAGGAGAGAAGAGAGAAGGGAAGAGCTCTCTTTCATATGTTAAGGTGTAAAGTGATGATAAACACAGATGCAATATTTTCTTTTCTGCTATTTTCCTAGATGGAAGGGGTAACAATCAAATGAGGTACAGACGAATAGACGTCGAACTCTTGAACAAGGAAATGTCTGAATTTACGGTGGTGAGACACACTCAAGATATAATGGCCAAGAAATATTTTATGGGTATGAAAATCCAATCAGCCTTAAAACGCATTTATTATTTCGTCGTATACTTGATAAATCCATTTTGGCTTATAGATATTTCCTCTGCTCCTAGGGTGTTTTGATTTGCTGACTGTCAAGGTCGTGGTTAAACGAACCCTGGGCTATTATGTTATGAGAATTTTTTTCCCGTGCACCCTTTGTACCGTTGTATCATGGATTGTTTTCTGGATGGAGCCGAAACTAATTGGAGACCGTGTAACAGTCGGTATCACCTCCCTCCTAACACAATTATTTTTGGTGGGGAGCATCAACGAGCAGATGCCGCGCGTCAGTTATGTGAAAGCCGCTGACCTATTTTTGATTGTGTCGTTTGTGTTCACTTTCATCACAATACTGGGAAGTATGGTCGCCTACAAAGCAGCTTCGACTAAAACTGATACCAGCAAAGATTCGCCCGATAAACAAAAGGTAAGAAAAACTATGAGATAACGGGAAAATGTTCTGATATTAATAGTTGGCATTCAACTGAAATGAGTGGCATATACAACTGCGATGATCTGCAAAATAGTAATTGTTCTACTCTTGGTGTTAAAAATCTGCAGGGACTTGAACCGGCGTGGAACATAAGTGAAGGGGCCAATCAAGACCGCGACCCAGCGAGTTCAAAGGATACAACCAGACAGGGCATGGGCACGAAAATTCGGTTCGACAGCATTGCTCGAGTGCTTTTTCCCGCCGCATTCCTTGTCTTTGTGATCATTTATGCCATTATATATATGATTTGAAACGGTTGCGTTTTTCTATCTTTGTTGTTACTCCAATCCACAGCAGGTTAGATCGGGACTGCCACAGGGTTACATTTATGTTTTTATTCAGTTTATTTCATTGGAAAAGAGCTGTTGATTAATGAATTTGTAACAGTTGCTGTTAAAGCTTTTCTGAAGTGCGAATTGTTTCTTGCGTGACTGTTCAGGGAGAAGCGTTGAGCGACAAGCCAAAATAGCGGCATTGCAGCAGACTAATATGCAAACATTTTATTTATTTTATTATCCCTTTGCCGCGTGCCTTTGTCTTCCGGCGATCGCCGAACCCTGTCTTCTTTACTAAATGTCTTCATATGTATCACCACCATTAGTACTATCATATGTAGCACAGATTGTGTCCCGTACTGGTATGGCTTCAAGCTCCATATAGTCTCCGGGAGATTGGCGGTCGGGATCACCTGAAATTCAAAACAAATCGTGCATCCCTGTCATACAAAACAGCATTACAGCCTCAAGCGGCAAAACAGCGGAGATTCAGTTTTCAACTTTTCCTTGCTTCAAATTGTCATTCTTTTCAGAGACTTATCGTCTATTACTGCTGCTGCTGCTACTACTACCAAACTACTACTGTAGCTATTATTATTATTATTATTTTGCTTCACGCCTTCATCCTTAATTATTTTTGTTAATATGTCACTTTGTTACACTATTTATTGCTCATTTTCATTTTATTCCTCACTGTGCAACTTACGATGGATTATGTCTCATCCGAAACATGTTCTCATTAAAAAAATGAACTTCAAAAACATCGTGGGGTTCATCAAAGCGATATATTGTTATTATTATTATCATTATTATTAGTAGTAGTAGTATTTCATCATATATTGTAATTGCAGATATAGAATTTTATCATTATATATTTTTAAGGTTGTTTGCACAGTGCTATTTTTAACCGGAGATAGCATATTCCACATCTGTCAGGTCACAACAAGGACTTCAGACCGGGAAGTACCTTCCTCAAAATGTGTGTTGTTTCCAGTACAGCAGATTTACTGGAGAGTGGTGATATCAAAGTCAATGTCCAATTTTGACAAGGCATCTATCTAACTCAAAGTCCGCTTCTAAAACCTAGATGTTGGCACGGCATCTATCTAATTCAAAGTCCGCTTCTTGAACATTACTTCTAGTTGTTCTTTTAACTGTTCTTGACCCTCTAAGACAGAGTAGAGCCGACCTAAGGATGACAAAGGAGACTTTAGAACGTATCCAAGAGACGGTGGTGGTATAGTCCTCTCCTTTCTTCGCTGCGACTATCTCTGCCAGCCTGTCATGTATCTCTTGCACTCTTCTCCCATGCCGCCTGTTGTTGTATAGACTAACGGTGTAAATGTTCCCTGTTCCACGTCCATCACTCTTTATTATTTACTATTTATTTTTTAAATAATAATAATAATTTTGTTTAGATACTGAACATGTTTAAAAATTGAATTATTATTATTATTATTATTATTATTATTATTATTATGCGCTAAGTTGTATACACTGCGATGAACAGTAACAGCTATCGCAGGCGAGAAAAGTGGGATTCAGTGTTACTATGACTATTTTAACAAACCTTGTTCATTCGGCGGAGCATCCACCTTTACTTCTTTGTATGATCGCATACTATGCCGTTTGCTCCAAAAATGCACATTCACTCCAAGGGAGAAGATGAGCGCAACCCCCAGTATGACGGTGAAAATCAACAGAACTGTAAGATAGTGAGGACTTAGTATAACGCAAATTGAGTGGTTAGTGCAACGGAAAACATCGAAGTTACCCCCTAGTATTGCAAATTGATCAAGAGTGCACATGAATTAAACTGAGATTTTACAGCAAAACGCTACTTGGTTTCCTTGAAAGCCCAGCATCAAAACCAATACGATCATGGAAAATGATGGCGTTTACATAACTGAAACCAGTTGGGGTTTAGCAGACGTTAGCTCTTTTGGAAAAATTAACAAAAGGAGGGAAAGACAGACAGCTGACTGACGGACAGACAGAGACAGACAGACAGACAGGCAGATGGACGAACTTAAACAAATTGAAAGCAAAAAGAGCCATTAATGAAATAAACACACCTGCGTACGGGACTGGGATTTTACTTGTGTGTGGGTTTGTTCTTTGCTCGTCTGAGAGAGAGACAAATCATTTTACTTGTATTTGGTTTTATTCCTTGATAATTGTTTTATAGTTATCGTTTATAGCTCCACTTCAAAAAGTGTAGTGGAGTTTGGACGCATATTTTTCCGAACAGTTGAAAGCAGAAAGAGCCATTAAGCATTTAAGGAAGTAAACACACCTGTGTTTGAGACCAGACTTCTACTTGTGTGTGGTATTGTTCTTTGCTCGTCTGAGAGAGAGACAAATTTACTTTTATTCCTTGTTCTCCTGCTTAAAGAAATGTAACTGACTTTTTATTGCGCTGTATTTTAACAGAAAACCGACATCTTACCGTGTATACTTTTATCAACTCCGTTGATAAAACCAAATTTTTGTGTACTACTTCCCCACCGACGCAGCACCACA
>OX419347.1:1985071-2025071 GCA_948470475.1 Galaxea fascicularis
CTAACAAAGATCTGCGGCCTCAAAGTTCCATTCGGACCTTGTACGGTTAGCTGGAGGTTCTTTGGTGGACTGGAAGCTAAGATAATAATAGAATAATAATAATAATATAAGCTAATCTTGCATACATAAATCAGTGCAATAAGTTTACTCAGTGCTGTATTGACACAACGGAAAAACTATCTTAAGAGTGGCCGACCTGGCACACATTGCAAAACGCAAAGTTTGGATGTATAAAAAAAGTTCAGTAACGCAAAAGATTAACCTATCTTTAATTTTAAGGGAAACAAAACGGTTAAGGTGTCTTCTATGAATAACTCCCGCATCGAACTGATGTAATATTCTTTTAAAGTTTAATATTGAATGAAAGCATAGGATACAAAACCATCTTGTTTTGTCCGAGCTCGTTGTTCAGCACTCCAGGGTCCTTCGTAATCGCCATTAGCTACTTTGATTTGTAGAACGTAATCTGTCCATTTCTTAAGATTTGTTAAGATGTGCCTTGTTGACGAGAAAGGGAGTTTAATGAAAGTAGCTGCCATTCCAGCCTCTTTATAGGAAATCGTATATCCATTCAGAGGTCCGTTAAGTTTGTCAGGGCTTGGTACCTGCATGTGAAGGAACAGGTAGCTTGGTATTTACATGTAAACTAAAAATGCTGACTTTTATAAGGGAAAGAGTTGAACGAAACCGCAACGATAAACTAAACAAAAACTGTCATTAAGCACCTTTTACCGCCTAATGATGCCACGGTTAATGGAGCAAAACAAACTAAGATAAACAACCACAAGCTGAAAAGTAGACGACAAAAACAGCAAAAAGCGAAAGGAAGGTAAATAAAAGACCTAAACGAGAACAGGTGCACACAAGAAACGAAAAAAGCCATGAAGCTTAAGTGATGTTAACAAACAAAAAGTTCAAAAAGCTCAAGTCTGTACACTTCCCTCAGTTTCACAAATGTAATATCCTTCATTTACTGCGATTAACGGTTTTTCAACCGAGAAAGGGAGATGATTATTGCGCATGTGCGCTCGCACAAGGCGTAGAGTTTTCCTCTTCATATTACCTGCCATTCAATATAAAGCGATTGCGAAGTCAGGGCTGTGACATTGTTCAAATATGGAGCAACTTCCGGTACTAACAAAGACAATAAAACAGTGTAACAGTGGGTACATTATCACCTAACTCGACATCACGTATAAGCACCCAATTTTCATTACCAAGAATTTACTAAGCGTCCCGATTATAGAGTTACGTTTTCGTTTTGATCAGTGTCGGTAAATTTGATAGGGTAAACGAGCATTTAAGCAAATAGCAAACAACAAGATTGAGGCCGACCAAAATCCCATGCCCGGTCATTCTATTGTCATGTGAAGCCATCTTGCTATTCGCTCTGGTCCAAAAGGAAAAAAATCTTTGCATTCACTTTGCAGCCCCAAAGTCGTTACTCTCATTTCTCTGCTTCAAATTTTGCCCCACACAAAGTCCACTTGGCACTATACTTTTCGTTAGATACTCAACAGAATCTTACATTAGCAAGCATTCTTACTGGTGGTTGATGTTCTAAAATTCACGGCATTGCTCCAATCCCCGGTTCCCAAGACACTCCTGGCCATCATACTGACACTGTAGGTCGAATAAGGCTTCAGATTGATCAATCGTTTACTTGATAAGCTACCCTCCAGCGCGATATCATTGGTAAAAGTATTATTCCGATATCGAAGAGTAAAGGAGACTATTGGTGCTTCGTCTGACCCTGGGGAATACGACCACAAGACTAATGCTGATCTGGCCCGAATGCTACCTGGAATAAACTGAAAAACCGGTTTTCCTGGAACATCTAGAAACAATAAAAAATATATTATTTACGGCCAGGGCCTGAATGGGCTAATCTGTTTATCAGTCAATTAATCGATCAATCATTCAGTCAATCAATCAATCAATTAATAAATCATCTTTAAAACAATCAATCAAGCTATAGCTGAAACAAAAGGCAAATATGCTATATAACAATGAATTCAAAATCATTCTCCAATTAAACCATAGAAGTGCAAGAAGTCCTTCAACTCGCCTTTTCAAGTACAAACCCTGTAGACTCTCAATTTACTACTCGACGACTGTAAATGATTAATCTGAACCAACACTGTACTTACTTAAAATAACGGTAACAGTTGCTTCTGCGTCATCTTTGATTTGGGGTAAGTCAATCAGTGACGTATAGCATTTATAGGTTGCTCTGCACTGAACTTCACGCCTTAACGAGCTTTTCCTCGCACAATAATAATTACTGTTAATGTAGATTGCGCTGGTATAAGTTATCGTAAGAGAGGATTTTGTCTCCGGCAAATCTGTCACTCCTCTTCCCCATTTATATTCCGGAGGTCGCTGCTTGCTAAACTTAGCAACGCAGTTCAGTGTAACCGACCCAGGAGGTGAGGCTGGCAGCGTGCCATCTTGGAGTTTTTCAATGAAAAGGAAGGGTACTTGGGCTGGAAAAGAAATTATAACATTTAGAATTATCAAAATATATTTGAAGTAGTTTCACTGTTAAAGAAAGATGTGAGGGGAGGTTTCTTTAAAAATACAAGAAGATCATTAGCACTGTTACACTTGAGGTCATAAGTAAAGGCATACGTTCAGTTTGAATGCGTTTGTCATTAGACCGAATACACTGACTGGCAAGAGCTTTTAAAGAGAAGTTTAGACTGAACTGTTTAAGTAAATGCTAACAATGTACCTCAAGTACACGTACTGTGATATCCGTAAAATTAAAGTTTCTCTTTAAAAATAGTTTCTTCCGATATATGCTATCGCAAGCAATGCTCCAGTTTTTATACGCTAGTAAAGTGATACTAAAGTGGTGATGCTAAACATGTGACAAGAAATATACTGAGAAAAGCAGTAACATATGATTGTTTAAGTTCGTGTCTAAATCAGCAGTGATGGGCTCCAGCCTTTAACAACTATAGCGTGTTAAACCTGTTGTAACATTCAGAAACATAATTGATGGTATTCTCTTGATAAACTTTACTTACAAGTTTCACACACAAGTAAGTCTACTCTCATGCATATCCCAGTTTTATACGTCTTTGGCAGTATTCTGATATACTGGGCTGCGAAAGGTGAAGAAAGCAAGTTGACAACTACGGAGCTTCGGTCTCGGTTTCCATTTAAAGCCTGTGAGAGAAAAACCGTTTATCATATGTCCGGCATTGACCACTGACTGAAAAAACTCAAGCGCCACTAGATCACGTGACAATGCAAAGCTTACCCTTCCGGTTAAATAATCAAACCATGTGTGTCCGTTATATCCATAGCTGATTGCATAGCTTGTCACCCATTGGCCCATTAAATTATCTCCCTGAGTAGCGATACCGCTGACTGTAATAACTTTTCCGATATTAAACTGCAAGTACTGAGGGAGTGACACTGAAGCACTGCACCAAGAATTGGTTGAATAAAGGCGGCTCCAACCAGCTTTATGGCTGTAATCAAGTTCGGATGATGCTGTCGCTCCCACATTTCGGTATACAAGCCTCTCATTTCCCATTGATGACAGGCAGCCTGTGAAAATACAATATACTATCACGCAGGCATTTTAAACGACACGATCCATCATACCTTTTCTTAATCAAACATCATACATTTTGGGTCTTGCATGTATTTAACTGATGTTACTAGGTGTAGAGGTCTAGAGAAATGGAGATGGCTGGAAATTCAAATAGTTTAACTTTTAAAAGTAGTTTTAGTAGTTTTTTTCTTTTAATAGCTTTTAATTGTAGTTTTTTGCTTACCATTATTCTGTATATTCTAGTGTAGTTTTATTTTATTGTTATAGTTTTAGAGGGTCGCCTATACTTTTTTCGTGAAACGTGATTGGGACTATTTTCTCGTGAAACGTGATTTAGGTTTTTTATTTATTTGCGATTCGTGATTGCCCATATTTGATTTTTGCGTGAACGTGAACGAATTTTGGGAATTATCCATGACGCGTGAACAGTCTCAATATTCAGTTTGCGTGAATGAATTTTGCAAAGTGGTATGGGGGACCCTCATTTTAGAGTTGGCGTGATGTCCTCAAGGATTTTTGCTGACAAAATGATATTTAGATTTAGATTTAGATTTAGATTTAGATTTAGACACGTACTACAGAAACGTTCATAACTTCAAGGCTGGCTACGGAACTGGGAGGGATACTTAGCTCTGCAAATAAAATCACAAAATTTAGCGCAAATCGATCACACAGTCATCTATACTGACCTCGCAATGATCCATACACTTCCACTCTCAATGCTTTGTTATTGTAGAATAACACAGGATAAAAACGAATGAACTTTGCAGCGACGGGTTGGTAAAGCTCACATCTAACGATGCCGTTCCTTTCGCTGTTACCGGTAAAAGTCTGGAAATAAAGTTTTACCAGGCAAGGGGTACGCAAACAATAAAGAAAATATGCACCTCAATTTAAAATTAGTATTAATCATTTCTTTTCCATAAATCTATGCAGACAAATATCACTGTTCTTCAGAAAGCGCTCATGCGAAACTTAGGTCAAAGACAAAAGCTACCTTTTAGACAAACCTTAGCCGGATCACCTAAGGGATAAATTAAATATGCATAGATGGTGTGGGCTGAGTCGATTATCATCAAATGACGCTGAGGGATAATCAAAGCAAATGACGCTCAATTTGCTGCGTTGTGAGAACTCATTGGATTATAAGTTGGAAACAAGGTTTCACGAAGGTATATCTCCCTCTTCCCGCGGGACAAAGCAATCTCACATTATCGCTGAATTAATTTAATACTTTTCTCTCCCCTTCACGAACGACATATTTGGCAAAAGCCCTAGCAACATTATTAGAACAACAGACTTTCCAGATGACGATAATTTTTAACGTTAAACAAACAAAAACAAGGACCCGAGCGAGCGGTAGAAATCGAGCCTCACAAAAAACATTAATAGCTGTTACCTTTTCCACATTATCTTCAACGTAGTTTTTCCAATTAACGTTGTTTAAGGACGTCTCTATTTTATAAGTCTTTGTCCAATCATCTCCGCTTGGATTTCCGTGTGTAGCTACACCACAAACAAAGTAAACTGATCCCAGGTCAATCTGCAGGAAGTCACTGGCATCATTGTTACTGCTGGGTAACCACGCATTGGATCCTGTCAGACGCCCATTATAAGGGTTACTGCCGCTACGGGTGGAGGAAGCTGAAAATCTCTGATCAAATATGATGGAGCTGTCTGAGATTCCCACTGGGTCACTTGAGCAACCTGAAATTAATTTAACAAAAGATGTCATAATACCTTTGATAGTGGATTCTATAATTTCAGGCTGGTTGCAGAGCGGTAGATTCATTGTTCCTGGTAGAAAACAAAGCACTGCATTTATTAACTTTAAACGGCATGCTGACCAACAAAACGAAATCCAGCTCACTAAACTCCAACTCTGATTCCGTTCAGTAACGTAGCAACTCGGCTGAACCTAGTCTTACGAGTTTTATGAAACTTTGCTAAATGTTGGTTCTCGAAAAGCTATTTACTGCTTAACAATATATAATGCAGGCCATCGTGCCTCGTTTTTGAGCCATCATCGATGGAAGGTAGCACCGTTTTCCAACACTGAAATCAGACAAATCATCACTATCAACATTTTTACGCCCTGCTAGGCCCTATAGTGGTATATACGGAATCCCCAGCCTTTGATTGAAATTTGTTTTAGGCCACCATAGCAAGAGTATAATCTGTAGGAAACCCCATTGTTAGCGTTTTTTATTATAGGAAAATGATTAGCCGTAAAGCATACATGCTCAAACGCGCTACAAATTGTTGTCAGCCACCTTAAAACGAATATTTTAGTCTGAAAACTTCACTAGACAGTAACTGGAAAAAATTTAATCACCTTTCACAATGTTAGAAGTTCTTCTTGAGGAGTAAACCTGCACCTCGCAAAGCGTGAGAATTTTATTGTTTCCCGGAATCCGAACGGAGACATATCGACCAACAAGGACAGGTACACAATAAAAGGACTTTGTTTGTCCATTACCCAAACTAAGGGTACCTCCACAACTCGGGTTTTCTTGGCCTCCGCTTTGGTTGCTATTACCTGAAAAACAAAGCTGAGGAGTCAAATTATGATGTACGCTGAGCTACTTCCCAGTGCCTTTTCGACCAGGCAAGGATTTCCTTCCTTTTTCATAACTCTATACTCTAACTGAAATTCACTTTGAAAAGTCATGAATAAAGAAATGGGCATGAAGGGAATAGCAACGTTTGGTTTTTATCAGGGGGCTAGAGTCAGACAAAGGCTACACCAAGAATTTAATTTAGTTTAGTTATTTACAGGGGAGAAACCGCTGACTATTACACTATGTACTAGGTATTGCAACGGAAAACAAGTAAAAAGTTACGTTTTTAGCGAAGAAGGTTCTATTTAGCGGGATGTATGCTTTATGCTTGTAATAATTCAGCGAACTGTTTGGGTTTGTTTTCATCGTTACACCGAAGATTAACTTTACCTATTCTGATTTTAAATGAATTTAAACGTGATGCACAGGCACCATAACAAGCTCTATTAACAATAACGACTTCAGTCACAGCAACAGATGACCCCAGGTCCACTCTCCACCAAGGATTAGTTGTTGTTGTAGTAAGTGTACAGCTGCCCTGACTGTAGTCTGTTGAGGTTTCCCCATCCACCCCTCGTGATGCCACTCCACCAGCATTAGTACTAATCTGCTGAGCAGGCTGATTGAGAGCCAGGTCTGAAAAAACGCGTTAAAACGTGATAACATGTTTTGGTGCTAATATCTTTAACTTATGTTACACCTGTAAAATAAAGTAAGCAGTGGAAACTTTTTTTGCGATATGACACAGTTCGCAAGCCAACGTAGAATATTCATATTCCAGTGACGACAGGAGAGCAAATCAGTAAACTCTGTAACTTTTTAAACTGTGTTTGTAGACAAAGAGCACTTTGTATTCGCGTTCTCCTGCGTAATGCAAAGTAAGACAGTCACGTAAATGTAGACATCTAAACTGGCCATTTTGAAATATAGGATATAGGATACAGCGGAACACGTTATGAACACAATACGCAGCAGTTCAGGTCTCAGCTGATCTAACATTATTTTTTGTTACAGGAGTTCGCATCCAATAACACGGTTTACATTTACAACTAAACTTTATAAAGATAATCCTTACTTTTATTATTGTGCTTCGGCATACAAAACTGAGGATCCCCGACGAAGTATTGTCCTTTTGCAAAAGCTTGTTATTAGAATTTCCTTGCTCATAGACTTCATTTATAAGGAACTTGTCATTCTAAACTTTGATGGTGTCCATTATATGCAACTAGGTCAATTTATATATTCTTATACAATAGTCTGTCGTCAAGACTTCATAACCACTTTCATCTAATCCATTGCTACAACACTGGGAACTCCTATAGACTTCTGTTTTACCCTATTGTTAAACCAGCATTAAGAAATTTTCTGTTGTTTTCCAAGGACCGAACTTCTTTAATTCCCTTGACAGGGAAGTCATCAACTCTAGTTCCTTTTACTCTTTTACGAAAACACTGACAAGTATACCTATAAATAACAGTGCATTAGACTCAATTACAAATTGCTTACTAAATAGATTAAGTCCACTTTTTGGTTTCTTCGCCATTTGTATCGCAAATTTACTTGTCACAAGTTCAGTTGCATAAATATGTAAATAAACGTGAATCAAATAATACCAACTGTCAAATGACGAATGATCGTCGCAGCTGTGATTGCAATTTTTACAATTGCGTAAAGAAGCCTCAAAAAAATTCAGGACTTCAACGGGGCTGTCAATTTGACCTGCCCCCAACGTCAGTGGCTTCATAGCTCAGTTGGTAGAGCATCGCACCGGAATTGCGAGGTCACGGGTTCAAGCCCTGTTGAAGTCCTGAATTTTTTCAGGCTTCTTTACGCAATTGTAAAACTTGCGATCACAACTGCGACGATCATTCTTCATTTGATTTCATATCCGCAGTTCACATATGATTTCTTTCATATACATCACTCAATACCAACTGTGTTGACTAGCCAGGACATTTATAGATCGATCACAAGAGGTTTTTTTCATTTCTTTTGTACTGTATGATAGCAAAACAGGAGTATTTGGATTTCACTGGGTAGAGAACAAACTCTAAACATGCAAATACATATACGCCTAAAGGTCTATTACAAATCATAATTTTCCACTGAAATTGCATAACATCTCTGAATTCCCACTTGCAAAGATTATTGCCACATGATTTTGGACAAACAAGTTCATTCTAATGTTTCTCACGAATTCCCGTGTTCAAAAAAAACTAACGAAGGAGTTCAAAGGTGCTATTTAGAGTGTGGTATGAAATTCATACCAACTGACTAACATCAATAGAAAAATAATCTTCAACACGTGATAATACCAAACAGCAATTGAATTAGCAAGAATGTTTACTACAAGCAAAAACTTACTTCTTCTAGATATGTAAGTAGAATAAACTTCAACCTCACAAAGCGTCAAAATTTTGTTGTTGCCAGGTATCCTGATATGGACGTATCTGCCATATGCTCTTGGAATGCAGAAATAGGATTTTTCCTGTCCAGCTGGAATGTGAGTGACATTATCACAACGATGGTTTCCTGATCCTCCATTTTCAGCTGAATTTCCTTGATGAGTGAACAAACAAAGGCAAGTAGTAAAAATTAGGAAAACACTCTCTAGTAATCCTCAATATAATGGAAAAAATTCATAAATGAATAATGCCAAGTGGTCATTCGACAGTATTCTGAAAACAAAAACAACTATTAATAGTATTGACAGGTAACAATACTTAAGACTGTACTTTTAATTATAATGCAGTGTAGTTCTTAATAAACAGGTGCATGGTACACATATTTTCTCACAAAAATAAGTTGAAATGACGATACATTAATCAGTGAATCATCCACCAGACTTCAATTCCTTAGTCAGCTTGCTAGAGCAGACTTCAAACTCACTCTTGTTTAATCAACCAGAAAATAAAATTGTGTCTGCTTTGGAAGGCTAATTATTTGGCTGTGAAGCCAATTGGATAACAGCGTTTCTAAAAAATAACCATTGCTCATTCTAGGGGTTTTTAAGAAGAAATCTGGGAATATTTTTGGTCTTTTAACCATTCCTGAGACTGCAGGCACACTTAAGAGCTGAAAAAAATCATTATTTTGGAGTTATTTTTGTGGAAATGCTTAAATTTGGTGATCTTGAAGACTTGCATGGAGCTACATGTACATGTACAGGTATACAGAGAGTCTTTAGTTGTTTCCAAAATTGGGTGCATACGTTCATAAACTGAAAACCAATATCCAAGCCCTGGTTGTTCAAACATTGGATAGTACTATTCACCGGATAAATCTCTATCCAGCGGATAAGTATTGGGAAAGCTAATTGCACTATTCACTGGATGGATATTTATCCAGTGTTTAGCGCTATCCAGCCTTTAACAACCGGGGCCAGGGCTGTTCATCATTTAGACCACTTGAGTAAATAGAACCTTAAAACATTTTAAGAAAATAAATCCCAAGTCATATAACGAGCAGGTAAAATGAGTATAATATCACTACAAAAGGGGAAACCATGTACCTTTCAAGGTCAAAGAAAATAATGTATGGCCGGTTCTGTCTCAATTTGTCACAAATGAGTCATCACTACTAATACATGTAGTACAAAATATAATTAAAATAAAAAAGGTTGACCTACCCATTCTAATTTCAGCTCCGTCCAGTCTATCTGCACAGCAGCCCCTTCTGTTGAGTATGCGCAATTCAGCCACAGGCTGTTCACTTTGCAGGTCTACTCTCCACCAGGGGTTGGTAGTTCCTGGGTTATCCTTAGTGTGTGTACATTGCCTGTAATCACTACTCTTTACCCCATCTACTGCATAGCTTGAGAAGAGCGACCCTTCCCTGCTTGACTGACTTGTAGGCTTCAAAAGGGCGATATTTCCTTAAACAAAAAAAATAAATAAATAAAAAGCAAGATCAGATTAATTCACAGATTTTACATAGTCCTTTTTGTTATGCCAAAATTCCACAAAAGTTTACGATTTTTTGACCCAAATAACAAGTTTGGAACATTTTGGCACCAACAACTACATTACAACAACTTAGTCACTTTATTTGCATTAACATATAACCGTTCATTAACAGCTATTGTATTCTTGTACAAATTGAATTAAGGCATAACTTATTGAGCCTTATTAATGTGTAGCCCTTGTGTTAATGATTTAACTTACTGAGCGACCGGTGGTCAGACAAGCCTTGCTATTGGCGATTATTTCCAATTACATGAAAAGATTGAACTTTTAACTCCAAAGACCTGATTATTAATTATCCTTTCTAGCTGCTATGGAGGGTGTTCGCTCACGTGACCAGCGGCCATATTGGGTTTTTGAAACAAAAGGAAGATTTTGCATAAAAATAGAGTTCAATTCTCAGAAGACTGGTTTACTCCCCCAACATGGTCGCCGTTCCTTTGTTTTGCTCCTCCAACATGGCCGCCATGACGTCAAGTGAACTCACTCTATACAGTTCCTTGTATATTAGTTAAAAGGTTTTGGGATTATATCAAGATATAAAACCCTCTGTTGATAAAATCAATTTGTCTTTTCTCGTCACCTGTTCGCTGGACCATGGTTAATAGAGGGGAATGGTTATGAAACCCGACAGAGTTCTTTGTTGTATGTCTTTGTTCGCTTTTTTGGCCTTGACCGTGCACAAAACACAATAGTTGTTTACTGCTGACCGAGGAACTAACCAATAGAAACGTGTTGGTTACGTAATTCATGCATAGTGTATGAGCATGAAACAAAAGATTGTGCACGGTCGTGGAGCTTCCAACCTAAATCTTGGCATCTTTGTTTGTTCCTTTGATGTTTGCCGGGCTTCCTAACCATTTCCCTCTATTAACTATGGCTGGACAATGTACCGATATTAAAGGGAGAAGTTACATGCTAATCCCTTCTGGGAGTTAAAAGATTAAAGACCATGTTTTTCTCTGATTTTACTAACAAAAAATCCTCTGCTGCAGTACTAACATGTATTTAGGTCACGACTTTATATGCTGCACGAAATTTCATTTTTGGTGTGTATTCCAAGTTTTTTTCAGATTTATTCACATCTCAATTACACTGTACACTCAGACAATGACATAAAAAGTGGTAGAAGAATTCCTACCACAATCAAAACTAGGAGTATTCCTGTCACTACAGTTAAGGGTTAATTTAATTTAATTTCCATGATAGTTCATTAATTGCTTGCAATCCAACACTGAAAACTGTACACTGTACTTGAGAGAGATCTTTCACTTACAAAAGCCAAAAAATCTACTTGTCTTTTTACATGTAAACTTCATAATTTGTGACCGTAAATATTAAAGCATAGCAAATTCCATAATAATTTATTATACTCTGTATAAGGTACCCTCCACGTTTTAACAGCTGCATACATGTGTGCACATAATAATAAACATAATATTAAATAATAGTAAACATAATGTCCATGAGTATCTTTCCTTGCAATTTTTGTCCGTTTTCACGTAGTAAAGCTAAACTTCCACACATTAAATAGGGTTAAATGCAATTTAACTTAGTTAACGACTAGGAGCAAGTTGCTATGTTTGTTTGTTGTGGTGTGGCGTGGCGTTGCGTGGCATTAGCGTTAGTGTGTTATTAGTATTTTGGGGGTGTTGCCTGCAGCGTTTTTTTAGCGTGTGCGTGTGTTATTTGCATGTTGGGCTTCTCCGTGGCGTCTTCTGGCAGTTCGAGCGGTCAGCAGTTCTTTTGCACATTATGTGTGCGCCTTCGCATGTCCTCGTGGTTTTGTTTAGCTCAGCGTTCGGTGTGTTGGCGCTCGTGGGCTTTCGAGTATTTCCCTTCCCTCCTCTCCCTATAGTGTGACGGGTGCTTGATTTGGGGTCTGGTGTGTTGGGCAGGGCTCGTGGCTTGGGTTACAAGTAGGGCAGGCTTATGGGGTGTTCCACTGACCGGGGGTTGGGTCGTTGGTGCCAGTCCCCAGGTCCTTGAGCACCCAACCTTCATTTGTGACACAGCCGTTAATTCTTGATTAGTCTGAATATCAGCCGTCTCCTTCCCCAGCCCTCAGGGTTGTGGGCGAGAGAGCTGTCTGAATTCCGAGTGTTTTAATGTTGTCTGGTAGTGTCACATAGTTAATTGTGTAGATATGGTAGGTAGTTTTTGATTGGTTCTCAGTATACTGACACATTTGAATAGACCCTTTTCAAGAACAGCGGTAATGGATTTGAATGAGTCAAAATTGAACTGAATGAAAAACTGATAACAGAAATAGGTAGAGCACCTTTACTTTAGTAAACCCTGCAAAGTTTCAGCATATCAGGTGTTATATCAGCTGAGAAAACTAATGTAAGTTGAAATGTGACAAATTTACAGATGTTTGTATGACTGGGGTATGGCATATACCCCCAGTCATACAAACACCTGTAAATTTTTTTAATTTTTCAATTTATATTTCCTCAGCTGATATAACACCTGATATGCTGAAACTTTGCAGGGTTACTAAAGTAAAGGTGTTCTTTCTAGTGCTGGTAATACGTTTTTAATTTTAACTTATTTGTATTTTTGGCTGCCATTTTGGAGAAGGGTCTATTAGATAACCTTTTATCATTGGTTGAACACACCAATGGTGACATTTGAAGCAATAGTGTGGAATTTCTCAGTATTGTGTTACACAGTTTCCTCTAGATTATTTTATTCCATCCTGGCGAACACACACAATGATCTCAACAAAACACTGGAGTCATGTTTGCAGAGTTTTTTAGACATTAAGAGGCTTGGCTTAAGAAAATTAAAGGATGAACAGAAGACAGCATTGCTTTATCTTCTTCTGGGTGTTTCTGTCAACCTTCAAAATAATCAGCTTTGGATTATTAATTAACTATTTATCAACAACTTGCACTTCTGAATGACTGTTCCACCAGAATTCCTCCTCAGAATTCAGACCTCTCTCTCACCCACGCCCCCTGTGGGTTAGGGGGAGGAGACGGCTGAAATTTCAGACTATAAATTCTTACAGTAATAATTTCGCCGGTAAGTGGCCGAGTTTCCAAAGGGGCCTGGGCTCCATCTGGTCCCATTTGATGAAATTACAGCTTCATCATCACTGCCATATGTACTACAACTTCATTCTGAATAGGTGTACACCCAACACTTTGGGTTTGCTACTTATTCATACATGTACATTTATGCTATTGTTGTTCAATAGTCTACCAAAGTTGAAGTTTTGTTGAAAGGAAACTCTTCAAAAGACTGTAACATAAGTTTTAATGATTTAGCTTTTTGTTCAGGTTTGCAAAGCACTTGATAGCAACACAATAACATTTTAATTTTTTGGTCACTCCTAATCAAGGTGGCTGTGAATACTGCTAAAGCAAGCATATAAAAATAAAAGTACATTTACAGCCTCAACATGGCAGAAACCACGTAAAATTAAACTTTACCCACCTTTGCTCCTTGGCACTCCAAATATTTCAACACGGAAACAAGCACCATTATGATAACTTTTAACAATAAAACGCATGTATCTAGCGACAATTCCATTGTACAAAATGTGTTTAACTGCTGAGTTCCTGTCATAGTTCCCTTTGAAGATCTAAAATAGAAATAAAAACAGAAAGTATAACGTGGGTAGGATCTCAGGTAATGTATTTTCCAAATGAAATCACACAGTTTACATTTTGATCCCACTCGATCTCTTTTCTAAAAATAATAATTATTATATAATCAAATCAATATCAGGTCTTCCACATTAATTTTTTCAGTGCTCACAAGACATTTTCAGGTGAAACCATTAATGTTTTCAGATTGAATTAACTGTTATTCAAGGTCCAAGGTCATGAATTTGTCTGATTATTAATTACAGCTGTAGTCTTGTTTGTTCATTTGCTTCAATGTTTGCTCATTCATTTGTCTGCATTTTTTTAGTTTAAGGTGTCCGAACACAGTTTTCAAGTGCCTATGCCTAATACACCATTACTTTAAAACTATTTATGCTTTGGCGCCCATTTTTTGCAAGAGCCAAGTTTAACTACGGAAGTATTTATTCTCGCATTTTGGTCAGGGTGTGTGCTGTTGCCATGGCAACAGAGCTGGTTAAAAACAAGGCTTAAAAAATAGTTTTTGTTTATTTTAAAAAAATCCAGTCGTTTGATTGTTTTCATCGTTTGCCCACTACGAATTGACATTAAATCCCGTCTGTCAACACTGTTCTAATAAAATTTTGACATAGGCGATTTTCGTAATTCGCCGTAAATCGTTTTCTGTAATATTAAAATTCCCTATGTCAAAATTCCTATTTTTCTTGATAGATCATTCATGTGGTTCATGAACTATTTTCTTGCCAAATTTCTTGAAATTCTAACGACTGGATTGTTAGAAATCGGCAAAAGCAATCGGTCTCAATTTTTTGAGCAACTGCGCATGCGCTGCATTTAACTGGGTTCTTTCGATTCGGAAAAATCCGAGAATTGCTGGGTACTTTGCATCGTTACCTTTTCTGACATACCTTTGTTATAAAAGACTAAAGCCATCAGTGCACTGCGGTCAATTGTGAAGAAAATAGCAAAGATAGAGCGGGCATTGAGCAAGTTAAATGATCGCTGTATCAACAGCATGTTTGTTTTTGCAATCCTTGTGCGCGCGCTGAATCGCATCAGCAAGAGCGCGCGCGAAAAATTGTGTTCGGCCACCTTAACATACACTGTATACAGTATACAGTACTGTAGCACTGTATGTGCATGGTTTACACGTCTGTCACAACCATTTAAAGGTGAGAGGGAGCACTGATTCATACTACTAGCAGAACCATGCTATTGAATACAGAGGTGCAGGGTTACATGTTTGTGACAGCAAAAAATGTGCTATAAATTTTTTATACAATATACACTGTGTACCCTATGTGACAACATGCAGCAGTATGCAAGGCCAGCTTTTTCAGTTTAAGCTGAAGATACTGTAAGTTGACATCACTATTGTTGCTGATTATCTCTCTTACATGTGTGCATATGGGCCCTTCAAACATCAGGTCATGTACATGTATAATATAAATTCAAACTAAAATGTTCAAAAAACCACCAACTTAAATAAAGCCAGTGAACATACACAGACGTTTCAAGCTACCTTTTGGTTACTTTGACCATGCTCTTTATAATCTGTCCAGGTTACCCCATCTGTGGATGAGTTTAGGGTGTAGTTCTTCACCCACTGATCTGCTTGTGAATTCCCCTGAGTGGACACAGCACAGATGATGTAAAGTGTCTGTAGATTAACCTGTAGATATGGATTACTGTCACTTGTGGACGCACACCATGATGATGTTGCTGTGTAGTTCAACCGACCATTCCTGGCTGATGTCTTGGGATTTTGTTCAGAGGAGGCTGTTAAAAAAATACCCCCATCTGCTATTCCTACGGCACCCTGTTCGCACGATCCTAAAAGAGAACAGAAACTTCACAGACCTTTTTTTGGCAGTTCCAAAAAAAGCCGCCGCCTTGCGAATCCTCAACGATGTGACCGATAAATTGAATCTTTCAAGTCAGAGTAAGGCGGAAAGCACGATCAACAACTGGGATATGCCAGGGTATAAAATAAGGGAGGTCATGATATGCCAAGTCTCCTTTCTACAAACAAGCACAGAGACATGTCATTCAAGAAAAATGCATATGTGTCCATGAAAATGCACTACAGTGTACAAGATTGCGTGTAGCAATAACTTGTAACGGAGGCTCGTCTTTTCAGAAAGGCGCGCAAATTTTACTTTCTTTAGGATAACTCATCACGTAAATTTGATCATCTTTTTTACGCACCCCGAAACAAATATTGCAAAAACAAAAAGTTGCTGAGGAAAGCTTGTTTGGGTGGAAGTAAAAGACTACGTTGCGATCATCAAGGAAAACTTTGCATTAAGCGAAACTTGTCAAGCATAAATTGTCAAGAAAATCTTCTCAATTGTTACTGTCAAAACACAACTAATTATGACTGAAAAACAAATCGTCTGTCGACAGAAATGCTACCCTGGTGGAAACAGCCTCAGCCCTCTGATCAGTTGTATCAGTTGTTTGCAGCTTGGTTTTCGTTGTTTTGCCAAGAGCATAAAAATCTGCAATCCTAGTGAAACTGAAAGTAATTGCAAATACACGACCCGGAAATAACTAAATATCTAAAATGTGTAACCGTGGGTGTTTACTAGTACACCACTGTGTAGTGTACTTTAAATGAGCACATTTTCCAGTTAAAAGCATCAATATAAACTCAGTTACACGCGGGCAATTATACTGATTATACTTTCATTTCGTCCCCCTTAATGTGAAAGAATCAGGCGAACTAACTACTACAAACAGAGAAAGAAGAAACAGTTTCTTAACCCAAGGTTAATCGAAATGATTGAATAATATTAATTATTGCAAAAGAAAAAGCCGGCTGGCTATTCCTTTGTCTCAGATGACGTTCAAACGGTTGTCCAAATGAAAAATGAAGGGAGACGAATGTAAACTAACTATCAGACGACATGTAATTAACATGACTCCATTATGTTTGTTGGCTTTGCTGAGCTTAGAAATTTTTCTTTAATTTTGTGAATCTAAACTTCAGTTAACGAACTGATCAGCTCAAAAGAACATCTAATCGGATGTGGCTGATCCGACGAACAGACAGAAATGTTGACACTCAAGCACCAATATACAACGCATCAATTAGTTGTGAATTTACCTGAAACTAAGTTGAGCTTCAAGGCAAATATAGCAGATACCACGAGGAAGTAAACGCTATTTTGTTTTTTCATTGCCACTGAGATCCAAGGCAAGTGAATACTTTACCGGAAATAGCTTTCCAGAAGCCGCCTGTAACAATTACTAGGACGTCTAGCTCGCTATCCTTTGCTGAACAGCCGTGATCTTTTAAGCCAAACAAGAGTGATTTTTGCCCCAGCCCTACACAAACCTATGAAACTCGAATATCTGGATTGGCAGGAAAAGCGGGAAAAAGGCCAACCACACCCCATTTTCAAATGACATTACTGGGGTTCAATAAAACAATTTTATTGGCAGATTTTTCCATTCGTAACAGGGCTAACCAAACTATATCGCTTAAACAAAACAAAAATGAATTAAATACTTAGAAAAATCACTTAGCACTATAGAGTAAATAAGTGTGTAGTTTTAGGATTGCTTTATGTCTCAAAATGAACCAAACAAACAATCGATCATTTTTTGTTCTAAGCGGTATTCCAGAATTTTTAAACTTGATTCACTTCTATGCGCTACAAGACGTTTTCATTTTAGAAAAAAGTGAAATTCCTGTGCTTCCTTTCAGTTTAAGAGCACTTGAAGAATAATAAATGTTGAAGCTAAGAACGACCCATCTCCGAGCAATCCTAACACTCATGGTATTAGAGAGGTTTTCAATCCAGTGTTAAAAGTACTTCACTCGTTGATTGGTCAGGAAAACTCGCGCCAGTATCTCAAAAACCAAGACTAAAAGCAATTGTAACTTGCAGGCTCAATTTTTTCCTCTCTTCGCGCCGTTTGTGTCTCGGTTGTTGTTGGCCAACGCAATTGTTTTGGTTTTAAGACATTCAACTGAAAACTGCTAGTTGCAGTGTCCTTTGTTCCAGCCCAGCGGACTGAAGATCAGCAATGATCTTAAGCCGGTTTTCATCGGTTGTAAAAGTGAAAAGACATCAAGATGCAGACGAACAAATAAACCCGTAAATAATAAACTAATCTCATTCAATATAATGAAACAGCAGTTATAACACAAAAATATCTTTTATTAAGTGTTCGTTTATATAGTGAGCATTTGGATGGTTTTATGGTTTTAACCCAGCCTGATCTCTTCAGGTTCAGCGGGACAAAATATACAAATCATATAAGTATATTAGCAAAATAACATCGTCATCTACCCTGACGTTTTATAAACTAGAGACATATTTGCAAGTCTATTCTGCATCAGTATCCAGTTTCTTTTCTATCAACCTGATTGCCGGGTTTTCTCTGATATCTCAAGTAATTTGTCTTTTTCATCTTGAAATAAAATCTCCTCGAGGCTTGATAAAATGAAAAATCTGCGGATACAAAATGAAAAACGTGGTTGTAAGATTATTTAGAAGTAGTACTCCTCACATTGACAGCAACTGCGCCTCAAGAAATTCTTCCCAATTAAATCGTAATTTACTTCATCAAGAGCCATAATGGGTCTTGACTTCATGTAATACATGCGATAAATTGTAGAAAAAGGGAAAAGGACTTGACTTGACCCGGCACGTAAGCGTTTGTCACACAAGATCATTAAGGACCAAGAAAATACGTGTTTAGAGCTGTTAGTGGCAAAAGAGAAGTGAAATGAACTATGGGACTTGTACTATAATGACGTCATCACGACAATAGGGTTCTCCTTTTCAGTTTACCTTAAAATGTTTTGTTAAGGTCAGCGGTAACCTGCCGCCACTCCTCCTTTGCGATGGTCTGCCAGTGCTAGTAGGTTCCCATTGTCTTCTCGCACAACAAGTTGAACCACGCCCATAATTTGAAGCGGTGTTCCTATAGGGTGAGCAAAAAAAATTTCGCAACAAACTTTTTCATCTTTGCGTACTGATATACCGTACAGAGTGCTCTAATACGAGACGCGTTATCTTGCAGTATCCATGCGCAAGGAAAAGATGTTGAGAGCATGACGATAAGAGCGGAAGTCCGCAATTTATCCTCTTCACCTGATTTCACTGATCTGCTGCGAAAAGTCAAAGGATATTTTTTTTTTGTCTACTGAGATTTCGGACCAACGCTCAGGGTCTTTAAATAACTGAGGAGAAAGTGCTCTCTTTGCAATAACATCTGCAAATGGTTAGACTTTCTTGTCTTCTCGGATAAGGACGATAAACCGGAGGTCCCGTCTCACAGTACTGGTGTGGGACGTTAAAGAACCCACACACTGATCGCAAAGAGTAGGGGACGTAGTCCCCGGTGTGATGGTTTATTCACTTAGCCTGTTCTGGGGGCACCTGTGTACGATACTACTCTCTCTAATAAGATTGTGAACTGCGTGGTTGTTGTGCCTATATAAGCAGTCTGGCAAAGTCCCCCACAAAGTGTTGTAAAGCGCATTAGATCATTGCGTCATGGTAATGCGCTATAGAAATTGATATACCTTTAAATTGTATAAGGTTATGTTAGCGCATTTTCTTCCATAAACTTGGTTGTGGGCCATTTTAGTAAATTTGAAAAGGGTTTTCATAAGTGAACACACATCATCAATACGAATGCCTTATCGTCGTGCGTTATTTGGGGTTCCGAATCATGTGTTACAAACATTTTGCTAGAAGGCTTATTTACCGGTAAATAACGTGGTATCATTCGTGATGTAGTTGTGTCCAAAACGCTTCAGTCCTTTGATTATTTTCTTTGGAAAGTTTGGTTCAACCAAGACCATGTTAGGAAAAAGCTGACTGTGAAGACGAGGCTTAGAAACAGCATCTTTTAGAGAATGTCCAAACCAGAAATAGTTCATCAGCACCTGCAAGAAATTGTAAAGTTAAGAGGAGAATGCATTCATACAAATCCAATGCACCTGCTTAATGAGATTCATGGTATCTCATGCACAATAGACGTCAAAAAGTGTCCCGTTCATTATGTGTCAGAAAACTGTTACTGTTTATAGGGTTAGCTATAGACGGACACTTTGTGATGTCTATCAGCTATATCACCAAATATCATGAATCTCATTATGCCAATATACCGTGACGGTATATTGGACAACCATCGCCGCATTTGAAACATGAACAATGAGGACTTGCCACTTCACTAAATTTTTCGGTCCAAAATTGCGGAAACTTTCGTATCGAAACGAAAGGCTTCTCCATTATTTACCTGTGATAACGCAGTGGCTATGTATTTTCCTCCTGCCGCACCAATTACCATTTTAACGTTACCAGCTTCATCTAAAATGATGGCTGGTGACGCAAGAGACATTGGTCGCTTGCGCGGCTTCAAGGTATCGGCTTCCAAGTTAAATTCATTCACCCACAGGTTGACAGCATCCCACAGCTGGTCGTTGTAGATTATTCCTAGTTCTGTGCTACGTAGTTTTGATCCAAAACTGTTACGAAAGTAAAAAATCCAGTTTAACTCAAAACGTGTTGGCGCATGAAAATGTAGGCTCGATTTCCGCCGCTCTCTCGAGTCTGAGCGCGGATTCATTTTCCGAACAGCGGCTGGTAATCGAGCCTAATGAAAATACTGCCCAGGAATTTTAAGGATTGCTTGTTCAGGTGACCCACCGACATAATCACTTTATTTTACTTCAAGTACAATTCAATTTACAGATAAGAAATGAATCGCCAATAAGGTATTTTTACAGGTGCGTATTAACAGCGAATTTTGAAAATTTTTATCTCTTTTAGGGGGAATTTGATTTTAATCGCCACCACTGAAACAACAAACTACTCACTATTTGTTAATTGATGTCGTCAAGGAAACAGCGTTTCCTTCTATGTCCAAGACAGATAGGTGGGTAGTACCTTCTGTGACGTCAATGTGGTAGTTTATAGGCCCATAATAATCATAAGGATGGGTTTTATTGTCTATTAACTTGCGCAAGTCTTCTCCCTTCTCAGGACTCACCATATCATCGACAATCTAAAGCAATTCAGAGCATTGATTAGCACAATTATATAATATACCATCAGATATTGAAAACACACTAGCATTATTTAGCTTCATGCTGTTAGTATATGTATTGGGCTTTGTTCCTATTTCACAGAAAAACGAATGAATAATCAATATTGTTATGAAGTCAAATATCGTTCAGCATTTAGTGATCTAGGAGCCTTGCAGAGGTTGGTTAATGTCGTCCTTCTTTTGTGATTTAAAGACATTCAAGGTTCAGGTCAGCCCACACGTGTTTTGTAAATCCTGTAATGCGTTGGCTACTCGATTGATCAGTTGTCTTTGTCATTTCTCAGTGTAACCATGCTTGGTAATTCCGGCTGACCTTAGCTTAAACCTCCCCGAAATCACAGTTGTCGTTTATCCTATATCCATCTTCGCATAGTCTTTCTGCCAGAATTTTTATTGGAAGTTCGTTGTTTGTTTGTGTGATTGCGTTGGTATGTTTGGGGATTTCTAATTGAACTGAGTCTAGAATTATTTTCATTCCTATAATCTGTAAACCCAAACTACAAAGTAATTATTTAGCTGTAAAGTTGTAAACTTGTGACCAAGTTGACGATGTGGCATCTGACGCATGACCCATAGTGCCGCCACAATGCCGCAAGACAGCAGTGAGTTTCACAATCAGACAGAATTTTGGTCCAGTGCAAGGGTAGCTTAGTGGACAGTATACGGATGATCACAGGTTCCATTCCCACGTGGAACTTACTCTATCTTTTTCTCACGTGACAGTGATTTTCAATTTAGTGTCTAAAGCAATTTGCGCTTGCGTGGGTCTTACTATGCTACACAATGTGATTGGCAAAAAACCTCAACCCTTAAGTCTTGCCGCAAAACTAAAACCAACTATTTCTGATTGGTCCATTGCGCTATTAAAGTCCGAAATGATTGGCCAGAGTTTTCACTTTGGTTGGCTCTACCACAAACAGAGATATTTCCTCCAAAGCTTAACCTTTTTACCTCAGTTACTCTGCTGTTGAACCTGGGATCCGTAAGGTACGTCTCTCGAGCCGCTGCGAAGTTGAACGCTTCAATCATACGATGGTAAGTCAAGAATGGCCGCTTCTTCATGTCATTTGGACCTAATTTAAACCCTGTGATACAGAAAAAAATATTTTGGACAGTGCTGATGTTGATTCGACATATCTCCCTACAACGAACAGCAGGCGTCAGGTAGAAATGTCAGCAGATGTTGAGAAAGGTGACAAAGCATTCCTTTCGCGCTCCACTGATGATGATGGGCTTTTATTAATCAAACAGAAAAAAGGACATGGTGGAATAATCTTGATAACAGAAAGGACTTGAGGAGATCATCTTCGAGATGCTTCTCCAATACGATCCCGAAAGATCTCAAAATCTACCGACAAAAGATCTGCGATCATATGGAGAAAGCACCTGCGATGGAATCGCGAAAGTCTTCCCTCAAGG
This sequence comes from Galaxea fascicularis, assembly GCA_948470475.1. Taxonomy (NCBI): domain Eukaryota; kingdom Metazoa; phylum Cnidaria; class Anthozoa; order Scleractinia; family Euphylliidae; genus Galaxea; species Galaxea fascicularis. Next base: position 2,007,249 of record OX419347.1, read on the forward strand.
TTATTGACTGTGCTCACTCTCCGCTCGTAAAGATTCCAATCTGTAGCTATCGCACAATCAAGTCTCATAGCATAGTAGCTCATTTTGTAGTAGGGCGCACGGGGGGGGGGGGGGGAGGTTATCACTTCTGCGATTGGTCTGCTAAAACATTAGATACAAAGCCTTTTGTGACAGCCTGAATAAAGTTTTCCTATTTACAGTCATGCGCACTTAACATATTCAAGTTTAATAATCTAATTCTCGACAAACACTGATAGCTACAACCATACTGCAACTCACAAAATCGACCAAAACTTACCTTTAAGAATGTTCATAATGTTTATTAAGGCTACTCCACCCGCAGGGGGTGGGACAGTAAAGATTTTGTATCCTTTGACCCCAGGTAATGGAGATTCCAGTGCATCCTGCTCAGTGGCTTTGTAATTTTTCATGTCTTTCAAGGAAATCTTCGAACCAACGGAATTTAGGTCTTTTACTACCTGACATTACAATAGGTCATGCGTAAAGTAACAACATGTTAGTATCATCATTGGATATTTTTGGTTAGATATTTAAGTCCGCTTATGCGACTGACGAAAGTGGTGGCCCAACGAATATAACAATTATCAACTTTGGTGAGCTGTCAGCAGATGCATATGTCCAGTCGTAACAAGTCAATCACATTATGAGATTTCTAAAATCAAGACATTTTCTATATGGTAAATTAAAATATGTTAAAAACAACAGTACTCTGGGGCTTCCACAGCAACAGTTGGTGATAGTTGTGTCCTATGGATTCAGATGTTTTACAGCCTCTTTAAAAGGTATTGCAATAAGTTGACACACACTGATCTGTTCGAACACTTAAGTTGAAACTTTAATTTGCAGGACAGAGATTCCCACATTTTCGAGATGATGATGTCTTTTGCCGAAAGTGCTAGAACTTCGGACAAAAACTGCTTTTAGAAAAGGGGGGGGGGGCATTTGCATGAAGTCCGAAAACCTTTCTTCCATGTACTGGAGCCTCAAAACCAGGTCACAGGTCTTGACTTTTCTCCCCGCTTTCCCCGATTCAATGTTACGTTTGAGAAGCTGGCATAGCGAGGAACAAAATTTAAAAGTGCAAAACAACATTGATGATTTTTTCATCGAAACACTTCGTGACGCAGTTTCTGAACAGTTTCGTGCAAGATTACAGCTTCTTTTGTTTTGTCGATATGGAGAAATATTTATCACTGCCAAAATAAGAGGAATTACTTTTTCAGTGATACCATATAGTTTGAGGGGGATTTGCCACACAAAACTTTTCATAACAATTTAATACAAGTTTCTGAGGTGATAAAGGCCCCGAACTGCTAAAAGCTCTGATTTCCCACGGAAATTGTCAGCCCCTATTAAGGAGTCACTGTAGCACCACATAAACTAAGGATCCTGAGTTGATTAATCAGTTCTTCACCTGGTCTGCCATTTTTCCAGTGTAGAAGGTATCCGGGCCAGACTCGGCAATCTTTTTAAGAGTATTTCCGTACTTTGTTCTCTTTATCAAATCACCCGGTTGAATGAATCGTCCGTTGGGTTTAAACAGCTCACTACAAAACCAAGCAAAGCTTATAAGTCAACATTGCGTTACGGTTTTGACTCTCATTGATCGAGAAAGTAGCGTACCGAGCGTAGTAAAACCAAAAGACGTGACACTCAACTGAAAATAAACTATTGTAAGATAAAATAAGTTCTCACCTCAGTCCAGGATCATTACTAACATTTAGCGCATTTTTCTCCACACCCGACACCAACGCCGGAGTTGCTTTAAACCCCTTTGTAGCGATTTCGATAGCAGGTCCAAACAGGTCATTCCAGGGTAAGCTACCATATTTTTTCCATGCTGTTTCAAAACCTCTCAGCTCTCCAGGAACGCCAATAAACTCTCCTTCTCCAGGAATTTGTGTTTTTTCCTCTGAAGAATGTTTCAAATAATTGCCATGTTAAAAATTTGCGGCTTCACGCATTAAACAAATCAATATTAGTCTTTGAGAATAAAATCCTTTGGGACAGACGATTAGAAACGTAATGGGGATATTTAAAGCTTAGACAAAGTTAACACTGTATTTCATATCAAAAACATTGAGCAACATTAACCTTTTGTACTACAAAATATCATGTCGCACAAGGTGGTTGTGATTTTTAAATTGTATCTGATTGGTATGTAGTGTGCGAGCCACACTCAGCTTACCCAATTAACCGACTTTCGTTCAAACGTTATTTTGATTGACCAAATGAGGCACTTCTTATTTTGAAAGACTATCTAATGGCTGGCGCCTATGGATTAAATCCGAAAATGTACAAACAAGATTAGCATAGCTAGCAAGCAGAATGTATGTGATGACGGGGAAGGTCGGAGGAGGATTGGGGAGGAGGGGGGTGGGGCGGTGAGTGGTGGAAGGTGGGAAATAACTATAGGTTATGGAAAAACAAATGGCTCTCTCATTTTCGGTTTCTATACATGAGGATGATTCGAATAGCAAAGGCGAGGCTGAAGGAAACCTCCAACTTGCCGTTTAATTATTAAACATGTCAGCTAGTCTGACCGTTTCTGTGAAACTGCAAATTTCGATTTATTACGATTTTAATGAGTTTTAAACGCGTTTCGATCTCAGCGCAAATAGATGTTTCTTTTTACCTCTCTTCTTCCATTCGTACATAAGATGTTGGAACTCTCTCATGTTATCAGCCTTCTCATGTTCAGCTACGGTTTCTCTAAAGTTGATAGCCTTTGTTTCACCTGCAGACAGTGCAGTTTAGGGGAAAAAGTAAATTAAGTGCACAATTCAGGGCTGTAAACCGGTCAACGTATATATCTCATCAACGATAGCCTCCTAATTCATTGTGAACCAAAGATGCTCCTGTGGTCAGTACTCCAAACACTATATATACATTCTGTTTACCACTGTTCGGAGAAGAAACTCTCTGGGTACCAGAGTCTGGATTAAAAGCCGTTCGATTTATCAAGAATCCGAATGCACGATAGGTCTCCAAAGAACAAGAGTTCTCGGTATCGTCGATTCCGAATATTCTTGTTGACCAACTATATTCCATTAAAGATCAAAATACAAGGCTACCTGTCGTTTTGTTATATATGATCATGAATCCTCCTCCACCAATGCCAGCCGAATGCGCATTTACAACACCAACACACAGAGCAGTGGCAATGGCAGCATCTACTGCGTTCCCGTTCAGGTCTTTTAGAACTTTGGCGCCGTACTCTGAGCACGTTTTGTAGTCTGCTGCTACGGCGGCGTGTTGGAACTCCAGAGGCTCAGAGGGTTTTCCAAGAGGCGGACTGGGCGACATGAAGAGAAACAGTCATCGTAAAAATTAGGATGCGTTTAGCTATTCTTGGTTTTTAACCATGTGACAAGGCAGCCGTATTGGTGGAATACAATACAAATTCGTTTTTTTTTATCAAAGTTGGCGGTGAAAAGAGACCCCGTAAAGTGCGCATGCCTGTTCAGTTTTATAGAAGAAAAATATTGAAAAGGTTCTAGCCTCAATTATAGTTTAGAGACATGCCGCAATAAAGACGCGAAGGTCAAGCCATTTTGAAAAATGAAATAAATCTGGTTTGACGAAAATGAGTGAAAGCACATTAGATGGCAACGAAACAATTTAGAAAGTTACATGTCGCTTGATACTACACTGATATTATATCTGACTCCACTACGTATCACATTCACGAAAATTTGCTATTGTAGCTAAAACCTGCTTCGATACATTGGACATCAGGCGGTAGAGTAAACATTGGCACGCAAAAACAGTGACCATAGTGATCCAGAGTATTTAGTAAAACTGACACACGTTTGCGACACGTTCGTCTCTTACCTTCTTCTTTGAATTTTTGTCTTGTCGCCGGAACTTATCATCTTAGTGATGGCTTCATTTATCTGCCTGCCAAATCCTGTAACATATATAACTCCACCAACACCACATAAAATTGTTAAAACAGTCAAGGCGCGCTTACAAAAACAGGAGCACATGCCGCTAGATTTTTTTGTTTCGGTCATGGCGAAAACTAGAATTCAATTGCCCTGTCTGCTTGATCCAAAGTGATACTATTTCTTCCCTCCGCGATCGGAGTTTTGAACGTATTAATATTTTAACTTCTCAGTGGATCCGCTTGAACAAGCAGCCACTGGTTCAAAATGTAGCCTCAAGTCTTGCGTTCGCCACCTGTACTCTGCCAGTGTTCAGGTGTTAAAACTCAGGTTAAAAGCCTCGAGTATCCGTTGAAAGGTATCCGTTGTGCTTCTTTTGCTTGAAATACCTGTCGTAATTCTGTCACAATAATGGCAATTTTCTATTTATCGAACAAACCACTGTGAAATGAAGATCAGTCGATGGCTTTTTGAAAGGTTGCTCAAAAGGGTCAGCACTCTAATATCTATACAGTGACCAAGTCTATTGATAAAATCAAATTTTACGCATCCCCACCAACACGGCATCACTGAGCGGTTTTGAACACCGTTCTCACAGTCAATTACGCCTTTCCTCAGTGGCTAATGAATAGCTGACCTTCTGCTGGGAACAACATCTCTGAGACTTTTTCAGCTCATAATAGAGAATAAAAATCGAAGAGGTTTGCTCAAGAGCAGGGAGCTATTAACTTGATAGGAACCTATAAAAAAATGCCACATTTCTAAGAGAAAATCCAACATTATCCCGTCCGCTTAGTCAGGGTATTAAAATTTTCGGCGTTTAAGGTGGCTCTGAATCCGCTCCTTCAATTATTTTTAAACTTTGCAAAAAGTTACATCTTAGCATACTGGTTGCATTTCAATAATAAAAAATGGGGGCCAGCGAGCTCATTTTCAAGTTATAGGCACCTTAAGCTAAATTTATTTTATGTCAAGAAAATATTCATAACTTGTTTACCAATATTTGAGCCTTCATTTGGTACCACTATTATAGTATCAACTGATAAAGTGCGGTAGTATTGATCCATCAAAGTAATATGAGGGTCCCCTATACTTTTTTCGTGAAACGTGATTGGGAATATTTTTTTTCTCGTGAAGCGTGATTTAGGTTTATTCGTTCATTCGTGATTCGTGATTGCCGATATTTGCTTTATCGTGGACGTGAACGAATTTTGGTAATTATCCGTGACGCGTGAACAGTCTCAATATTTTTACGTGAATGCATTTTCCAAAGTGGTATAGGGGACCCTCTAATATCAATGGGCTGGAAAGTGCTACAAATCAGGTTTTAGCCACCTTAAGCTACAGTGTCTGAAAAACGAGCTCGGTCACCTCAACCTTTTATTGTTAAAAAGAAATAAGCATATATTAGTAAGATCCAAATTTGGCAGAGTTCAAAAAGATTGTGGGAGCATATTCGGAACCACCCCAAATTCTTAAAGCTTTCAGGTGGCTGTGAATTTGCTCCTACAATATCTATATTTTTAACTTTTCAAAAGTTGTGTGTTATCATGCTAATTATCTCCCGACAATAAAAAAATTTTGTCATGGGAATCCCTGAGCTTGTTTTGGGGTTACATGAGTCAATAAGGCTGAAATTTGTGGCGTTTCTTTTGGGTTATAATGTTACTATGTTAAACACTTTTGTGGAACAAAGTTTTATAACTTTTTCATCAATGATTAGGCGTTTCTTTGATGTCACTGTACAGATAACATATAAAATTTAGTACTAATTAAACAACGTTAAAATGTTGAAAACCAGTGGTGTGCGCCAGGGAAAGACCTCATGGATATACCCACCACGAGTCCCCAACTACGTCATACTACAACAATTTATATAATATCTTAAATACATTCATTCTCCCCAACTTGCCTTTATCTCCCTTCATCATCATTGCTTCTCCTACATTTACATTCATTTCCCCCCAGTTGCCTTTATCTACCTTCATCCGCATTCATTTACCTACAGTACCCTTCATTTCCCTTCATCCGCATTCATTCAACCCCAGTTGCCTTCATCTCCCTTCATCCGCATTCATTTAACCCCAGTTGTCTTCATATACGTTCATTTGCATTCATTCAACCACAGTTGCCTTCATCTCCCTTCAACCGCATTCATTCAACCCCAGTTGCCTTCATTTTCCTTCATCCGCATTCATTCAATCCCAGTTGCCTTCATCTCCCTTCATCCGCATTCATTCAATCCCAGTTGCCTTCATCTCCCTTCATCCGCATTCATTCAACCCCAGTTGCCTTCATTTTCCTTCATCCGCATTCACTCAACCCCAGTTGCCTTCATCTCCCTTCATCCCCATTCATTCAACCCCAGTTGCCTTCATCTCCCTTCATCCACATTCATTTAACCCCAGTTGCCTTCATCTCCCTTCATCCCCATTCATTCAACCCCAGTTGCCTTCATCTCCCTTCATCCACATTCATTCAACCCCAGTTGTCTTCATCTCCCTTCATCCACATTCATTCACCTCCAACTGCCTTCATCTCCCTTCATTCACATTCACTCATCTCCAGTTTCCTTCATCTCCCTGCATTCACATTCATTCACCTCCAGTTTCCTTCATGTCCCTTCATTCACATTCATTCACCCCCAGTTGCCTTCATCTCCCTTCATCTGTATTTATTCAACCCCAGTAGCCTTCATGTCCCTTCATCCACATTCATTCATCCCCAGTTGCCTTCATATACGTTCATTCGCATTCATTCAACCCCAGTTTCCTTCATCTTCCTTCATCCGTATTCATTCAACCCCAGTTGGTTTCATATGCATTCATTCGCATTAAATGAACCCCAGTTGCCTTCATCTCCCTTCATCCACATTCATTCAACCCCAGTTGCCTTCATCTCCCTTCATCCGTATTCATTCAACCCCAGTTGGCTTCATATGCATTCATTCGCATTCATTCAACCCCAGTTGCCTTCATCTCCCTTCATCCACACTCATTCAACCCCAGTTGCCTTCATCTCCCTTCATCCGTATTCATTCAACCCCAGTTGGCTTCATATGAATTCATTCGTATTCATACAATCCCAGTTGGATTCATATGCATTCATTCGTTTTCATTCAACCCCAGTTGCCTTCATCTGCCTTCATTCGCATTCATTCAACCCCAGTTGCCTTCATCTGCCTTCATCCGCATTCATTCAACCCCAGTTGGCTTCATCTCCCTTCATCCGCATTCATTCACCCCCAGTTGGCTTCATCTCCCTTCATCCGCATTCATTCACCCCCAGTTGGCTTCATCTCCCTTCATCCGCATTCATTAACTCTACTTGCCTTTATTTTCCTTCATCCACATTCATTCCACCCCAGTTGTCTTCATATACGTTCAATCTCATTCATTCAACCCCAGTTGCCTTCATCTCCCTTCATCCGCATTCATTCAACCCCAGTTGCCTTCATCTCCCTTCATCCGCATTCATTCACCCCCAGTTGGCTTCATCTCCCTTCATCCGCATTCATTCACCCCCAGTTGGCTGCATCTCCCTTCATCCGCATTCATTCACCCCCAGTTGGCTTCATCTCCCTTCATCCGCATTAATTCACCTCCAGTTGTCTTTATCTCCCTTCATCTGCATTCATTCAACCCCAGTTGTCTTCATCTCCCTTCATCTGCATTCATTTAACCCCAGTTGCCTTCAACTCCCTTCATCCGCATTCATTCAACCTCAGTTGATTTCATCTCCCTTCATCCACATTTATTCAACCCCAGTTGCCTTTATCTCACTTCATCCGCATTCATTCAAACCCAGTTGCGTCCATCTGCCTTCATCCGCTTTTATTCAACCCCAGTTGTCTTCATCTCCTTTCATCCGCATTAATTCAACCCCAGTTGCCTTCATCTCCCTTCATCCGCATTCATTCAACCTCAGTTGATTTAATCTCCCTTCATCCGCATTCATTTAACCCCAGTTGCCTTTATCTCCCTTCATCCGCATTCATTCAAACCCAGTTGCGTCCATCTGCCTTCATCCCCATTCATTCAACCCCAGTTGTCTTCATCTCCTTTCATCCGCATTAATTCAACCTCAGTTGCCTTCATCTCCCTTCATCCGCATTCATTCACCCCCAATTGGCTTCATCTCCCTTCATCCGCATTCATTCACCCCCAGTTGGCTTCATCTCCCTTCATCTGCATTCATTAACTCTACTTGCCTTTATTTTCCTTCATCCACATTCATTCAACCCCAGTTGCCTTTATCTCCCTTCATCCGCATTCATTCAAACCCAGTTGCGTCCATCTCCCTTCATCCGCATTCATTCACCCCCAGTTGGCTTCATCTCCCTTCATCCGCATTAATTCACCTCCAGTGGTCTTTAGCTCCCTTCATCTGCATTCATTCAACCCCAGTTGTCTTCATCTCCCTTCATCTGCATTCATTTAACCCCAGTTGCCTTCAACTCCCTTCATCCGCATTCATTCAACCTCAGTTGATTTCATCTCCCTTCATCCACATTCATTCAACCCCAGTTGCCTTTATCTCACTTCATCCGCATTCATTCAAACCCAGTTGCGTCCATCTGCCTTCATCCGCTTTTATTCAACCCCAGTTGTCTTCATCTCCTTTCATCCGCATTAATTCAACCCCAGTTGCCTTCATCTCCCTTCATCCGCATTCATTCAACCTCAGTTGATTTAATCTCCCTTCATCCGCATTCATTCAACCCCAGTTGCCTTTATCTCCCTTCATCCGCATTCATTCAAACCCAGTTGCGTCCATCTGCCTTCATCCCCATTCATTCAACCCCAGTTGTCTTCATCTCCTTTCATCCGCATTAATTCAACCTCAGTTGCCTTCATCTCCCTTCATCCGCATTCATTCACCCCCAGTTGGCTTCATCTCCCTTCATCCGCATTCATTCACCCCCAGTTGGCTTCATCTCCCTTCATCCGCATTCATTCACCCCCAGTTGGCTTCATCTCCCTTCATCTGCATTCATTAACTCTACTTGCCTTTATTTTCCTTCATCCACATTCATTCAACCCCAGTTGCCTTTATCTCCCTTCATCCGCATTCATTCAAACCCAGTTGCGTCCATCTGCCTTCATCCCCATTCATTCACCCCCAGTTGTCTTCATCTCCTTTCATCCGCATTAATTCAACCTCAGTTGCCTTCATCTCCCTTCATCCGCATTCATTCACCCCCAGTTGGCTTCATCTCCCTTCATCCGCATTCATTCACCCCCAGTTGGCTTCATCTCCCTTCATCCGCATTCATTAACTCTACTTGCCTTTATTTTCCTTCATCCACATTCATTCCACCCCAGTTGTCTTCATATACGTTCAATCTCATTCATTCAACCCCAGTTGCCTTCATCTCCCTTCATCCGCATTCATTCACCCCCAGTTGGCTTCATCTCCCTTTATCCATATTCATTCACCCCCAGTTGGCTTCATTTCCCTTCATCCGCATTCATTAACCCACAGTTGGCTTCATCTCCCTTCATCCGCATTCATTCACCCCCAGTTGGCTTTATCTCCCTTCATCTGCATTCATTCAACCCCAGTTGTCTTCATCTCCCTTCATCCGCATTCATTTAACCCCAGTTGCCTTCATCTCCCTTCATCTGCATTCATTTAACCCCAGTTGCCTTCATCTCCCTTCATCCATATTCATTCAACCCCAGTTGCCTTCATCTCCCTTCATCCGCTTTTATTCAACCCCAGTTGTCTTTATCTCCCTTCATCTGCATTCATTCAACCCCAGTTGTCTTCATCTCCCTTCATCCGCATTCATTCAACCCCAGTTGCCTTCATCTCCCTTCATCTGCATTCATTTAACCCCAGTTGCCTTCATCTCCCTTCATCCATATTCATTCAACCCCAGTTGCCTTCATCTCCCTTCATCCGCATTTATTCAACCCCAGTTGATTTCATCTCCCTTCATCCACATTTATTCAACCCCAGTTGCCTTTATCTCCCTTCATCCGCATTCATTCAAACCCAGTTGCGTCCATCTGCCTTCATCCGCTTTCATTCAACCCCAGTTGCCTTCATCTCCTTTCATCCGCATTAATTCAACCTCAGTTGCCTTCATCTCCCTTTATCCGCATTCATTGAACCCCAGTTGTCTTCATCTCCAGTATATTTACGTTCATCTCCATTTATCCGTCCACCTAGCAGTGTTCAGTCTCTCTGCAGGATTGTTCAATTTTCAGTACTTTCCCAGGCGGCCGTGTTGTTAGTTCTGCGTGCTCTCCGGCTCCTAGTGCTTAACACTAGGGAGCTTAAGGCTACTGCACACTAGCCGATTTTTTGTCGCACAGCTGAAGATTTTTTGTCGGGGTTAAATCGGGTTAAAATTTGTCGAGACGTCAGCTTGCCGCACACTAGCCGATTTTTAGTCCCGACTAACCGTTAGTCGAGTCGATCTCCGCCAAGTTTGAAAAGACGCTTATTCACGAGACTCTCATGACAATTCCTCATTGGTTTAGGTTCGCGTGAGCGCCGACGAATTATCTTGGCCCACCGCACACTAGCCGACAAGGCCCGACAAGACGCGAGTTTTGAGATCTAGCACTATCAGATATCGCCCGACAAGCCCCGATCTTGTCGCAGACTTGTCTGAATTCACCGCACACTAGCAGAGAAGTAAAGATTTTTTGTCGGCCAACAAAAAATCGGCTAGTGTGCGGTAGCCTTTAAGCAACGACGACGACGACGGGAACGAGAACGCCACAAAACAATGGGATTAATGAGCCAAAACAATGCTCTGCACGTGCGTTTTACATTTTGGTACATTTCTTTACCGTCCTCTGCAAAACAACAACGTGAAATGACCAAATTTTAGGTTTTCTCGAGAACGTGAGCGCATGACGCCAAGTTTTCCCTTCCTTTTCTTTACTGTAACACCGTTCACAGTAATTTAGGCCCTGGACAGCATTTTTCACGTTAAACAAACTGGAATAATCGTGAAAGAGTTTAAATGACGTTTTCGTAGTCGTCGTCGTCGTTGTCATTTTTAGCAATAGAGAGCTTTAGCAAAGAAGAAGGTAACGGCAACGGGAACGCCACAAAGCAATAGGCTTAATGAGCAGAAACAATCGCTCTGCACGTGCGTTTTACAGTTTTGTACATTTCGTTGCTGTCTTCACAAAACAACAACGTCAAATGACCAAATTTTACTGAGGTTTTCTCGTGAACGTGAGCGCATGACGGTAAAGTTCTGTTTCTTTTTTCTTACTTTAACGCCGTTCATAGAAATTTAGACCCTAGACAGGTCCTCAGCAGTTTCCATGTAAAACAAATTGAGATAATTGCGAAAGAATTAGAAAATCGAGAAGTAATATATATTTTGAAATGCCCAGGTGAAATGACGATTTCGTTGCCGTCACCGTCGTCGCTGCTAAAGCTCCATAATGAGGACGGTAACGGCTACAAAACAATAGGCTTAATGAGCAAAAGCAATCGCTCTGCACGTGTGTTTTACAGTTTTGTACATTTTCTTTGCCGTCCTCTGCAAAACAACAACGCCAAATGACCAAATTTTATGTTTTCTCAAGAACACGAGCACATGGCAGCAAAGTGTTGTGTTATTTATCGGCGAGCTTAAAAGATCAAAACGACGCCATTCATTCAAGAACTCAAGTGCCTTTACTCAAAGTCACGTGACTCGGTACAAAGTACAAACTATAACGATTTCAACATCACAACATCTCCCCCTTAAAAACTACAGGGAGTAGCCAAAACTACTAAACATGAAGGTAATAAAGTTTGATCTAACTTATAACATAAACTGTGTAAACTTAGAGATCGGACTGTTCAGTTCATGAATTTATCCCACACAGTCACAAGTCCAATCTTCTGGGAGCACTGACTACTCGCCCAGATCTAGTTGTGGTTGCACCAGCTGCACAAGCAGCTGCCGTAACATCCAACTTGATCGCCTCTGGAATTTGCTTGCTCGAATCAGGACTGCTAGGACCTTGCTTGCTCAAATCAGGACTGCTAGGGTACAGCGGAGTAAGGTCCTTCCGGTTGCGTCTGATAGTTCCTCTGGGGCTGCTAACAATGTATGAACGAGGTGTCTCTGCCTCTTGAGTCACAGTCGCTGGAACTTTCATGTCTCGAATCCAAACCTCGGTTCCCACAGGAATCTTCTTTTGATCTCTTGCACCATGATGAGAATCAAAGTAAGCCTTTTGCTCTTGCTTTCGAACTTCCTCTTTACCTCGGACTATAGACAAATCAGGCCAACCGGGTTTCAGCTCCACCGCAGCAAGTGGAACTCTGGATCTTATCTTTCGACCAAACAGAAGCTCAGCTGGACTGTAACCATTCTCTAATGGTGTTGAGCGATATGCAAGCAACGCCTTAGCAGGATCATCCTCCTTCTTCAGGACATTCTTTGCGGTCTGCACCGCACGTTCAGCCATCCCATTTGATTGGGGGTACTTTGGACTGCTTGTCACACTTGCAAATCCCCATTCCTTTGCAAATTTGATGAATTCAGCTGAACTATACTGAGGACCATTGTCAGATCTGACAGAGTCTGGAATTCCATGTCTCGCAAACATAGATTTCAGTGCCTGAATGACATCTTGCGAAGTCTGGGATGATGAAAGCAAGGCCACCTCAATGTATCGGCTGAAGTAATCCACGACAAGCAAATAGGTACGGCCCTTTAACTGAAGCAAATCTGTTCCGATGATCTGCCATGGCCTGTTTGGAACCACTGAGGGAATAAGGGGTTCTGCTCGGAAAGATCGGTGTTCTGCACATTTGCGGCATCCCTGAACCATATCCTCAATCTGCCTACTAAGGCCTGGCCACCACACAGACATCTTGGCACGGCTGCGACATTTTGTGATGCCCTGATGGCCTTCATGCAAGCGATCAAGAATCTCTATCCTCATGCAGGACGGTATGATGACTCTGGAAGCCTTCAGAAGTAATCCACGAACTAAGGTAATTTCTCCTCTCTCACTCCAGTACCCTTTTAGTGCCTCCGGAACTCTATCTTTTTCTGGCCAGCCAAGTTGGCAGTAGACTGTAAGTTGTCGGCAGACTTCATCCTCCTCTTGGCGTTCCCTTATCTCTTCCAGACGTCTGTCGCTGGCTGGAATTTCACTCAAAACACTGTGCGCATACAGGGCTATTTCTTCTTCTTGTAAGCCTGACTGCTGCTCTTGGTTTATCGGAGCTCTTGAGAGGGCATCTGCTGTTGTCAAACTCTTGCCTGGAACGTGTGAGATGGAATACTGGAATCTGAGCAGCCTCATTCGTAGATGCTGAATTCTTGGTGGCATCTCATTTAAGTTCTTTGACCCCAGGAGAGGAACTAATGGTTTGTGGTCAGTTTCAATATGAAATGGCTTACCGATGAGGTAGTCCGATAACCTTTCGCATGCCCATGTCACAGCTAGGGCTTCCTTCTCAACTTGGGCGTACCTCTGTTCTGTTGGCGTCAATGCCCTGGATATGAATGCAACGGGTTTCCAACCGCCATCCTCTTGGGCTTGGGTGAGAACCGCTCCAAGACCAAACGAGGAAGCATCCGATGATACCCTTGTCTCTTTGGCTGGATCATAAAGGGCTAGTGTTGGCGCAGAGACTAGGGCCTTCTTTACGGCATTGAATGCTTTCTGCTGAGCCTCAGTCCAGAGCCATGCATTGTTCTTACTCAGAAGGTCCCTCAGTGGCTTTGTCATGTCCGCCAGGTTAGGAATGTACTTCCCTACTTGATTGACCATGCCCAGGAACCGCCTTAATTGTGCAATGTCAGTTGGTTCCCCCATCTGTGCGACAGCTTCCACCTTAGCGGGGTCGATTTGCACTCCATCTTTGCCGATCACGTGCCCCAGAAATTCCACTTTATCTGTTGAGAACTTGCACTTCTCCAGGTTAAGGGTAACATTAGCATCTGCTAACCGCTCCAGTACTGCAATCAACCTCTTATCATGCTGCTCTTGGGTCTCTCCAAATACTAAGATGTCATCAACTTGACACTCCACCCCATCGAAACCTTCTAGGATCCTCTGCATCGCTTTCTGGAAGTGCTCGGGTGCTGAGGAAATACCGAAGGGTAGTCTTGTGAAACAGTACCTTCCCCATGGTGTGATAAAAGTGGTAAGCAGCTTTGAATTCTAACTTAACTTCCTCTGCCAAAATCCACTATTTGCATCCAGCTTAGACATAATCTTTGCACCAGACAGTTTGGCTAGAGTTTGTTCAGTTGTTGGCATTTGGTGGACCTCTCTCTGAACAGCCTTATTTAACTGGACAAAGTCACCACAAATTCTGACACTGCCATTCCTTTTGGGTACAACAACAATCGGAGAACACCACTGGGTAGGTTGATCGACCTGTTCTATCACTCCCATTTGCTCCATTCGCTCGAGCTCCTCCTTCACTTGAGGTAGTAAAGGAATAGGAATACGCCTTGGGGTACACAGATTAAATGGAGTGACTGATTCATCCAGCTTGATCTCGTAAACACCATCCATGCATCCTAACCCCCGAAACAAGCTGGGGAATCTCTTCTCATAGTTGCTGTCCTTTGAGTCAACACCAAAAATTCTAGCAATTGTCCCGAGCCGGCTACACGCACTTCTTCCCAACAAGGACTGCTCAAGGCCAGGGACCACATAAATTTCGTCAGCAAAGCATTGCAGGTTATGCGTAAGGGATGCTGTAAATTTACCTTTGCAGAACAGTGGTACTTTGCATGGGCCATACAATTTCTTATCGGGTGGAAGGAGCTTTTCCTGAATTGACAAAAGACCAAAAGTCTTTTCTGATACGACAGAAACATCAGCCCCACTGTCAAGCTTGAAACTAACTGGGACACCATTTACCAGGATTTCAGCTTTCCACGGATGTGCACGCATGCTGTCACCACTGATCTCTCCAAGAAACACACTGGTGTCTGGATCTTCAGAAAACTGATCCTCGGTTACAACTTCTTCAACCTGTGGGGACATGCAAACTCGGGCATAATGACCTTTCTTGGAACATTTATGACAAACAGAATTAAGTGCAGGGCAATTTCCTCTGGAGTGATTTGCAGATAATCCACATCGTAAACAGCTACTGGGGTTTGACTTATCTCTAGCACCAACGACACCTCCACTTTTCTTTGGTGGAAACTTCTGTAACTTTGCTCTGAATTTGGCTCCAATCTCATCGATTTCGGTGGATGTCGACCGCTGACCACTCCTAATGACTTCTTGTTGTTTCTTGACTGACTCGCTTTCCCTGGCCATTTTCACAGCTTTTTCAAGAGTCAAAGTCGATTCCAACTTCATATCTTTTCACTTAGTGTCGCATCTTTAACTCCCACCACAATACGATCCCGAATCATCTCTTCTTTCAGGGCGCCAAAATTGCAATGCTCGGCCAAGCAATGAAGCGACGTGATGAATTCCTCGGCAGTTTCGTCAGCCTGGGTTCGCTGGTTGAATTTCGCTCGCTCGTAAATGACATTTCTCCTAACCAGGAAATACTGGTCGAACTTTTCCTTTACTTTGTCGTATTTTAGCCGGTCTCCCTCATCGCCAAACACAAATGTAGTCATAACATCGTCGGCGGCATCGCCCATCGCGTATAGCAATGTGTTTACTTGGATTTCTTCGCTTTTTTTTGTGTAGATCACACGCCATCCGATATCGACCAAACCGACGAATCCATTTCTCCCACTCGTCTGGCTTTTTGAAATCGAACATTTCGGGTGCAGTAATCTTGTTAGCCATGATTTCTCCAGAACAGTAGTACGCTTACTTCCCGGGTTTCTTCTGCTGTCGCGGCGAACAATTTCTCTTTTGTCAATATTTAGCTTCGCTCGAGCGACCTCGAAGAACTCTCCTGTATTTTCCTCTGAGGGCCTCGGCTATCCAGCTATTCTTCTCGTCAAGGGACTCAAACAACCACTTCTAACACCATGTTGTGTTATTTATCGGCGAGCGTAAAAGATCAAAACGACGCCATTCATTCAAGAACTCAAGTGCCTTTACTCAAAGTCACGTGACTCGGTACAAAGTACAAACTATAACGATTTCAACATCACAACACAAAGTTCTCTTTCTTTTTCCTTGCTTTAACGCCGTTCATAATAATTCAGTTCCTCGACAGTTTGTCAGCATTTTCCAAGTTAAACAACTTTCAATAATTGAGAAAGAGTTACAGAGACGAGAAGTTATACTTTAAAATATAACGTTTTCCGTTGTTTGCCGTCGCCTTCGTCGCTGCTTAAAGTCTCTATTGCCCTTGAAAGCTACTTGGAAAACGTCAAAGTTAGACTTGCTGAAATAACAGTGCAAAAGCCAAAATACAATTTGTCACGCGCGGAACATATAGCAGTGAAAGAGTTGAAACAAAACACGGCTATAAACCTAAAAAAAGCCGATAAAGGGAGCACAACAGTGATCCTCAATATAACCGACAAACTTCAAGAAGGCTTGATCCAACTTAACAACAGGGACCACTATCTGCCTCTTGAAAAACCAATGGTCACGGAAACACTGCAAAAATCAAAGGAGATCATTTCTCAGCTCCACAATGACAAATATATCGATGACATGACAAAACAATGGCTTTCACAAACTCCCAATCCACCAAGGATACCTATCTTCTACACCTTAACTCTTTCTTGTCAAAGTTTTCTTGAGCCATTTCTGAAATTTTCTGAGTGTCAGCGTTCGAGACGATCTGGCGATTCCTTATTTGGCGTTACCTTGGTGATTTTCGCTGATCTTGAGCACTGAAGGCTCTCTTGTTTTTGTCACGCTGGTCACGCTAGCTGTTGCTTGTTTTGAAGCGAGCACTCGGCGTGAAATTTGGTAAGTATGCGACTTATAAGTGTTTTTTCGAGTCATTTTCCACTTCAGAAGCCCCTAGCCTGGCATCATCAAGCTGGTTTGGGGGTAGAGGCAATCCTCTGAAAGAAACCAGAGGTGAAAAACAATTTCACAGCGATTTAGCCGCCACGAGTGTGTCGCCGAGTCATGACGGTTGAAGAGTGAGGTTGTCTTTCTGGCCTTTCTGAGGATGGATTCCAGGACCTAGCGTGGCAGTTTTGGCTTGTTTTGACTTCTAAATAATGCAATCAGTACAATATTTCGCCAGCAGGACTGGGTGGCTCAACCTATGAAACAGAAATTGGCGGACTTCCATGTCGCCGTTATCAAGGAATTACCCAGAATTCATTTCGCTCATGACGACGAACCTTTCGGATGAGTGGGGATAGCTCTTCTTCAACAGCTTTTCCTCGGCGTGCTAAACAAGTGAGCGGAAAACTGTGGCAAAGAATTAAAGTGCTGGAGCTGAACTTTACTGCAAATGTCGTTTTTGGGCACCAGGAGGAGGTTTTGTATCGGAAACTTAAAGACAAAAATCGTATATTTTGGTGTTGTCTGAGGGCGTTCACTTCGGACAGTTTGGGTTTTGTAGGGAACCAAACAGTCATGTTCAATGGAAATCGGCCATGGTAGCGCATTTATGGGGTGTTAAAATTCAAAGCACTAACCATTTCAAAGTATCAATGCCTCATTTCAACTTTCCAATTCTTAAAGAGTAACCATGCATCTGTAGAATGTACTGGTCCATATGGACAAGTACATTAAACGGCCTGACAAGAAAGGGTTAATAAAAACACTCTTTCTGTAAGTAATTTCACAGTTTCAATTCGGGGACGCTGTAAACAGGCAAAACGCATGAAGAAACGTATCTCTGCAAGTTTTTGTGTCATACTGAGCACAGGACGAAGAGTTGAACAAAAAGGGTATCTGGGACAGGCAGCAAATAGGTCAAGATTGTGGCAAAGCACCAACTGGAGGTAACGGGAGTAGATATTTTGAAGATTACAGGCTCAATCAAAACGGAATTGGTGTCAATCTAGCCAAATAACCTACCGTGCCTGGTC